>CM019069.1:19951373-20276373 GCA_009667805.1 Leptobrachium leishanense
AGAACGAAAAGTAACCGAACGTGCGGTGACTTTTCGAATCTCTTTGGATAACCCTGTATATTTTCCATTTTTTTTAAAGGAAACAAAACATAAATTCCTGGCGCACCTTGTATATTAGAACACTGTTTTAGAATACAATAAGTATGATACAATTGTAAGTGAACAGTGGGTAAAAAAATCTTGAGCATGTTTTTTTTTTTTCTCCTAACACTGAAAACACTTAAATTCAAACAAATTCAAAAAAATAGAGAAATCAGAATACTTATATTAGTAATGATGGTAACTTTATCTTCCTCCTTTCCTCCTTGGCAAATCCTCTGGAGTTAGCTTTCCCCCCCCCCCAAATGGTGACTCGTTTATTCATTAGCTCATTCGATGGTATATGGAGGTGCTATATAAATTTCAGGGAGGGGAGGGAGCAAACCTTATATAGACAGGTGCTAAAGTAATAAATATGCAGCAGGACGATATGCTACTATATTCAAAAATGTATTCCTATAAATTCATATAAAAATAGACCATATGGTATGCATAATTAAAAAAATTATTTAAAAAGTAATCGTAAAAAGGGATCACTTAAAACACGTTTTCGCCTACCGGCTTCCTCAGTAAGTGTCCTCAGTCTCTGGTGAAAAATATCAGTGAGAGAGGAAAAAAAATATACTCAATATTTTTTACCCACTGTTCACTTACAATTATATCATACATATTGTATTCTAAAACAATGTTCTAATATACAAGATGCGCCAGGAATTTATGTTTTGTTCCTTTTATATTATTTGTGTCCTTGGAGGTGTGTGGACACTGCACATTCCACTACGGCAGCACCTACCCTAATTAATATCTATTTATTTTGCACGGAAGCGCTGCTTTCACATATACACGCTTTTCCATTTTTTTTAAAAGCCTTTTCATATGTAATACTTTGTTATTTTTAAAAAGACTTTCTTTTGCTACAGCATATCGAATTTAGTTTGTTATATGTAGAGAGCTGCCACATTAAATCCTCATTCTCCGTTCTGTCCACTGTAAGTTATGTAGCCTGGATTTCACCGTAGTTTCCACTAGGAATCGACAGTTATTCAGAAACTATTAACCATTTAATGGAACATTGGTCTGAAGCAGATGCATCTTTTTTAAAAGGCGTGACTACTAATCTCTGCGCTGATTCATTAGTCCGTTAAATGGTTAATATCGATGATAGATCATTGGCAGATCACTATGGAATAGCTGCAGTTTTCTCATTTTACAGAAGAATAACTCTGGTACTGTTGCTCAGTGTTTGCGGGACCTTCGCCTGCCGGTGTTGAATCTTCTCTGACGAGCGATGCGCGACGGATCCAGCAAAGATTGTAGCTGCGCTGGTCTAAAGAAATGGCCTGCTTCATAAAGATGTCCTTTTATCTGTCGCTTTTAGGCTAGGGTCAGACGAGCGTGATTTCTACGGACTGTACGTCCGTGCACACGGACGTACGTCAGTACGGAAGACGCAGTAGTGGCCACACAGTCCGTTTTTTTTTCACTGACGTATATTTTGACGGATGTAGGAGGGAAAATAAATTAAAAAGCAAAACCATTTTGTCCGTGAAAAATGCTGGACGTATAAATGCAGTCCGTCTGACCACGTTCCATCACTCACACACAAAGCTATGCAGACGTTGCGGACGCAGCGCACTTTGTGCGGCCGTTCTAGGGGTTGTACGTTCTTGCGTCCGTGGGCCGCGGCCGTTGTGCGTCCGCAGTTCAGTGCGGACGTACTTCATGTGTCGGGCTCCAATGGACTTTCTTTCATGCTATCACGGACGTACTTTTAGGCGCAATCACGGACGTGAACACTACGCTCGTCTGACACCAGCCTTAGCTGACACCTGGAAAACTACAAGAAATAAAACCAATGTTCAAAATATGTATAAAACACAGTCCTTTACAAGTCTCTCATTCAAAATGAACATGTCCTTCCGACAGAAATACGATAAATCCAGTTACATCATTAACAGATCACATTGTCCATGTTAAGTGCTATAAAAAAATATAGAATATAAACGGAGGTAAATTACTGTGTGCGCCTCTTAGACCACATGCAGATAAAGTTCTTATGAGATGTTATGCAACACCCTGAGCCAGCTCCTCAAGCCGCAGCTTTGAAACCTGAAAGTGGCTAGTTCCCATACTCTCGAAGAGAGAGCTAGTCAGTCCTACCCGCCACATGACAAAGCCCACTTAAAGGAAACCTTAACTTTAATCATGCAAGGGACAACACCTCTCTAAAAAAAAAAAAAACATGTCCCGTGGCGGTTACAAAGATGGTGACCCGATGCTGACCACATCCTGCTCATGATGTTGCTGGCCAGGTTCTCATCTCAGCATCACACTTGTTCCTTTTTTTTATACATTTTTTTAATACAACAAACCGCACAGTTTAGGGAAGCGAGCCTTTAGACCCTGAAGATACTGTTGCAAAATATTGTCATTTCAGTATTTACACGGGGGACAATGCTTTTCTAAGCCAGCGTTTTATTTTGTGCATGGAGGGGGGGCTGGGGTTCCTGTAGATTTTTCTTTTCCTTTTTCACTTCTTCTTCTCTGGTTTGTCAGATTTTCGGCTTCCTTTCAGTCGTCTCTAGTGAAATGGACACAATTTATGTGCATGTCGTTCAGGCTTCACATCGTGGCTTTTCGTCGCGTCGGTTTAATGTATTCTCTCCTTACCCCTGTGTAATTATTCTTTTCCATAAGCGTGAAATTTTTTTTTTCTTCCTCTTTTTCATGAATTCTCTTCGGCAAGATAAGCTTCACAGATCCCTGCCCAGGCATCGCCAATCTCTGCCCTCTATACTGTGAAATGAAGGTTTTCATTGTGTCGCTTCGCCTTTTCGTGTCCATTTCTGCTGCAAATTAGCAGAAAGTAAATCCCGTAAATCTTTCAATCTCCCCATGTTTACATTTTATAAAGCCTTACCTGATTGATGGCTAACGGGGGCCCTAGATTCATTTCCCCCCTCACTGATTAAACTAGACTGAAAAGGTGTATTTTTTTTTTATAGTGCAAACCTATTCCACGGCGCTGTACAATGTACCCAGTGTTATAATAATTTGAGACAGGATGACATTTGACAGATGGTTACAGAAGGAACTGAGGACCCTATTCCCACGAACTTACAAGTCACCCCAGTCTTTCCCCTTCACTTTTTTTAAGGGTAAATTGAGGGAAAACTCCACATTTTCTCCCGCACTCTACGACAGTCAGGGTGGACACTCCACACACCATAACCATTTAATTTCAAGCAGTCACAGGTGTCTTTTTAAACTTTACAAAATATCTACATATGCAATATTGTTAGTGTTACTGCCTTCTGTGGACAAATTTAACCCCTTCGCTACAGACTGGATTTTTCCATAAAACCAGTATCTGGAACCAGTGGTTTTATGGAAAATCACTTTTAATTATGCAGAAAAAAAATTGGTAACATTCACAATGTATTTTTTTTAATTATTATTATTATTTTTTCTCCTGTAGTTCTAGTTGACAGGCAGGCGTCGCCATCTGCTGGCCAAAAAGCGCTACTGCAGCTGGGACTCAGTGCTGAACCAACTGGGTTATACTCGTTTTAGACAGATTCCCAGCTGTTCAAATGGTTTTAAAATCCAATGTGCGAAAACCTTAGGGGCATGTTTTGGTGCCTCTGCTCTTCTCCCTCTTCCTTGTATGTGTGGTGCCCCCCACCCCTCTCCCTCCCTCCCTCCCTCCATGTATGTGCAATGCCCCTCTCCCCTCCCTCCTCCGTGTGGGTGGGTGGCGCCCCCTCTCCCCTCCCTCCCTCCTCCGTGTGGGTGGGTGGTGCCCCCTCTCCCTCCTCCGTGTGGGTGGGTGGCGCCCCCTCTCCCCTCCCTCCTCCGTGTGGGTGGGTGGCACACCCACCCCTCTCCCTCCCTCCCTCTGTGTGGGTGGCGTCCCCTCCCCCTCTCCCTCCCTCCTCCGTGTGGGTGGAGCCCCCTCCCCTCTCCCTCCCTCCGTGTGGGTGGCGCCCCCTCTCCCTCCCTCCTCCGTGTGGGTGGCGCCCCCTCTCCCTCCCTCCTCCGTGGTGGCGCCCCCTCTCCCTCCCTCCTCTGTGTGGGTGGCGCCCCCTCCCCCTCCCTCCCTCCTCCGTGTTGTGGCGCCCCCACCCCCTCCCTCCTCCGTGTGGGTGGTGCCCCCACCCCCTCCCTCCTCTGTGTGTGGTGGCGCCCCCACCCCCTCCCTCCTCCGTGTGGGTGGCGCCCCCTCCCTCCTCCGTGTGGGTGGCGCCTCCTCCCTCCTCCGTGTGTGGGTGGCGCCCCCACCCCTCTCCCTCCGTGTGTGGGTGGCGCCCCCACCCCTCTCCCTCCGTGTGTGGGTGGCGCCCCCACCCCTCTCCCTCCGTGTGTGGGTGGCGCCCCCACCCCTCTCCTCCGTGTGTGGGTGGCGCCCCCACCCCTCTCCCTCCGTGTGTGGGTCCTCTCCCTCCGTGTGTGGGTGGCGCCCCCCCCTCTCCCTCCTCCGTGTGTGGGTGGCGCCCCCACCCCTCTCCCTCCGTGTGTGGGTGGCGCCCCCACCCTCTCCCTCCGTGTGTGGGTGGCGCCCCCACCCCTCTCCCTCCGTGTGTGGGTGGCGCCCCCACCCCTCTCCCTCCGTGTGTGGGTGGCGCCCCCACCCCTCTCCCTCCGTGTGTGGGTGGCGCCCCCACCCTCTCCCTCCGTGTGTGGGTGGCGCCCCCACCCCTCTCCCTCCGTGTGTGGGTGGCGCCCCCACCCCTCTCCCTCCGTGTGTGGGTGGCGCCCCCACCCCTCTCCCTCCGTGTGTGGGTGGCGCCCCCACCCTCTCCCTCCGTGTGGGTGGCGCCCCCACCCCTCTCCCTCCGTGTGTGGGTGGCGCCCCACCCCTCTCCCTCCGTGTGTGGGTGGCGCCCACCCCTCTCCCTCCGTGTGTGGGTGGCGCCCCCACCCCTCTCCCTCCGTGTGTGGGTGGCGCCCCCACCCCTCTCCCTCCGTGTGTGGGTGGCGCCCCCACCCTCTCCCTCCGTGTGTGGGTGGCGCCCCACCCCTCTCCCTCCGTGTGTGGGTGGCGCCCCACCCCTCTCCCTCCGTGTGTGGGTGGGCCCCCACCCCTCTCCTCCGTGCGTGGGTGGCGCCCCCACCCCTCTCCCTCCGTGCGTGGGTGGCGCCCCCACCCCTCTCCTCCGTGCGTGGGTGGCGCCCCCACCCCTCTCCTCCGTGCGTGGGTGCGCCCACCCCTCTCCCTCCGTGCGTGGGTGGCGCCCCCACCCCTCTCCCTCCGTGCGTGGGTGGCGCCCCCACCCCTCTCCCTCCGTGCGTGGGTGGCGCCCCCACCCCTCTCCTCCGTGCGTGGGTGGCGCCCCCACCCCTCTCCCTCCGTGCGTGGGTGGCGCCCCCACCCCTCTCCCTCCGTGCGTGGGTGGCGCCCCCACCCCTCTCCCTCCGTGCGTGGGTGGCGCCCCCACCCCTCTCCCTCCGTGCGTGGGTGGCGCCCCCCCCCCCTCTCCCTCCGTGCGTGGGTGGCGCCCCCACCCCTCTCCCTCCGTGCGTGGGTGGCGCCCCCACCCCTCTCCCTCCGTGCGTGGGTGGCGCCCCCACCCCTCTCCCTCCGTGCGTGGGTGGCGCCCCCTCTGCCGCGTGGGTGGCGCCCCCTCTGCCGCGTGGGTGGCGCCCCCTCTGCCGCGTGGGTGGCGCCCCCTCTGCCGCGTGGTGGCGCCCCCTCTGCGCGTGGGGTGGCGCCCCCTCTGCCGCGTGGGTGGCGCCCCCTCTGCCGCGTGGGTGGCGCCCCCTCTGCCGCGTGGGTGGCGCCCCCTCTGCCGGTGGGTGGCGCCCCCTCTGCGCGTGGGGTGGCGCCCCCTCTGCCGCGTGGTGGCGCCCCCTCTGCCTCCGTGCGTGGGCGGCGCCCCCTCTGCCTCCGTGCGTGGGCGGCGCCCCCTCTGCCTCCGTGCGTGGGCGGCGCCCCCTCTGCCTCCGTGCGTGGGCGCGCCCCTCTGCCTCCGTGCGTGGGCGGCGCCCCCTCTGCCGCCGTGCGTGGGCGGCGCCCCCTCTCCCTCCGTGCGTGGGCGGCGCCCCCTCTCCCTCCGTGCGTGGGCGGCGCCCCCTCTCCCTCCGTGCGTGGGCGGCGCCCCCTCTCCCTCCGTGCGTGGGCGGCGCCCCCTCCCCTCCGTGCGTGGCGGCGCCCCCTCTCCCTCCGTGCGTGGCGGCGCCCCCTCTCCCTCCGTGCGTGGGCGGCGCCCCCTCTCCCTCCGTGCGTGGGCGGCGCCCCCTCTCCCTCCGTGCGTGGGTGGCGCCCCCACCCTCTCCCTCCGTGCGTGGGTGGCGCCCCCACCCCTCTCTCCTCCGTGCGTGGGTGGCGCCCCACCCCTCTCCCTCCGTGCGTGGGTGGCGCCCCCACCCTTCTCCCTCCGTGCGTGGGTGGCGCCCCCACCCCTCTCCCTCCGTGCGTGGGTGGCGCCCCCTCTGCCGCGTGGGTGGCGCCCCCTCTGCCGCGTGGGTGGCGCCCCCTCTGCCGCGTGGGTGGCGCCCCCTCTGCCGCGTGGGTGGCGCCCCTCTGCGCGTGGGTGGCGCCCCCTCTGCCGCGTGGGTGGCGCCCCCTCTGCCGCGTGGGTGGCGCCCCTCTGCCGCGTGGGTGGCGCCCCCTCTGCGCGTGGGTGGCGCCCCCTCTGCCGCGTGGGTGGCGCCCCCTCTGCCGCGTGGGTGGCGCCCCCTCTGCCGCGTGGGTGGCGCCCCCTCTGCCGCGTGGGTGGCGCCCCTCTGCCTCCGTGCGTGGGCGGCGCCCCCTCTGCCTCCGTGCGTGGGCGCGGCCCCCTCTGCCTCCGTGCGTGGGCGGCGCCCCCTCTGCCTCCGCGTGCGCGGCGCCCCCTCTGCCTCCGTGCGTGGGCGGCGCCCTCTGCGCGTGCGTGGGCGCGCCCCCTCTCCGTGCGTGGGCGGCGCCCCCTCTCTCCGTGCGTGGGCGGCGCCCCCTCTCCTCCGTGCGTGGGCGGCGCCCCTCTCCCTCCGTGCGTGGCGGCGCCCCTCTCCCTCCGTGCGTGGGCGGCGCCCCTCTCCCTCCGTGCGTGGGCGGCGCCCCCTCTCCCTCCGTGCGTGGGCGGCGCCCTCTCCTCCGTGCGTGGGCGGCGCCCCCTCTCCCTCGTGCTGGGCGGCGCCCCCTCTCCCTCCGTGCGTGGGGCGCCCCCTCCCTCCGTGCGTGGGCGGCGCCCCCTCTCCCTCCGTGTGTGGGCGGCGCCACCCTCTCCCTCCCTCCGTGTGGGTGGCGCCCCCACCTCTCTCCCACTCTCTCCGTGTGGGCGGCGCCCCCACCCCTTTACCTCCGTGTGTGGGTGGCGCCCCCTCTGCCTCCGTGTGTGGGTGGCGCCCCCTCTGCCTCCGTGTGTGGGTGGCGCCCCCTCTGCCTCCGTGTGTGGGTGGCGCCCCCTCTCCCTCCGTGTGTGGGCGGCGCCCCCACCTCTCTCCCACTCTCTCCGTGTGGGTGGCGCCCCCACTCTCTCCGTGTGTGCGGCGGCCCCACCCCTCTCCCACTCTCTCCGTGTGGGTGGCGCCCCCACTCTCTCCCACTCTCTCCGTGTGGGTGGGTGGCCTCTATCGTTTTTTGTTTTCTTTTCCCATAAATAATTCATGAAGGAATTCAAAAGAATATTAGCACAATATGTTGTGTTTTTCTGACAGTGGGAGCTTTGCAGACGTCTCATACATTAGGGATACTTTTTGACCCCTGCTTATGGATGTAGTAATTTTTTTTTTTTACACTTTCATTGCATAATACTGCCTTTCCTTCCGGTCGCTAGTAAATTCTAAACCTATTAGTGTGTGGTTGCGAGTAGGTTCCGTTGTTGAGATCTATCCTTCAATGTGCTGAAAGCCGCAGCAAAGCTGTGTATAATGATCGAGCGATGGGTACAGTCTGAACGCTGAATCAGCGAGCAGTCGCGTTTTTTACGTCACGTCATCCTGCCGTCTCTTCTTTCTTTTATAGATCCTCGTTCATCTGGGGCTACTGACAAAGGAATCCGGATTCAAGATTGCGGAGAATGCGTTCAGCGGGGGCCCGCTCGGAGAATTAGTCCAGTGGAGTGACTTAATCACGTCTCTTTACTTACTGGGCCATGATGTGAGGATTTCGTCTTCAATAGCCGAGCTGAAAGAGTAAGAAGATTATGTTCGGCTTTAAAACACACACACACACCAACACACACACACACACACCGACACACACACACCGACACACACACACCGACACACACACACCGACACACACACCAACCGACACACACACCAACCGACACACACACCAACCGACACACACACCAACCGACACACACCAACCGACACACACCAACCGACACACACCAACCGACACACACCAACCGACACACACCAACCGACACACACCAACCGACACACACCAACCGACACACACCAACCGACACACACCAACCGACACACACCAACCGACACACACCAACCGACACACACCAACCGACACACACCAACCGACACACACCACCGACACACACCAACCGACACACACCAACCGACACCACCAACCGACACACACACCAACGACACACACCAACGACACACACCACGACACACACCAACCGACACACACCAACCGACACACACCAACCGACACACACCAACCGACACACACCAACCGACACACACCAACCGACACACACCAACCGACACACACCAACCGACACACACAACCGACACACACACCAACCGACACACACACCAACTGACACACCAACCGACCGACACACAACCGACCGACACACCAACCGACCGACACACCAACCGACCGACACACCAACCGACCGACACACACACACACCGACCGACACACACACACACACACCGACCGACACACACACCGACACACACACACACCAACCGACACACACCGACACACACACACACACCAACCGACACACACCGACACACACACACACACCAACCGACACACACCGACACACACACACACCAACCGACACACACCGACACACACACACACACACCAACCGACACACACCGACACACACACACACACCAACCGACACACACCGACACACACACACACACCAACCGACACACACCGACACACACACACACACCAACCGACACACACCGACACACACACACACACCAACCGACACACACCGACACACACACACACACACACACACCAACCGACACACACCGACACACACACACACCAACCGACACACACCGACACACACACGACAGGAGATCGCAGGCTGCATGTCAGTACGTCTCGATACATCATATGTAAAGGAGAAATAAGAATTCCCAGTGACTTAATGGGGAATAAGTGGATTGTATTTTCCTATATTCTAGTTACTGCAGTGAAAGCTCGCGGCTTCCCGTGTATATTCCATTTTATAGATTCTCCAGGCATTCCAATCTATCGTATCAGAATTAAATTGTTAGCTCTGTGACCCGTTGTTATAATCCCCCTCTCCATCCGTTCCTGACTGGTACCTGCATCTTGTTCAGCCGGAGGTTTGTTCCCCCCCCCCCCTTGTCTAGGGTAGCACTTAAAGGTTGCTAGGAATTGTAGTCCATGAACATCTGGGGGGAGAGGGGTTGAAATTTCACATCCCTGGCTTAGACCTCCCCAGTTTTGCTGCCAAGAGACTATTTCCAGAGCCATTAACCCCTTCACTACCGAGATATCTCTGGCTTTCTCGATTTCTCGATCTGCAGCCCAAAAGCAAATGAAACTCATTTGCAGCAAACAAATTTTGTTTGCTTTTGGGCTGCAGAAAGTGCCCCCAAAATTTTAGCCCTGTAAATGCATAATGCCCAAAGATCTAAAACTGTAAAATCGTCCGATGCCCTTGCGTGGGGGCTTTCAGCAGCCGACGCAGGGGAAAAAAAAGAAAATGGACCAGCAGCTCAAACTGCTGTAACTCAATTTGGCAGATGGCGCCACCTACTGGCCAAAATAGGTTATTTACAGTAAGAAATACAATGGGGATAAACTCAAATATTAATGTATAATTAATTTGAAAATTATTTTCTCAACAAAAAAAACACTGGCTTCTGACTTTTTTTTTTTTTTTTTGGAAGATCACTTGATAGTGAAGGGGTTAAGTCACATTGAACTGATGTGCTTTGGAGCTGTGTATAACGCGGGCCTCCTTCAGCTTTCCCCTAGAGCTGGGAGTGCAGGGTCTCAAAAGCTTCATACACTTCCTGATGGTTTTGGTTTTGATCCAGTTCTAGAGTCGAAGACATAAATTCTAATCTCTATAAAGCAGAATGTATTCCTGCACTGCCGCTACATTTTAACACTCATTGCATGTACAGATGTGTATAGTTGATTGCAGGGAGCAGTGACTGTCTATAATTTGTCTGTAATTGGTGCAGATTGGATTAGCCACGACAGTTAAAATGCCAAAATCGCCAGAATGTTGCCGGATGCATCGATACCCTTTTATACTTGTTTTTTTTTTTTGTTTAACATTCTGGATTAGCTGCATTGGTGATTTTGGCATCTGAACTAAAGCCAGAAATGCTGATAATCTTAAAATTACCCGGGTAAAGCGGACGTTATGCTAACGTTGCTGGATAAAGTCCGATTTGAAATAAACATCTGACTTTACCTGGGTAAACTGCAAAGTATCCAAACCTCTCTGGGTAATTTGGCGTTGGAGCAAGATGTCCGTGACAGCGATATTTATGTAAGCCTTAACACTTACAGCGTACGACCCTGATCGGCAGACGGCCAGCCTAAGGGAAGCGCCGCTATGCCAGGATTGCACGTCTACAGCATGTTAATGTGATGCCTGCACTTCCAGCCAAACCCCTGCAATCACTGAATTTAATATATGTATATATTATTTTGTTTTTCTCATTTAACAGAATCATGAAGAAGGTGGTCGGGAACCGGTCGGGCTGCCCAACGCAAGGGGATAAAATTGTGGAGCTCATTTACATTGATATCGTGGGGCTCTCTCAGTTTAAAAAGACGCTGGGCCCGTCCTGGGTGCACTACCAGTAAGTAACGTGTTACTGACACCTGATTTTCATATGAACAATGTGATTTCGTCTTTTTTTTTTTTTTTTTTTGCTTGCTCTAAATGAACAAAAAAAACCTCAATAAAAACTACCCGTGAGACATCGGGCTGACAGAAATAATCTACATTTTGGCAGATTCCTCCGGATACAAAGTTATAAAATCTTTTAAGGTTGCTTAATCGCTCCAAACACAATTTTTCAATGATCGAAACATGGACTACCACAAAGTAAGCAAACACTACCTTATTATGCAAGAGTAAAGGTTTACAGCTGCTGGCGCTAATCTGGGAATATGTGACATGTTAGATTTATAGAACGATTTTGGGTTAATAAGGAACTCATTTAACCCAACCTGCTGCCATAGGGAATGTGATCGACACCCGAAAAAACCTACAGGATAGAAGATACAGATCTAGATATTCCCCAGGTGCTCTCATACAGTGATAAGTGGAGATGCTGTCACGTATTTATGAAATAAATGGATATACATTTATGTGTCACTTAAGACAAAAGTTCAGAATCTTGGACTATCCATGCAGAAAATCTTCAGTAATGTAAATGTGAAAGGCAGGTCTTTTATCGTCAATGCCGCCAACGTGGAACATGGAGATGCGTTTCGCCACTCTCCTGCGGCTTCATCAGTTACCATGGGTGCAACTTGCAGCTCGGAACATTTGTTTTTCCTTTTTTTCAAGCATTACTCTATCGCAGAGTATTTATAAAGTATTTTAGCAGGAACTTAAGTGTACATTGATATTTTGCTCGTTTTAAAGTATGTCCTGGGTTCAAGAACATTAGGGTTAGGGTGAATTGTTACAAAATAATAAAATGCAAGATATTAAAAACAAAACACAAATATACAGATTAACACAGAAAATATTTATGTAGGAAATATAGTCACTATGTTACATGTTTACAGGTGCATTCTGTATATAGTCACTGTGTTACAGGTTTACAGGTGCATTCTGTATATAGTCACTGTGTTACAGGTTTACAGGTGCATTCTGTATATAGTCACTGTGTTACATGTTTACAGGTGCATTCTGTATATAGTCACTGTGTTACAGGTTTACAGGTGCATTCTGTATATAGTCACTATGTTACATGTTTACAGGTGCATTCCGTATATAGTCACTGTTACATGTTTACAGGTGCATTCTGTATATAGTCACTATGTTACATGTTTACAGGTGCATTCTGTATATAGTCACTATGTTACATGTTTACAGGTGCATTCTGTATATAGTCACTGTGTTACATGTTTACAGGTGCATTCTGTATATAGTCACTGTGTTACAGGTTTACAGGTGCATTCTGTATATAGTCACTGTGTTACAGGTTTACAGGCGCATTCTGTATATAGTCACTATGTTACATGTTTACAGGTGCATTCTGTGTATAGTCCCTATGTTACATGTTTACAGGTGCATTCCGTATATAGTCACTGTTACATGTTTACAGGCGCATTCTGTATATAGTCACTATGTTACATGTTTACAGGTGCATTCTGTGTATAGTCCTATGTTACATGTTTACAGGTGCATTCCGTATATAGTCACTGTTACATGTTTACAGGCGCATTCTGTATATAGTCACTATGTTACATTTTACAGGTGCATTCTGTGTATAGTCCCTATGTTACATGTTTACAGGTGCATTCCGTATATAGTCACTGTTACATGTTTACAGGTGCATTCTGTATATAGTCACTATGTTACATGTTTACAGGTGCATTCTGTATATAGTCACTGTGTTACAGGTTTACAGGTGCATTCTGTATATAGTCACTGTGTTACATGTTTACAGGTGCATTCTGTATATAGTCACTGTTACATGTTTACAGGCGCATTCTGTATATAGTCACTATGTTACATGTTTACAGGTGCATTCTGTGTATAGTCCCTATGTTACATGTTTACAGGTGCATTCCGTATATAGTCACTGTTACATGTTTACAGGCGCATTCTGTATATAGTCACTATGTTACATGTTTACAGGTGCATTCTGTGTATAGTCCCTATGTTACATGTTTACAGGTGCATTCCGTATATAGTCACTGTTACATGTTTACAGGCGCATTCTGTATATAGTCACTATGTTACATGTTTACAGGTGCATTCTGTGTATAGTCCCTATGTTACATGTTTACAGGTGCATTCCGTATATAGTCACTGTTACATGTTTACAGGCGCATTCTGTATATAGTCACTATGTTACATGTTTACAGGTGCATTCTGTGTATAGTCCCTATGTTACATGTTTACAGGTGCATTCCGTATATAGTCACTGTTACATGTTTACAGGTGCATTCTGTATATAGTCACTATGTTACATGTTTACAGGTGCATTCTGTATATAGTCACTGTGTTACAGGTTTACAGGTGCATTCTGTATATAGTCACTGTGTTACATGTTTACAGGTGCATTCTGTATATAGTCACTGTTACATGTTTACAGGCGCATTCTGTATATAGTCACTATGTTACATGTTTACAGGTGCATTCTGTGTATAGTCCCTATGTTACATGTTTACAGGTGCATTCTGTATATAGTCACTATGTTACATGTTTACAGGTGAATTCCGTATTGAGGTATGTTAATTAGGGCTGCAACTAACAATTATTCTCATAATCGAATAGTTGGCCGATTTATTATTTCGATTAATCGATTCATCGGATAAAAAAATTGTTTGCTTAAAAGGAATTTGATGTAAGAAAATAACCCCTCCCCCTTTTTTCATAAGCAATTTGCGTGGTGTACGTAACTTTTGTACATACATACGCAAATTGCGTATCTTGCGTTCTTTTCACACAAGGTGTGCGAGTGCTTGGTCAGAGGGATGGGTTGATGCTGCGAGTGCTTGGTCAGAGGGATGGGTTGATGCTGCATGCGCAGCTTAAGCCCATGTTTGCTTTCTCAAATGAACACGGCTACAAGCACTTGGTCATAGATGATGATTATTAGGGGTTAAGAAGCTAAAGTGGTCAGGGTGCGTAGAGTGTCCCTTTTAAATAATTTCGTGAACAAACTGAGTGGGAGGATGGACTGGAGGTGGGAGTGACTTTGCTCAAGTGACTTGACGTGAGTGTGAGAGCGAGTGGATCTGGACAAAAGACCGGATCTGAGTGTGGGAGTGAGTTTGGGGAAAGGGACCAGACTAAAGGGAGGGAATGGAAGTTCCCGACCAAAGAGGTTGTAGCAGGGAGGGTGGGGTGGTGGCACAGGACTCCAGCTTCAAGGATAAAACACAGATGTACAGCTCCTTCACCCAGTGGCAGTATCCTATTGTTTGTGTTATAGTTCTACTTAGACACAACCAGTTTGTTTTTATTAACATAATCCTAGAACTAAATCATACAGAGTAAAGCAGCGGTGCGTCTTCTCCAATCAGCTTCGAAGCTGAGGTTATATACATTTAACTCAGTCTGACAAAACGTGTGTGCTGTACACAGGACAATTAATTGTCACCGATTAATCGATAATGGAAATAGTTGACAACTAATTTAATCGATTAATCGATTAGTTGTTTCAGCCCTAATGTTAATGGAGATCTCTTAAGTGACTTTAGTATGGGGGAAGATTTGATGGCGTCAGGGAGGCTATTCCAGATTTGTGGTGCTCTGTAGGAAAATGAGGATGGAGACGCTTTCTTTTTGTATTGTGGTATTGCAAGTAAGGTGCCGGTCTTGGATCGGAGGTTATAGGATGAGGGAACTGCTAGGGGAAGCAGCCTATTCAGGTAGGGTGGTAGCTTCCCAGAAAAGCTCTTAAACACCAGGTTGGAAAGATGAAGAGTGCGTCTAGATTCCAGCGACGGTCAGTTTAGCTCTTTTAACGTCACAATGGTGGGTCATGTAGTTACATTGTAGCACAAAGCCGCAGAATGACTTATACAATGTAGTAAGTTTATGAAGGTGTGTTTGCGGGGCCGCTGCATACACTAAATCTCCCTATTCAATAGCTGGCATAAGCATTTGTTGTAAAAGTAGCAGGTGTTGTTGATGTTTCATGCAGGGATACTGATGTTAAAGCCGGTAGCGTCCGAGGAAAAACCTGCTGCTCTGCTTTAGTAACCCCATAATAAACCCTGATGAAGGTTAAATTTTAAACCTAGAGCAGTTTTAATACTAGCGCCTGCATCTTTCTTGATCCTGTAAATGTTTTTTTCCGACACAAGGATCATACAGTGTTTGTTTTTTTCTTCTTCTTGGTAAGAAAAGCTTATGTTGCCAAAATATACAAATTAAAGCGTGGAAGGCAGTGACTTTCTACTGACCTTCTAATAACCTTATATCGCATTCAGGGCAGATCACATGCCAGCGTTTTTTTAGAAAATGCATTTTAACCTGTTAGCGCACAAATCTGTACCTATATTTGCTTTATTTTAACACTCTCTGCAATTAAAAGTATGTAAACCAAGGTTAAGGTGGAAACTGTGTGCATCTTGGCTGTTGTGCGAACGCTATATTTATATAATGGGTGTCCATAAAGTCTCTTTGGAATAAATTTTTGACATTGTAAAGGCAGGACATACTGAAAACGAGAGAAATCTCAATGTATCCTTCCTGGTAAAATACTTTATAAATAAATAAATAAAATGAAAAGACAGATAAGTGAAAATTATTATCAAATGAGACGTGTGTGTGTATATATATATATATATATGGTTTTTGCCTCATTTAATGCACCTCTATATGGGCACCATTAGTTGCACGAAGCACATCAAGGCGGTGCTGGATTTCTTGCCATGTTGGCTGTAGCTTCCCCTCATCAATGGTGGCCTCAGTGATCCTCTGCTTTAGATTAGTGACGTCCCTTTGTACCTTTGTTCCATACACCGTATCTTTAACAGAACCCCATAGAAAGAAGTGGAGGGGAGTGATATCTGGTGAACGAGGTGGCCAGGGAATTGGGTCACCGCATCCAATCCACCGCTCGGGAAATGTTTCATTTAGGAACCCACTAACATGTTGTCCCCAATGTGGTGGTGCAGCATCTTGCTGGAAAATGATGGTTGCTTGAAGGTCATGTAGTTGTGGTGCCACATATTCAGTCAAAAGGTCAAGGGAAACCTTTTCAGTAATTGACATCTCGCTGAAGAAAAACGACTTTTCTATGGGGTCCTGTTAACCCTTTCGCTGCGGAGGACGCGCTCAGCGCGTCCACCCGCAGGTAGCGTTCCTTTGGGGCCAGCGATCGGCCAGGTTCCGGCCGATCGCTGTGCCCCCCGGTGCGGGCTGACATCCTCTGTCAGCCCAGCACCCGGAACCGCCGCCGGCACAATTTAGATGTCATTGCAGCGGCGCGATGAAAAGGGAGGGGGGGAGGTCCTTCGGACCTCTCTCCCTCCTGATCGCCGGCGTGCAGGGGGTTATACCAGGCACCGTTTGGAAGGGCACAGCCTGCCCTTCCTAACGGTACCTGGAATTAACCCCATGGGGGCCGGATCACGAATCGGCGCCGAAAAGCGCCGGTTCGTGATCCTTTCCCGGAGCTGGCCGACATCTTGGATGTCGGCCAAGCTTCCGGGAATGCCCCCTGAGGACTGGCGTCATCGTGCATAGCACGATGACGCCAGTCCTAGAGTTAACCCCTAACTGCCACCAATGGTGGAGATGGGGGGGCGGGTTCCAATGAACCCCCCATCTCCCGATCCGTGGCAGTTAGGGGTTAATGTTTGATATTGTTAGATCGGCCAGAGCATGGCTGTTCCAACGATACCAAACATGAGTATGAAAAAAGTGTTTTTTTTTAAAAAAAATTAAAAAAAAATTATAAAAAAAATAAGTGTTTTTTTTTCTTTTTTTTGGTTCGTTAGTGCAGCAATATTGTTCCCATTTCAATTATAAAGTGAACAATGATGCTGTACTAACGATTTTTGTATGCGGTGCGTTTGTTAAAAATCGCAATTTTCCCCCCAAAAAAATGTAACGAGACCCCATCTCTAATTTTTTTAACAAGCGCACCCCATACAAAATATAACCGCAATTGCTCGCATGTTAAAATGTGAAAAAAAAAACACTTTACACGTTGTAAATTATTGAAAATTATTGTATTGGATTTTTTGTTATAATATACAGACAGGTCATGACGTATACATATAATAATGACATATTATGAATCTGCCGAGTCTGACGGAAAGAACGATATATAATATGTCGGTGTCATATACTAAAATAAGCCTTCAAAACGCGTTTAAACATGATGAGCGAAACCGGTAAAAATTACCTCAGCACAGAGGCGGGAAATGCCTCAGCAGCGAAAGGGTTAAAGATATGGTATATGGTACAAAGGGACGTCACTAATATAAAGCAGAGGATCACTGATGTCACCATTGATACGGGGAAGCTACAGCCAACATGGCAAGAAATCCAGCAACGTCTTGATGTGCTTCGGAGTGTGGAGCTGGTGGCCAGAGATAAAATAGCTGGGATTGCTTGGGAGGGCATTTTATGATTATATACTCAATAAATTTTTATTCATTTATTCACCTTCCCGATCTGATCATTCTATTTGTTTTTGGTGAAAATCCACCGTTAAGGCACCGAGACATCTGATTGATGTTTTCCAACTGGGGCTACCCTATCCAGGAGAAATAAGGATCTAAAGCTCCTCAACAGTTTATCTTATTGCTTGGGAGGGAGCAGAAGCTTGGACTTGTTGGGGTAATTAGCAAAGTGGAAGCGGCTGGAAGGGAAGCTACAAGTGTTAGACTGGGACTGGGTGGGGTGGACAGTGGAGTAAAAATGCAGGCCCTGGGACTGGAGGTGATGGTGAATGGTTGTGTTGTGACGTCCACATACACCAATGTAGATATGGGGGGGGGGGGAGAAAAAAGACGACTGCCACCACACTCTATTGTAGAAGATGACTCCCAGAGTATGCAAATAAGTTCAAGCAGCCTTTTAGATTTCCAGCCCTATTTTTGTGTTTCCCGAGTGATGGTCTGCTAATGTGATGACTGTCAAATGTTGTTTTTTTTTCCGTTTGCTTTTTGTAAGCTTGAAATGTAACTAATATATATACAGTATATACACGTGTGTGTATAATATATATATAAAGTTTTTATAAAGCGCAATTTACATTAAAGTTAAACGCACAGGACAGTAGTTGAGAGGCCCCTGCTCTAGAGCTTACACTCTAACATACACACTGTATCCACACACTGTGTGACATGAAAATCACATTTTCCACGCAATTTTCATATTCGCGACATTGCGGTTATACGCGATTTTTCAAAACCCCACCAATGCAAATCGCGCAAAAAAGGGTCATGTACCAGCGACAAGGTACAGTGACATGCGACATCGCGCGGCAAGATGTGAACAGCTCCATTGACCTGCATTGGAGAAGCTACATAGTGCAATATCGCTGCAAAATCCACGCGGTAAATCGCACAGTGTGAACAGGGCCTAAGACTAATGAATGGCTGATGCCTCCGCTGTCGTTTAACCTTTATTTTACTTTTGTTTTAGGTGCATGCTGCGCGTTTTGGATTCCTTCGGGACGGAACCAGAGTTTAATCACGCGCACTACGCGCAGTCTAAAGGACATAAGACTCCTTGGGGAAAATGGAACTTGAACCCGCAGCAGTTCTACACGATGTTGCGTAAGTCGTCCTCTTGGAGTGTCTCCTCTGCACTTGTTGGTGTCTGGGAAATGTATTTTGTTGTGTTTCTCACCTAGTTTAGAAATGAAATGGAAACAGGAAATATTCATAACTGAGCCGGCACCTGCGTTTCTGATCCTGAGGGGAACGGGACCACAGATCCCTATTGAACAAAGCCAAACTTTTCTTCCAAAAGAATATATTCTGTTTATTCATAGGTAACATGAGATCACGCACTGCTCTTCATACAAAATAATGGTCTGTAAGGTTAGGTTTCTTCTCCGTGTAAAAGTCTCAGAGCAATTCGGGACATTCGGCGATGCTGGGCGAGCTGGTCCTCTGTTCAGCTTCCGACCTACACTTCAGAGACGCCTATATCTGCTTTATGATGAGGGGGGGGGGGCATTAGTTGTATCTATGGGCGCACACTTAGTGCAGGGTTACCTCCAACCAGTGCTAAACGTCTGAAACGGAGTTGTGCTTGTCGGCTCAGCTAATTGTGCAAGGAAATGTCAACGAATCGAACGTATTGGCTGACATCGCTGAGCATGATTGGCCGACAGGTAAAACTCTGCTGAGTTGCTTTTGACGGCGACGCAGAGCTTAGAGAATCCTGCACGTGGTTGTTGCAAAGAAATATTTTTCCTGAGTTTTCTCTAGTGTGAGGATGCGAAGAATAAATGCTCCATTTAGCGTGTGTCTGCGCAACACGGCTGCATGCGTTAGTGCCGCTTAAAGGGCCAGTACCACCAAAAAATGCAAAGGCCTTACTGTGTTTTATGTTGCTGATATCTGACATGTGTTTGTTTTTCTCTTGTATGTTTAGTTAAGAAAATATTTTCCTCTGTCACTGGGTGCATCCATTGTGTGATATTTTCCTCTGTCACTGGGTGCATCCATTGTGTGATATTTTGTGTTGTATCTTTCCATCACTCGATCCTCACTGTGTGGCTTTGGTCATAGAATGGAGTGAATGGGTCAGTCACCGACTCACATCATTGTATTGTGTGGGATGTATTCAAAGGACGTCACCGGGGGGGGGAGATAGATTAGAGGTTTTTTTAAGTTCCCTGTGTTATCTCCTTCAGCTGCCAGCTCTTGAGTAGACTGGAGAACAATAGACCTCCTGCCGCCTTTTATCTAAACATTCCCTCCTCCACCTCATTAACTGTTAAATACTGTAGATTAGATTAGCAGCAGTAAAGCTTTTGCACAGATTTTGGTAGATATTGCATCATGGGAAAATCCACAAAATGGAAACAAGCTTACCTTTTTATTTTTCCTTTATACATGCAATTATATAAAAGGGGGGGAGCAGCAGCATGTGTTTTATAATGTGTTTTATAGTGTGTTTTTTTTGTATTAACACGTAATCTAGTCACAGTTTATGTGTGTGGTAGTTTCCCTTTTAAGCCTCTCGCACAGACCATGGAGTGCTGGATCCTGTTTTTGCTACTCCTGGTCCTACTAGTCTACAGCTCTATAACATAACTAAAACTTCGGCGTCCGTCCGTCCCCCCAACCTGGCCACCCGAAAGGGTCACGTCGATAAAATATTTAATGGGAGGATGATTCTTGTTTCGTTTAATAAAACCTTGGCTTTAAAGCCCTCACCAGATGCTAACGTTGTACCAATACAATGCCTGCAACAAGTAGAGCGAGCGCCTAACACATAATGAATATATAAAAAGCTTTCAGCCTGGTTTTAATGGCGTGTCTGTAATGGCGTGTCTTTCTGCAGGGAGGGATTATTGATGTAAATGGTCTGCATTACGAGCGATTATCTTATTTCTCGCTCTTCCCTCGCATTTAAGCATGGCACATGATAGCAGGACGATTTAAAGAGGATTTTTTTTGTTGATTGGTAAGCCCTGGGAGTTGATGCACACACGACGTTGTCTATGGACGTTGCCTTTGGTTTGACCTTCAAGAAGCAGCTCATGCAAATCATTGCCGCAGCAGAGCTATACAATGGCACACAAGCTTTGAATGGCACCGGATTATATTCGGTCCTATAGGTGACACAACCTTTAGTCTTCCCACTAAAAAAGGCCTCTCATTTGTGCACTGTAACATCCGCAGTTTACTCCCTAAATTGGATGAGCTTCAGGCATGGTGTTGCTATTACAAACCCAAAATCATTGTGCTAACAGAGTCATGGTTAACCCCAAAAGTACCAGACTCTGCCATATCAATACAGGGGTATTCATGTTATAGAAAGGACAGCGCAAAGAGAGGAGGGGGAATTGTTATTTATGTTGAGGAGTCCATAAAGTTCACCCCCTTACAGACTTCTAGCTCTCCTGTCACCTTTGATTTCCTCTCTGGTTTAATTGAGATTCCATTCAGTAAATCCATCATTGTTGCTGGATTCTATCGCCCACCGAGCTCTCCAGTGCACTCCCTCTCTGACATATCTCAAATCCTTAATAACCTACTTGCCCAAAACCAAAAAAGTGAAATACTGGTCCTCGGCGATTTTAATACAGATTGGCTAAATCCTAAAAACAATAAACACTGCTCACTGTTTAAAACTTTGCAGCTAACTCAATTAATCTCCTCCCCCACTCACATTAATATGAAAAGCCCTAACCATACCTTGCTGGACTGGATTCTCTCCTCATCTCCTGATCAAATACAGGAGGCAGGTGTTCTCGCTAATGGCTTTAGTGACCATTGTCTAGTGTACTGCGTGCGCAAAATAAAGGCCATGAAATCTTCCCCCAAAGGTAATAACCACCAGGTCTTTCAAGAAATTTATTCTTGAATCCTTCCTAAGTAATCTCAAACAGCTCCCCTGGTACAGACTAAACCTAATCCCAGACCTGGACTGTGCAATTGAATACTTTCAGTCTGAGCTCCTGCAAGTCTGGAATTCCCATGCCCCGCTGCGTAAAGTGCGAGTAAAAGGGACCCATCTCCCCTGGGTTACAGCTTATCTTACACTAATGTACCATCTTAGAGATTCACTGTGGTCAAATTTCAAGAGTACTGGTTCCATGAACAATCACTGCGAATACCGAAAATGCCGGAATGAATGCACAAAACAAACAAAAATGGCTAAAGCCCAATAACATATCAAACCCTAGAAACTTTTGGAGAGCCGTAAGTAACATATAAGCACCCCCAGTCCACTCCCAGCTGGCTGCTGTCAAAGTAAACAACCAAACCCTGCAACACCCCCTAGATGTAGCAAATGCCTTTAATGGTTATTTTGTTGGATGCGCCACCACTTTGATTGCCAAGCTAGGAAATGACATGCAATCAGAAAGGCCTCATGCTGGTCAGGCCCCTCCAACTGTGCAAAGTCCCTGTATCAGACAGGAATTCAGTTTTAGACCAGTGCCTGTCAGTGTCGTTACTAAACTTCTCCGTAAGCAAAAAATGAAATACCAGTCTGGACCTGATCAAATACCAGCAATGCTGCTGAAAATCAGTGCACCGGCAATTGCAAATCCTGTCGCAACCCTAATCACTGGCGACTGGATACATACCCAAACTTTGGAAGACTGCGAGAGTGGTACCTATCCATAAGAGTGGTGACAGTACTTTGGTATCCAACTACCGTCCGATATCGTTGCTCCCTGTAATGTCAAAAATTTTGGAAAAATGCGTCTACACACAATTACGTGATTATTATCAATATTGGAACTACTTAACCCCAGTTCAATCCGGCTTTCGTCCAAATCACTCAACTACAACCGCCCTTTTAAAAGTCTGTAATGATATCCAAACTGGGATGGAACAAGGAAACCTAACTGGAGCATCTTCCTTGATTTTGTCAAGGCCTTTGACACAGTAGACCATGGCATCTTGTTAGAAAAACTTAAAAACTCTGGCATTGGTGATCGCACGTTAACCTGGTTTCAATCCTATGTATCCGACCGATCACAATATGTGTCAATTTCTGGCAGCTCCTCCCTCCCGCTCCCAGTCACGTGCGGAGTACCCCAAGGCTCAATACTCGGCCCCCTGCTATTCACAATATTCATAAATGATCTGCCCAACGTCTGCAAAGCCTCAACTATACATATGTATGCAGACGACACTGTAATCTATACCAGCAAACCAAATCTCCGGCAGCTGGAAGCCGTGCTGCAAGAACAATTCACAGAGGTAGAAAAGTGGATCAAGCACAACAAACTTTTTTTAAATCATGACAAAACTGTAACGATGCTCTTTGGAACAGCACCTAAACTACACAAATTGCAAAATCCCCACTTATGTGTTGGGACAAAATCAAATGGCGCACTGACCACAGTCACTTCTCTCAAATATCTAGGTATGTGGTTGGACCCTAATCTATCCTTTGGCCCTCACATCTAAACTTTACCCCAAACTAGGTGCCCTGTACAGAAACAAATCCTGCCTGAGCCCCGCGGTAAGAAAGCAGATTGTACAACAAATGCTTATGCCGGCTATTGATTACAGAGATGTAGTGTACGCAGCCGCCCCGCAAACACCTCTTCAGAAACTTACTACATTGTATAACTCATTCTGCCGCTTTGCATTACAATGTAACTACATGACCCACCATTGTGACATGTTAAAAGAGCTAAACTGGCCATCGCTGGAATCTAGACGCACCCTTCACCTTTCCAGCCTGGTGTTTAAGAGCTTTTCTGGGAAGCTGCCACCCTATCTGAATAGACTGCTTCCCCCAGCAGCTCCCTCATCCTATAACCTCCGATCCAGGACCAGCACCTTACTTGCTATACCACAATACAAAAAGACAGTGGCTCGGTCCTCATTTTCCTACAGAGCACCACAATTATGGAATAACCTCCCAGACACCATCAAATCTTCCACCAGTCTTAAGTCACTCAAGAGCTCCTTACTAACATACCTCAATACAGAATGCACCTGTAAACATGTAACATAATGACTATTTCCTACATATTTATTTTCTGTTAATCTGTATATTTGTGTTGTTAATATTGTACACAAATATACATTGTATTACTTTGTATTTCTGTAACTGTAACACTTCAATGTTCTTGAACCCAGGACATACTTGAAAACCAGAGAAATCTCAATGTATCCTTCCTGGTAAAATCCTTTATAAATAAATATTCACAGCCTTTTACCTGGGTGTGAATGATGAGATTAATTTCATCACCTGGAGGGCCGAGGCGAGGTCCAAGGAGCCATGTTTTGAAGGTTGAGCATAACCAAGGCCTCGTGGCCAATCACAAGCAACATTTCCCCATAGAGTGCAATCCTCAAAGTCCTGTTTAATGGCAGCCAACCCCGTACAGAGTCAGGTTATAAAAAACGAGCATGTAGAGGCCACCTCAAATCTTTTTTTGTAGACACGGGGTGCATACATTTTTCCCTTCGGCTCCTAATATTTTGGGCAAAATGGTTTGTTCTGTGAAATAGATCATCAAGCCATGAATATATCAGATCATCTAGCATTGCCATATATCTTGGGTTTATTAGGTCTTCGTCAACACTGAATCCATGATAACTTCTACCACCATCTTTGTTACATCTCACTGATCCATAGGCATCTTGTTTAGGTCTGGTATCTCTCATACCTATCTGTCTCATTTGGTCTGGCATCTTTTAGGCCCATAGTCCCATTTGGTCTGGCATCTTCCAATATCCATAGACTTCTTGTTTGGTCTGACATCTCGCTGGTCATTTTCGTCTCATTTGCTCTAGCACCTCACTGGTCCATAAGTCTCTCTCTTGGTCCAGCACCTCACTGGTCATTTTGCAGCTTTGTCTGCCATATTGCTGATCCATTGATGTCTCATTTGATCTGGTATAACACTGATCCATATTCTCCATACTCTTTGGTCTTGCATCTCCGTGATCCACAGGTGTCTAACCAGTGCTTGGTCACCTTTTGTAATGGAGGTACTTTATTGTTGGCTGCAAAATGCAGAAGGTCCAGCCTGTAGGATGTCTCTTCTACCCTCACCCAATACAAGAAATGGAAAGCAACTCTCAAACGCAAAAAATTAAGCTTTTATTCTGGTTTGGTACTCAGCAAAAGATGTAAATTTAAGGCCATTTGGCTGAAACCTCAAATGTGCAATGAAGTAGCAAAAGTAATTTCTTTCTTTGAGGTCACTGTGACGGAACCTACCGTCACTGGGGCATCTGGAGGGTGCTGTGGGCTAGCTTCCGCCCAGCAACTATGGCCGGTAAAAGACCAGGGGATTTGCCCTGTA
Source organism: Leptobrachium leishanense (assembly GCA_009667805.1). Lineage (NCBI taxonomy): Eukaryota > Metazoa > Chordata > Amphibia > Anura > Megophryidae > Leptobrachium > Leptobrachium leishanense. Next base: position 19,976,223 of record CM019069.1, read on the forward strand.
AGAGCCCTGAAGGGAGCTGGGACTTGAGTGCAAGGCCGACACAACTTTTGTAGCCAGGTCTGTGGATTACAGAGCAGGTGTTCTCCTTTCCCCGCTCTGTGAACAGTTTGATTGTACAGAGTTTTTCTAAAAAATAGTCAATCTGCTTTTGAATTCTCGACGGTTGCCATCTTTCTTTCAACCGCGGTCAAAGTTTGGATGGGCTGTTAGGGAAGATTAATCCGGCGACTGTGGGGACTGTTTTTAAATGGGAGAGAGCCCGCTCACGGAAGTACTCAATTAGTGCACAGCCTCTCTGGTACAGTCACACCCTGAGAATAAAGCTTTGTCTTATCTGTTGAGCTGCCTTTGTCGCCATTGTTTTGTCTGATATTGCAGCCTCCTCTCCGCAGTGCAACCAGACGTGCTGGATTAGTCTGAGAAGCTGCTGCCAGGTAGCGCCCTCAGTTCTTTGTGTCCTGCTTTCACCTGTTACTGCTCATTGGCACAGCCGCAACTGCGGCCTCCTCCTTAAATTACTATCAAGCTTTTGGTCCACGGGGCTTTCAATGGTCCCGCAATATGGTAAGAGGGCGTTTAAGTAGAATTTCTCGTTGTGGTAAGAATATACCGTTCTAGAGAGTCTTTCCTGTTTAAGTCTTTCATGTGGTTTTACACTTTTTTTTATTTTTAAACCTCTGGCCGACAGTCTTCTCTTCGCATGTCACAGCCATGAGGTCTCGCAACCCGTGATCAGCGGCCACACATTTACCAAATGCGTGCGACTGGAGGCAGAGCAGAGGAGCCGCTTTATTTCTATGGTCTGCGTGGCATTCGCAGTCAGTTTCGGCAGAAACGGGGATATCGTTTGTGTCTTTGGATGGCGTGCCAAGCTTTACCTGTAACACATTTAGACTATGGGGTGACCGTCCTTTGTTTCGTTCGATTCCATCATCCTCCAGTTTGTAGAAACGTCCCGTGTCTTTACCCGTCGCATTTGCTCGTTTCAGATTAAAAAACGATTTCAGTGGCCGTCAAAAAGTCTGCCAGCGAGACTAATACAAATTTGTTTTATTGATCGATTTTTGGCCTCTGCCAGGTTTGTTTTCTTTGCTGTGTTTGAAGAATTCTTTAGTCTTTGTTTACCTAGATCCATCCCTGCTCCACGGAGCCGCTGCCCTCATTTACAATATAGCAGCTAATTAAAGGTTTGGGCCAAAATCCTTTTCGGATGGCTACCCAAATGATCGCTTCTTAAACGTTCCTCTCACTCATGATCAAATAGCTTTATAATTGTATTATGGATGCGCGGAGTGTGTGACGTCAATAGAACAATATTGATTATCTCCACAGCAATAGACTCACATTACTGTGAGTTTTATCGCAGAGCTCCATTGCAATAAATCCTCATACACTTCATGTCACTGAGTCTTATTTCTGTGGAGCTCTGCGATACGGTCATACACCCCACACATTACTGCGTTTTATTGCTGTGGAGCTCTGTGATACGGTCATACACACCGCACTTTACTGTGTCACAGAGCTCCACAAAAATAAAACTCGTACACAGTTCACATTGCGGTGAATTGTATTTCTGTGGAGCTGTGATACAGTAACGTGCAGTGTGTATGCGTGTATCACAGCTCCACAGAAATACAATTCACCGCAATGTGAACTATGTATGAGTTTTATTTTTGTGGAGCTCTGTGACACAGTAATGTGCAGTGTGTATGACCATATCGCAGAGCTCCACAGCAATAGAACTCAGTAATGTGCAGTGTGTATGAGCATATCGCACAGCTCCACAGCAATAAAACTCAGTGAAGTGTATGAGGATTTGTTGCAATGGAGCTCTGCGATTAAACTCACATTACTGTGAGTTTTATTGCTGTGGAGTGGGGATAGAGTAACTTGCAGTGTGTATGAGTGCATCACCACTCCACAGCAATACACTTCACATCACTGAGTTTTATTGCTGTGGAGCTGTGCGATATGATCATACACACTGCACATTACTGAGTTCTATTGCTGTGGAGCTCTGCGATACGCTCATACTGACAGTGCACAATACTGTGTCACAGAGCTCCACAAAAATAAAACTCCTACACGGTTCACATTATGGTGGAGCTGTGATACTCATGCACACTGGACTGCACATTACTGTATCACCGCTCCACAGCAATAAAGCTCACAGCAATGTGCGGTGTATGAGTTTTACGGCTGTGCAGTAGCGTTGCCATATCGGCCATCTTTTCGAGGACACACATTACTATTTCACACGCAGGGAAAAGTTGTGCTCTGCAACATGTATAATTCATATGCTGCTGGAAGGACGTCAAGGCAGTTCATCTGGTGTTCCTTTATTTCATTATGTGTTCTACATTCTGCGGGGTGGCTTATTTCATGCACTGCCAATCGGCATGAATAAATGATGTGTCCTGGAATACATGACCGATGTGGCAACCTACTGTGCAGCTCTGCGATACGCTCCTTCAAATCGCACCTTTACTGTATCGCAGAGCTCCACCGCAACAAAACCGTCCCTTTCAGGAAGCTCTTTTTCAGTTAGTATTTGGCAATACAGTCAGACAGTATAAAGTACACGTTGATCTCATTACTCATGTGATCATCAGCAAACGCTCCCGAAACTCCCATGTTCTTCTCTCCGGGCCGGCATAGACTGGATCCGGCGTGTTTATCAGATTGAGCCCCAGGCAGTAAACCCATTTGCACCGTCCTAGTAACCGAGGCTAAGGGAAACCTTCCGAGCATGTTGTGTAACCGAGGAATGGCTAAATTATAAAGGCATATTTAAGCCCGTGTAAATCTGGGTGTGCACAGCCCGGCCCCGTTCTATGGCTTTTAACTGTGATTCCAATATGTGGTGGGGGGGGGGGTGTTACAGCTTGCCCTGAGGTCTCGTTCTTATCTGTTTATGAGACCGCAAATCCCGGAGACCTTCCATCTGATTTATTATGGTGTAAAGCCTTAACCCTTTCACTGCTGATGACGTGTGGGGATCGTCCTTATTGACTCCTAAGGAAAGATAAGGGTGGAAATGGGGGGGTTCCTTTGACCTCTAATATCTCCCGATTCTTGGCAGCTAGCAGGGTCAAGTTTGGTATCATTAGAAAGACTAGAGCATGGCCTTTCCAATGATACCAACATGACCATGTTTAAAGTAAAGAAATAAAATAATTAAAATAATAATTAAAAAAAAGTGGGTTTTTTTAAGACTTAATCGCTCAGCAGTGAAGGGGTTAATCGCCCCAATTATCTGGATTGTTCACCTCCAATTTTAATCTGGCACCTACTCAGGTTATTTTTCAAACTGGATATTGTTTTGTGCACTTTCCTGTAAGGCGACGGCCTCTTGTGTCTTACAGATCCCTTAAAGATATATTGAAAATAGATTTCTCTTAATTTTTTGCCCTTGAATAATCAGGCAGATACTGCCGACCAGCCTCTACTAAATTATTTTTTTCCCAGTGAATTTACTCACCCTTTCTCCCTCGCCGCGCGCTGCTCCTCCTCTTCAGCTCAGGAACTCCCAAACCCGGTGGTCCCTGAAGCTTTTCTGTGCAATTTCTACTCCTATACAACTTGCGCAGCGTTACGGGACTTCACATACGCAAGTTCCATAGACCCTGTGCAGCGCGATGGACGGTAGCTGTGCGTGCATGCACAGATCCAATCCTTCGGCTGCCTCTCTGAGAATGTGCCGACGTCATCAGTGACCTGCAGACCGGCAGCCAGGAATTTAAAAATCCCGGCTGCTGGTTACGCTGGGTGGGGTGAGAAAACTCCTCCACTTAGCGTTTTCATTGGAGAGGGGGGGGGCACTCCTCACATCCTGACCACTTTAAACCTATGAGGGGGTCAGGATGAGCAGAGCGTCCCTTTTTAATAAACACAAATAACAGTCCATTGTTAAGTTCTATCACTGCCAACGCAGAGAAAGCCGTTAGAGGACAAGACCTTTGTTGATGTGAATGAGGACTATTTGCCCAACTATGCATGTGCCCCGGTCAGGGTGCCAGATGTACTCGGCTGTGCCTTTGCTTCGATCACTGGGAGGGCGACCTCGTACACTTGGTACATCCACCAGTAAGTGTTGCAAGTAATCCTAAATCACGTGGCAGAGGTAAAGCTCATTCTGTCGAAAAAGACTAATGTTATATGAAAGGGGGGGCGTGTAGCAGCGCCATACAGTGGGCATGTCAAGAACCTGGGACGTTACGTGTAGTCTGCCCTGGCTGAGGCCACTTTCGACATGCTCAGTTATTCCACATTACCCAAATAGTTTTCAAGACAAACAAGCAGGTTGAGTATCTCTTATGTGGAAACAAAAATGTCTGCAATATTTTCGAGTGCAAACATGACCCAAAAAGTGTAAAATCTCACCCCTGACCTTGTGTGACCAGGACAAAATCCTATAAAATGCTCTTCAAGCTGTGTGTTTGAAATGTACCCAAATCTAGTGTCCGGTCCCCAAGATTTTGCAATGCAAATATTCTGCAATCCCCAACAATACCAAATACAGAACAATTCTGGTCTCAAGTATTTCTGATAGGATGCACAGATTGAGTGTTCCTTATTTGGTCCAGACTTGCATCTCTTAGAGTCGAAACATCTACCAGATTTATGAATGGATTGATTTTAAATGTATACAATTTATCCCCCCCTCCCCCCCCGTGTCGGTGCTGCGCTAAACGTTCTGCTATTGAAAAGCCCCCTATCTGGGACGCATTCTCTATATAGTCACTGTTACATTTTTACAGGCGCATTCTCTATATAGTCACTGTTACATGTTTACAGGCGCATTCTGTATATAGCCACTATGTTACATGTTTACAGGTGCATTCTGTATATAGTCACTGTGTTACATGTTTACAGGTGCATTCTGTATATAGTCACTGTGTTACATGTTTACAGGCGCATTCTGTATATAGCCACTATGTTACATGTTTACAGGTGCATTCTGTATATAGTCACTGTTACATGTTTACAGGCGCATTCTGTATATAGTCACTGTTACATGTTTACAGGTGCATTCTGTATATAGTCACTGTTACATGTTTACAGGTGCATTCTGTATATAGTCACTGTTACATGTTTACAGGCGCATTCTCTCTATAGTCACTGTTACATGTTTACAGGCGTATTCTGGATATAGTCACTGTGTTACATGTTTACAGGTGCATTCTGTATATAGTCACTATGTTACATGTTTACAGGTGCATTCTGTATATAGTCACTATGTTACATGTTTACAGGTGCATTCTGTATATAGTCACTATGTTACATGTTTACAGGTGCATTCTGTATATAGTCACTGTGTTACGTGTTTACAGGTGCATTCTGTATATAGTCACTATGTTACATGTTTACAGGTGCATTCTGTATATAGTCACTGTGTTACATGTTTACAGGTGCATTCTGTATATAGTCACTGTTACGTGTTTACAGGTGCATTCTGTATATAGTCATTATGTTACATGTTTACAGGTGCATTCTGTATATAGTCACTATGTTACATGTTTACAGGCGCATTCTCTCTATAGTCACTGTTACATGTTTACAGGCGTATTCTGGATATAGTCACTGTGTTACATGTTTACAGGTGCATTCTGTATCGAGGTATGTTAATAGGGAACTCTTGAGTGACTTTAGACTGGGGGAAGATTTGATGGCGTCTGGGAGGTTATTCCATAATTGTGGTGCTCTGTAGGAAAATGAGGATGAAGCCACTTTCTTTTTGTATTGTAAGTAAGGTGCTGGTCCTGGATTGGAGGTTATAGGATGAGGGAGGTGCTGGGGGAAGCAGCCTATTCAGGTAGGGTGGCAGCTTCCCAGAAAAGCTCTTAAACACCAGGTTGGAAAGGTGAAGGGTGCGTCTAGATTCCAGTGATGGCCAGTTTAGCTCTTTTAACATGTCACATTGGTGGGTCATGTAGTTACATTGTAGCACAAAGCAGTATAATGAGTTATACAATGTAGCAAGTTTATGAAGATGCGTTTGCGGGGCGGCTGCGTACACTATCCTGGTTTTCACTTTTCTCTGAATAAACCTGAGAACTGGCAGAAGAGAACAGATTTGGAAAGTGAGATAAATGGGAGAATTTTTCTGGTTTGGCTATTTTGACCTAGAATTTTCACTTCTCCAGTCATTCTCCTGAGTTTCACCTTTCTTTGAATAGACCTGTATATCTCGCAATTCAATAGCTGGCATAAGCATTTGTTGTACAATCTGCTTTCTTACCGCGGGGCTCAGGCAGGATTTATTTCTGTACAGGGCACCTAGTTTGGGGTAAAGTTTAAATGAGTTTTTCGATGTGGGGGCCAAAGGATAGATTTGGGTCGAACCACATACCTAGATATTTGAGAGAACGGGCTGTGGTCAGCATGCCATTTTGCGTTTGTCCTGACACATAGATGGGAAGATTGTAATGCCGAGATAAACATTATTTCACCATTATCAGGTCTAACATGTGACAAGAAAATGAAATGTGACCTTTTCGCAGCAATAGATCTTGTTAAACCGGGTTAAATTTTTCTGAAACACTCGTGTCTTGTAAGAAAACTAGTTATTTTTGGAAAATGTAGCAAATTCCTGCATTTCTAGTTTTTCTTTTAATATTTTATGTAGATTTTACATTCTCTTCTGTAATGGCCTTGTCTGTGGAAGGTGGAGGAGTCGATGGACGCACTAGTAGCCGGGTTGCATTCCTAGTTCATGTGGATAGGGGCTTAGTTTGACGGGAGCTTAGAATAAAAAAAGCTTGGATAAGGTGAGGGCGAGGACAGATTTCTGGCGAGTAGAGGTGTTTGTTTTTTCATTGGATTGAAAGGTCCCGAGAACGAGGTGCTGTGACGTATTTGACGATATTCGGCAGGTTGTACCAGCTATTGCGATTTTAAAAATGAGCAGCTCCAGAGTTTGCACAATGACTGCCGAGCATCGAGTATAGTAGGGGTATAACGGGATGTAGAATCTGAAATTAAAGTGTAGGAGGCCCTGGAGCCGGTGATACAAAGTGACTGGAGGAAGATACAGCTGATGTTAAAATCGGATGATTTAACCGATGGGAAGGGAAGCTGTGGTTTCCTTGGAAGAGACAAACGGCTGGATATTTTAAGGTTGAGATTAGAGACTGATGATGAACGAGTGATATTTAGTCTTTTCAATATGAATCTGAGAATTCCTAGGACATTACAAACCTTACGTCAAAGCCGCTGAATGGGGAGGGAGCTGGTGTAAGGACATTCAACAGGACTATTTTGGTCAAACATTTCTCTCCAAATCATCACGGTTAGGCGACTATGCGTAGCCTCGTCCAATATTCACACGACTCGGGATTGTTGTTAATTTTAAACACGTCAGGAACAGACGTCTCTTGTTAGAGCATCGTGTCGCCAGCATGAGCCTGGCCGAGGTTTGGAGCTGCTCACCGGATGACGGCATTTCATGCCGAGCGGGACAGGTGCAGAGGAAAGCGTCCAACTGGTTCTCGTTCTGGTTGAAGACCAGGCGTCGTTCTGAGAGCCGTCCACTTAAGGAACTTGTGGGAAAAATAACATAAAACAGTTTGCCCTTGAAATTTTGTTCCGGATCCAAGGTCGCACAGACCGTGCCCGGAGTGCCAGCGTCTAAAATTAATACCAGCTGTGACAATCCAGATAATTTTATCTTTTTTTGGGCATGAGAGTTGCATATATTTGCTTTCTTCATCCCAGTGTGTGTGTTCCAGCCTCCACTTGCAAAAATGATTGTTTTTCTCTGTTTTTTTTGTAGGCCTATTTATTTAGAATGTGTTAATTTGGCCAAGCTGGTATTTTAAAATGTAGAGTCCTGCTCACCCTGGCATCCTGTATAGAGGCTGCCAATCCTATGCATAGAATGTCTAAACCATATATTATTCTTTTTAAAGGGCCCTTCAGGCGAGAAGCAGTCCTTTTTTCCTGTAATGTATCCATGCTTCCATCAGGTTATTTTAAATATCAAACCTTGAATGTGAGTCCTGGTGCTCGTCCCAGACCAGGAAGTGGCTCAGCCAATCGGCATACTCCCATTCTGCTTAATACCGCAGCATTATTTGGAACGGCTCGGCCTGAGCAGCAGCTCCCTGTAATACAGCAGGTTAATAGGATTTCCAAATAATCCAAGCAGCCACGACGAACTCAGAGCAGGTTTGCCAATGAGCTGTGCTGTGCGAGAGCCAGTTGTGCGCAGCTCATTCGTGCATTCAGTAGTTTGTGTTTTCATCCAAGAGTCGAATGGCAGAATAATGTGCATAAACTGTGTGCAAGCAACTCCCTTGACTACTGAAGGACCTATATCCCTTTTATACCTTTTTTTCAGTTTTTGGTTTATTTTGTCGTCCCCCCCCCCCCCCTTGTTTCATTGTGTTTTTTTCTTTTAATTTTTTTGAAGGTTCCAGGGGTTCGTTCTTTGTTTTTTTTTTTTTTTTTAATGTGTCTGGGGAGTGTTTTGGCGTGTGAGTTTCCACAAAGTAATACATCTTTGACTAGTAGTAGTAGTCACTGCAATTCTTGTATGTTACTTTACAGTAACATCATGTGATCCTTCCCTTGCTGGCTTTATCAAAATGACGTATGGTAAGCGGCGACAGGTAATCTTAAAATGCGCACGCAGGGCTTCCGTTAGCCTTTAGAAATCTTAGGGACCTTTACTGAACCACTTGTCAGGGGGGGCCCCTCTTTCCTCAGTTGACCCTCTACAGTTACAGGCATTTATACAGCGCTAGCATATTCCACAGCGCTTTATAATAGGGGCGCACAAACAGACATACATGATGAAAAGATGACCCTGCCCATAGGATAACTGTCCAGGTAGTACAGCACTTAACCAACTGCACAGTCAGACATCCCGTGAGTTTACAATCTAAGGGACTGGAGTAGGTGAAAGCAGAGGGAATGTGAAAATGGTTAGCAGGGCTTGCATGGGAAGGACCAGAAGCCTGGCTTAGTGAGAGTAATTGGAGAGAGAAGTGGAGACAGCTGGAAAGGAGACCTGAAATTAGGGAACTGCCCTGGGAGGGACTGCAGAGGGTAAGGTGTGTGTGTTTTTGCCGCCGCTTCTTGGGATACATCACAGGTGGTTCAGCAAGGGGATAAGAAGTGTTCCCTGGTGGGACAGCAGTCGGTGTGCACCTCTACCTTGTGCAGACCATACTAATCGTTCACTCAGTGATGAGTCAACATGCTCTTACTGACCCACCGGGAAATAGGTTGCGATCTCGCTGGGCTGGTCCTGGGTGGCATCTGTGCAACTTAGTCAAGCTACACAGGGTTTTGGAAGAGGCAGGCAGGGCACCCGGGAAGCACACCCCCCTCCCCCTGATGGCAGCCCTGTGCGCATGTGCCCGGTAGATAGGCAACTCTGCAATCCAAACTGCAGACGTGCCTTGTGAAAATGCTTGCTCAATCATTTTTCCACATGTTGGGTTTGAGGTCTTCGGATCAAGAATGTCCAGCGTCGAACGTTTCACTCCTGCGCTTGGTTTTTGGTAGCTGAAAAATGGCTGTCACTGATACTTGGTGCTGTAGAATTCACGGCGTTCTGTCCTTTTGTGTCTGCAGCCCACACGCCGGATAACAGCTTCCTGGGATTCGTGGTGGAGCAACATCTAAACGCCAGCGACATCAGACACATGAATGACATCAAGAGGCAGAACCAATCGCTCGTCTACGGAAAGGTTGACAACTTCTGGAAGGTACGTTGCTCTTGACACACTTCCTCGGGAGTTCCTGATGGTAACGGGGAACTGTAATCCTAATCATGAAGGGGAGGCCTCACCGATAACATGTGGTGAACAAGGTCGCTGTATAGAAAATCACATTCGGTGAACTCGACCTTGTTTAAAGGGTATAGGTTTAGGGACCGGCATGTACTGGCCATAGGGACTACAGGGAGTTTCCCGGTGGGCCGATGGCTCAGTGGGCCACTGTGAATGCTGGTTCACTGCACAGCTCGCACTGCCCTTAGGCTAGGGTCAGACTGAGGCAGTGCGAACGCGCGTTCTGGCGCACATAATCACGGCCGCACTAGCAGCAGATGACGGGCAATGACAGCCAATATACGAAGTACGGTCGCACAAAAGTCCGGCCGCGCAACGCAAGTGGAAAATGAACGCATTTTTTCGAGAACGTTAAACCGCTGGTACTGACGTACAGAGTGCGCTGCGGCCGCATAGCAGCGTGTGTGCGTGATTAGGAGATGTCAGACGCTGCTAGTGTGCGGCCAACATAACGTTCAAACAGCCGGATTTCCCTAGACTTCTTTTTACCCCATCGTCATGAAATACGTCCAGAATTGCGCATCGTCTGACCACTTAAGCGTATTCTGTGAAAAAATGCGTGCGCACGCATCGACGTACATTTTGACGGTGGCTGCAGAAAATGCGCTCATCTGTCCCTAGCCTTAATGGGGGAGGTGAGAACTTCCTCACCATCTGAAAAACAGACGCAGTCTGCCACAGTCTCATATTGGAGCCCCTGTGCATGTGAGACCCCCTGCACATCCACCTTAGCTTAAGACATGGTGCAGTTAACCTCAGTGCCGCTGCGTTTATTTACCCAATCGCTTTGCAGTAACTCTGTTTTCTGTAGAGCGATAGGTTTAGTGATCCGGTTGGTTCATATACTATTTTTGTGTGTTTGCATAATTAAAGTGGGCCGGTCTGGCTGAAGTCCAGGGCTGATTTTTTTTTTTTTTGTTTTTGTCCCAGTCCAGCCCTGTTTAGGGATGTAGACAGGACGGTCTTTATGGGGTTCGCGGGGGCACTTGGTGTATTAATATGGTTATATTGTGGTGTGTGTAAGGCTCGATTTAACATGGGGGCTATTGGAGCTGCAGCTCCAGGTCCATACCCCAAAATAAGTTCAGCGAGAGCTTAATCAGGACCACAGCAACAGAATGAGAGTGAAAGGGAGAGGGATAGGGAAGTGTCACGGTGGAAGCAAGAAAAGTATGGCGCATGCACATAGGCACAGGTGGGTGATGGGAGAGGGATATAATTATTATCCTTTATATAGCGCCAACATATTCCGCAGCGCTTTACAAGATGCGTGTACAAGGGGTTAATTCATTGGAATATCACAAATGGATGATACAGCCTGATTCAGGGGGTCCTTGTTTCCACGGGAACTTGCACATCTCATAGATTGTAAGTATTTTGTGATGTAGGCGCATCCATATCGTTAGGTGTCTTGCTCAAGGTCACTCGCTGGTTGCGTCTTCGGAGCGGGATCGAGTCGTCTTTCCATGATTTGTAGAGCAGCGACCTGGTGGTTGGGTTGAACCTGCTTCTCGTAAAGTTTAGACCATTGTATTGGAGGGCTGGGCTGAATGGTATTTTGACTTGCTTCTCCATGGTCGAAGGGTAGAGACGTCACCACTGGAATCCACAGCCGTTATTGTGTGGTCGGCGAGTATGTACCGTTAGGCGTCCTGCACAAGGACACTTACCGGAGAGGTGCTCTGACTGGGATTTGGACCTGTGTCTCCATGGTTATAGAACAGTGATGTTACCGCTACTCCATCCGGTCGGATAGGGTAGATGCACACACGGCATTGTCAGCTCCAGGCCCATGAAGCTTTTAATCCAGCGCGGGGTGTGTGTGCGTGAACCAGAGCTCCAGTTCATGATCCCCCTTTAGCTTTCTATATCATTCTGAACCTATGTTCCCCCCATACCATGTTATGGATTATCGTATGAAGCTGTGTTTGCGATGTTAGTGAATCCACAGGGGGCTTAATTATTATTTTTTCAATAAACAGGGAGGATGGAGTCGGCTCACGTTACCAGTAATTTCTAGGAATATCTAGACGTGTCTGTGAAAAGAATTCAAACTCTACTATTATTATTTTATAGCGTTTCAAAAATTCTCCTCCGCTTTCCTTGTTGCCGCGCTCGGGGATTTCAGCTCAGGTCTCCATCACGCGTCCTTCGCGTGTCACCTTTAATTTCAGGCCTTTCTGTCAGCGCTGTCCTAACCGAGTGGCGGCGTTGAATAAAAGCTGCCGGCCCGTCCTCCCATAGATCATTCTTAATGCTCCTGGGTTTGGGAAAGCTCTTGAGAGAGAATGATGGGGTTTTATATTTCGTGCAGGACGGATCGTCAGACTCGGGAAGCTAATGCAGCTCCACATCCCTCTGGTTCCATTTCTTCTGTTTTACCCGTTTAAAAAAATAGCCTATTATGGGGGATTATTCACTAACCAGCGACATAAAACTTAAGCGATCCTGATATCAAACAGCGGCAGGAGAGGATTCTTTGAATTTTCTGTTGGGCATTTCCGGAAAGTGTATTGAAATGTATCATTGTTTGCAGCAATACCAACCTTGGTGAATAAACCCGTATGTGTTCAGTTTGATTCAAACTCATGAAAACCAAGAAACACACAAACTCCCCCTCTGCTGGGAGGTCTGCGTTTTGTCTCTGCGTTTTGTCTCTGCGTTTTGTCTCTGCGTTTTGTCTCTGCGCTTTGTCTCTGCGCTTTGTCTCTGCGTTTTGTCTCTGCGTTTTGTCTCTGTCTCTCAGGGTTATTCAAAGAGAATCGAAAAGTCACCGCACGTTCGGTGACTTTTCGTTCTCTTCAATCCGGTGCAAAGCGGCTTTCCCATTTCGGCAACCCTGCGGTGTATTCAGCAAGCACCACAGGGCTGTCGAAGTGCAGGGAAAAGCTGCTGAAAACCCATAAAAACATGTGGATTAACCCGTCGAAGACGCCGGAAAAACCCAAGCAGGAGCCGATCACACGCAGCGAAGCCGCCGGAAAAAGCCGACACCGCAGACGAATGCAGTGAATAAATTAGGAAAACAGTTTGCTTGAATGTTTGAAAAGTGAAACGCTGTTTGCAAAGAAACTACTGAGCGAAAATGTCTGAAATTTACATATAAAATCCAATGAATGATAATAAAAAGGGCTGTTACAGAAAAAAGAAGTAAACTTAAAAGAAAAAAAATCGGACTTTTTTAATAAAAAAATTCAGAAAAATGCTTAAAATATGCAAAAAAAATCTATAAATAAAGAGACTCTTTACTGCAGAATTTTATAATGAACGGTTTATTAGATATTGAATTAAAACGGGAATATTTTTAACATTGAAGTCTATGGGATTCTCCTGAATAAACTTGCCGAATTGAACCACCGAATGGCAGGGCATTAGGGGAACCTTTCACTGCTGGTTTGTGTTCTCTGAATAGCCGAAGCAGTGCTTTTCTATGGGGATTTCACTGCCCTCGAACAGGCACCGAACAGGCACCGTATGTGCAGGCAATTCGCCAGGATTTGGCGAATTGCCTGCTCTCTGGATAGCCGAATGGCCAGGAAAGGTAACCAAACGCTGATTTTCAGAGTTCGGTTACCTTTCTCAAGCAATTCGGATCTCTTTGAATAACCCTGTCTGTGTTTGTGCCTCTGTGTGTTTGTGTCGGTCTCTGTGTGTTTGTGTCGGTCTCTGTGTGTTTGTGTCGGTCTCTGTGTGTTTGTCTCGGTGTCTCTGTGTGTTTGTCTCGGTCTCTGTGTGTTTGTCTCGGTGTCTCTGTGTGTTTGTCTCGGTGTCTCTGTGTGTTTGTCTCGGTGTCTCTGTGTGTTTGTCTCGGTGTCTCTGTGTGTTTGTCTCGGTGTCTCTGTGTGTTTGTCTCGGTGTCTCTGTGTGTTTGTCTCGGTGTCTCTGTGTGTTTGTCTCGGTGTCTCTGTGTGTTTGTCTCGGTGTCTCTGTGTGTTTGTCTCGGTGTCTCTGTGTGTTTGTCTCGGTGTCTCTGTGTGTTTGTCTCGGTGTCTGTGTGTTTGTCTCGGTGTCTCTGTCTCAAGTGTAAGCTCACTGGCCAACACCAGTAATTCAATGTGTGCTCCACAGGGATGATTTATTGCCGGAGCCCATTATCTAAGAAATAAACATTTGATTCTTTTTGTCTTTGTCATTTTTTATTTTTTTTGCTTGTAAGGCGTGGTGTTTCGGCGGTGCCCTTAACTCCATGTGGCGGCCCAAGTGATTGCTTAGGACGGGTGTAATTTTTATTTTTTGCTCTATATTTAGTCCTGACGCCTGCAAGTCGTGCATTAAGCGGCAGATGTGATGACGCGCCCCATGCCGGTATTAATTGAATAGCGTGCAGACGCTGTGCATTCGAGGTGCAGTTGCCTGCGGTTTTTCATTCTGTTCCCTGCGTCCTGGAAATAAATTTGCCAGCTCGCTAGGTTTCTACCCGGCAACCTGACAGGGCTTACAGCACCGACAAAATATATCTATTTATTACTCACTGATTAATCCTAGCAGATGTTACGCAAGAACCTGGATCATCACAGAAAACATTAATTTCTATTTTATTTCCTTTCACACATGAGTCATAGGACGGAGCGCTGGCAACATTGTCACCATGTAAGGGCATTGTATCAGCTAACAGACCGGGCGCACGGCTGCAATGCGCGGACTTACAATCTTAAATTATCTCCGAGACCAAATGCTTCTTATTAAGGCCAGTTGGGATGCAGTTGGGACCAGTTGGGATGCAGGGCTCTGCAGCGTAATGGTCTGCATTGGGATGCAGGGCTCTCCATTGTAATGGTCTGCATTGGGATGCAGGGCTCTGCAGCGTGATGGTCTGCATTGGGATGCAGGGCTCTGCAGCGTGATGGTCTGCATTGGGATGCAGGGCTCTGCAGCGTGATGGTCTGCATTGGGATGCAGGGCTCTGCAGCGTGATGGTCTGCATTGGGATGCAGGGCTCTGCAGCGTGATGGTCTGCATTGGGATGCAGGGCTCTGCAGCGTGATGGTCTGCATTGGGATGCAGGGCTCTGCAGCGTGATGGTCTGCATTGGGATGCAGGGCTCTGCAGCGTGATGGTCTGCATTGGGATGCAGGGCTCTGCAGCGTGATGGTCTGCATTGGGATGCAGGGCTCTGCAGCGTGATGGTCTGCTTTGGGATGCAGGGCTCTGCAGCGTGATGGTCTGCATTGGGATGCAGGGCTCTGCAGCGTGATGGTCTGCTTTGGGATGCAGGGCTCTGCAGCGTGATGGTCTGTGATGAGGCGTGGGGCTCTGCGGCGGAGATATTCTTGTTGATACTCAGATTGTGATGCACAGGCTATAAAGACACTAATAGTGACGCGCTGGAAGTGAACGAGGCATGTCCTTGGCTCCTTTGTGCTTCCTGCTGAGCCTTGTTGATACATGATCTGTAGAATAACTGTGCCATTAGATTATGCTTCGGTACCAGACTCGCCGCAACTCGCAGCGTTTGGAGCCTTTGTTCAAGTTTTTGGGGCCTCTGTGCGCACCCCTTCTTCCACGGGGGGGCCTCTGTGCGCACCCCTTCTTCCACGGGGGGCCTCTGTGCGCACCCCTTCTTCCACGGGGGGCCTCTGTGCGCACCCCTTCTTCCACGGGGGGCCTCTGTGCGCACCGCTTCTTCCACGGGGGGCCCCTCTGTGCGCACCCCTTCTTCCACGGGGGGCCTCTGTGCGCACCCCTTCTTCCACGGGCGGCCTCTGTGCGACCCCTTCTCCACGGGCGGCCTCTGTGCGCACCCCTTCTTCCACGGGGGCCTCTTGTGCGCACCCCTTCTTCCACGGGGGGCCTCTGTGCGCACCCTTCTTCCACGGGGGGCCTCTGTGCGCACCCCTTCTTCCACGGGGGGCCTCTGTGCGCACCGCTTCTTCCAGGGGGGCCTCTGTGCGCACCGCTTCTTCCACGGGGGCCTCTGTGCGCACCCCTTCTTCCACGGGGGCCTCTGTGCGCACCCCTTCTTCCACGGGGGCCTCTGTGCGCACCGCTTCTTCCACGGGGGGCCTCTGTGCGCACCCCTTCTTCCACGGGGGCCTCTGTGCGCACCCCTCTTCCATGGGGGGCCTCTGTGCGCACCCCTTTCCACGGGGGGGCCTCTGTGCGCACCCCTTCTTCCACGGGGGGTCTCTGTGCGCACCCCTTCTTCCACGGGGGGTCTCTGTGCGCACCCCTTCTTCCACGGGGGCCTCTGTGCGCACCCCTTCTTCCACGGGGGGCCTCTGTGCGCACCCCTTCTTCCATGGGGGGCCTCTGTGCGCACCCCTTCTTCCACGGGGGGGGCCTCTGTGCGCACCCCTTCTTCCACGGGGGGGCCTCTGTGCGCACCCCTTCTTCCACGGGGGGGCCTCTGTGCGCACCCCTTCTTCCACGGGGGGGCCTCTGTGCGCACCCCTTCTTCCACGGGGGGCCTCTGTGCGCACCCCTTCTTCCACGGGGGGCCTCTGTGCGCACCCCTTCTTCCACGGGGGGGCCTCTGTGCGCACCCCTTCTTCCACGGGGGGCCTCTGTGCGCACCCCTTCTTCCACGGGGGGGTTCTGTGCGCACCCCTTCTTCACGGGGGGTCTCTGTGCGCACCCCTTCTTCCACGGGGGCCTCTGTGCGCACCCCTTCTTCCATGGGGGGCCTCTGTGCGCACACCCTTCTTCCATGGGGGGCCTCTGTGCGCACCCCTTCTTCCATGGGGGGCCTCTGTGCGCACCCCTTCTTCCACGGGGGGCCTCTGTGCGCACCCCTTCTTCCACGGGGGGCCTCTGTGCGCACCCTTCTTCCACGGGGGGCCTCTGTGCGCACCCTTCTTCCACGGGGGGGCCTCTGTGCGCACCCCTTCTTCCACGGGGGGGGCCTCTGTGCGCACCCCTTCCACGGGGGGGCCTCTGTGCGCACCCCTTCTTCCACGGGGGGGCCTCTGTGCGCACCCCTTCTTCCACGGGGGGCCTCTGTGCGCACCCCTTCTTCCACGGGGGGGGCCTCTGTGCGCACCCCTTCTCCACGGGGGGGCCTCTGTGCGCACCCCTTCTTCCACGGGGGGCCTCTGTGCGCACCCCTTCTTCCACGGGGGCCCTCTGTGCGCACCCCTTCTTCCACGGGGGCCCTCTGTGCGCACCCCTTCTTCCACGGGGGGGCCTCTGTGCGCACCCCTTCTTCCACGGGGGGGCCTCTGTGCGCACCCCTTCTTCCACGGGGGGCCTCTGTGCGCACCCTTCTTCCACGGGGGGGCCTCTGTGCGCACCCCTTCTTCCACGGGGGGGCCTCTGTGCGCACCCCTTCTTCCACGGGGGGCCTCCGTGCGCACCCCTTCTTCCACGGGGGGACCTCCGTGCGCACCCCTTCTTCCACGGGGGGCCTCTGTGCGCACCCCTTCTTCCACGGGGGGCCTCTGTGCGCACCCCTTCTTCCACGGGGGGCCTCTGTGCGCACCCCTTCTTCCACGGGGGGCCTCTGTGCGCACCCCTTCTTCCACGGGGGGGCCTCTGTGCGCACCCCTTCTTCCACGGGGGGCCTCTGTGCGCACCCCTTCTTCCACGGGGGGCCTCTGTGCGCACCCCTTCTTCCACGGGGGGCCTCTGTGCGCACCCCTTCTTCCACGGGGGGTCTCTGTGCGCACCCCTTCTTCCATGGGGCGGTCTCTGTGCGCACCCCTTCTTCCACGGGGGGTCTCTGTGCGCACCCCTTCTTCCACGGGGGGTCTCTGTGCGCACCCCTTCTTCCATGGGGGGGGTCTCTGTGCGCACCCCTTCTTCCATGGGGGGTCTCTGTGCGCACCCCTTCTTCCATGGGGCGGTCCTCTGTGCGCACCCCTTCTTCCATGGGGGGCCTCTGTGCGCACCCCTTCTTCCATGGGGGGTCTCTGTGCGCACCCCTTCTTCCATGGGGGGGTCTCTGTGCACACCCCTTCTTCCATGGGGGGGTCTCTGTGCGCACCCCTTCTTTCCCAGGCAGGGGTCCATTTGTGCACACCCCTTCATCATGACACCTCCATGACGAGGCTTATTCGAAGACCAAAATGTTTGTCAGGGTTTGTGTTTTCTCTCCTGTAGTAGAGATGTGCTTGGTGTTTGCGCCCTGCCCTGCGCGGCGGGTTGGATCCGGCAGATTTACCTTAACAGAGGATTCCAAAACTGTGTCCATAATTAACCTAAACCACTAAGACGAGCCGTGGAGGTCGGTGAAGCTCGTGCCCTGATGTGTTCAGGTCTTTGTTTTGCTCTTGTTTTTGGAGACTCCCTGTGTTTGTTTTTGCCATCATGTATCCATTACAAACTCTTAACACGTTCCTTTATAGTAAATAATACATTGTATATGGCGTCTGGTTACAAGTGTCAGGGCTCGTGCTTTCTGTTGAAGGGATGGTGGTGTGACGCCGAGGTGGAGTGTCTGCCCTTCTGTCTCACCGTTCTTCATCAATCCTTTTTAACTTCTTTTTCTTCCTTCTCTCCTGGTTCTGCATTTTTCTTTTAATGGGTCGCGTCCGCCTCGCGATGGCCACGAGATCTTCACGGAGCGACTCTATCCATTTTACAAGGAGCTTGTCACTTTTTATTTGAGTTTCCCCGTGAAAACACTGCAGCCCTGAGCCGATTCCATTAGCTGCTGAGAACGCGCCGCGTCCTCTCTGGCGACCAACGCCGACTAATAAACATCGATCGGAGGATGTCTGGGCGTTTGGGCCAAATCTTATTAAACCTCCGACGCAGGACTTTGCATTCTCTTCCCTTTTCCTTAAGTCAATATTTTTAAGGCTCTATTCGCACAAAGAAGATTTGCCTCGATTTTTAGGTCATTGAAATTGGTTTTAATGGAATTCTAACCGCTTCCAACCTTTAGGTCGGTAACATTATCAACAGTAATATTGTCGCGCTGTATCTTTCCTGCAAAATCCCCAGTAATGTCTTCAATAATTAAAGTAGGCACTTTTTTTGTGTCTAAGAAATATGAATGGTCTCCCCGCCCCTCCCCCCCCCCTTTACATTAAATATATAAATTATAATAATTGGATATACGAGTGTGAAATTTATTTAGATATAAGCTGGATGTGTATATATATGTATATGTATATGTGTGTGTATATATGTAATTTCCACATCCCAGCAATTCAGAGAACGGCTTCACAGAGCTCATGTGCTACATTCCCCATATGCAGCATGGAACTCTGGGTAAGACATGCAAATGAAATCCGCAATTATCCAGGAGAGCACAGAAACTCATACATTCAAAGACTTTAACCCTTTCTAGATTTTAACAACTCGTAACCCCTTTAAAGATTTTTAACCCTAAACTCTGTCAAAAGAAAAAATGTAAATGAAAAATTTTTTTCTTTTTAAAATGATTCTCCAATCCTTTTTTTTATTATTTTTATTTTTTTGTAACAGAGCTTTAGGGTTTAAAAAAAAGAAAATAAATCTTTAATGGGTTAAAATCTTTAAATGTAGGAGCTACTGTTAAAGTTTTTGATTGTTTTGAGTTGGTGTCTCGCCTCGACATGGAGGAAAAAATGAGAACCAAGAACATCAAACCACGTTTAAAGCTACAGACCGGGCACCGGAAATATAAAACGTCTCTAATGCAAAGGAGAAATGCAGGCAAAAAAAACTGCGGTCCAGATCTACACAGTGCTGTTTGGGGAGCGTAACCTGCAGTTAAAAGCAGGATAATATGCAGACTCTGTATTGTGTCCTCTCTGTATATTATGTGCAATGCAGACCTATCTGTAAATCCCAGACTCTCTGTATTGTGTCCTCTGTGTATTGTGTGTATCGTAGACACATCAATAAATCCCAGACTCCCTGTATTGTGTGCTCTGTATATTATGTGCAATGCAGACATATCTGTAAATCCCAGACTCTCTGTATTGTGTCCTCTCTGTGTATTGTGTAATGCAGACATATCTGTAAATCCCAGACTCTCTGTATTGTGTCCTCTCTGTGTATTGTGTAATGCAGACATATCGGTAATCCCAGACTCTCTGTATTGTGTCCTATCTGTGTATTGTGTAATGCAGACATATCGGTAAATCCCAGACTCTCTGTATTGTGTCCTCTCTGTGTATTGTGTAATGCAGACATATCGGTAATCCCAGACTCCCGGTACTCTGGGATTTACCGATGTGTATTGTAGACACCTCAATAAATCCCAGACTCCCGGTATTATGTCCTCTTTGGGATTTACCGATGTGTATTGTAGATACCTCAATAAATCCCAGACTCTCTGTATTGTGTCCTCTGTGTCAGTGAGATGTTTAATAAAGTGTTTCCTTTCCCTTTGCTTTATTTTAATTTGCGTTAAAGGTGGTTTAATAGTAAATCCGGGCCGTTAAGCTGCTCTCCATATGTTTTTAGCTGCCGGGCTGATCCGGCCTGCGTGTATTAATGTCTTTCTTTAAACACAGCCTTAAGAGCTGCACATATGGTCTTGGTTAAACAGCGGCAGCTCGCTTTGCACGGAGGTGACCCAGATACGAGCGCGTTATTGACACCGTTATGTATACAATTAATTTATAGGCGATGCTTTGTGATTACCTCGCTGCGCTTCGTCCCTGTAAGGCAGAGGATGTTTAAATAGCGGCTCATGTCATTAAGTGGCTCTAATAAACCTCCCGTGACCTTACGTAACTTAATATTCCCAGCTCCGCCATGAGAAATCTTTATTAAGACGCCTCTTTGTCCTTTTTATTCAGACATCAGATTTAAGGCCGGCTCCGTCACCGGCTTCCTTTTCCTAAAGTGGCTTTATTATATCAATGTTTACTGCAAATTATCTGTATTTTATGCTCTTGTAAGTTGAGCTGCTGTAACTGCTGGCCGACCAATCAGGTCAAGAAGACAAGGGGGGATTTGTTCATTTTATTTAAAAAAAAATATATATATATATAATATTTTTATTTCCACTTTGTTTTATTTTTTAGTTCCGTTTTCTTTTGTCTTTGATTATCCTTTTATAATTTTTTATTTTGTGGCGAACGTTCATCCAAAGTTTGTGGGTTAAAGCAGGAATAAAATGAAAGGTTTGGCGAGCTGAGCATTTCCAAATGACACGTTGCAAACCTGGCAGAGCCGATCAAAGGGGTTAATCAGAGAGGTCTGAAAAGTGAGGTGACATTTTGGGGGCATTCGGCTATTCAGAGAGCAGGCAGCTTGCCAAATTTCGGTTGAACTGCCAGCCAGTACGGTGCCTGTTCGGTGACAATGAAATCCCCCATGGAGAAGCAATGGTTCATCTATTCAGACACCGAACAGCAGAGAAATGTCAGTGAAATGCCCTGCTGTTCGGTGCTTTCATTTTATTCAGGCGAATGCCATAGGCTTCAATGTTAAAAATGTTCCCATTTTTATTCAATATCGAATAAACTTTTATTATTTTATTCTGCAGCAAAAAGTCAATTTTATAGATTTTATTTTTTTTAAATCTCTTAGGCATTTTGGGGGGGGGGGTGTTTTGGTTTAATTTTTCGCTGTACTTTTTTTTTTTTCTGTAACAGCCCTTTTTATTATCATTCATTGGATCTTATATGTAAATTCCAGACATTTTCGCTCAGTTTTTTTGCAAACAGCGTTTCAATTTTGAAAAACTTTTTTTAGTTATATTTTTTACCCCGCTTGTCAGCTTTTTCCAGCGGCTGCTCTGCACTGCGATCGGCGGCTTTTTCCGGCATGATTTTTGCAGGGTGTTTGGCGGGTGTTTGTCAGGTTTGTGGTGGGTTTTCCCTGCACTCGGGGGACCCTGCGGGTGTACTTGAATACACCGTAGAGTCGACGAACTAGAATCGCCGAAGTGCGGGGAACGAAAGGGCACTGAAATATCACTGACCGAATAACTCAAGTCTTGGTGCACCATGCCCTAGACCTGTAAACTCATTGGAGGTTATTCAGTGGCTGCCGGTGTTTGTCGTCTTTGCAAATATCTACAGGGCTGTATGAGCCGCTTCACAGTGCAGCTTCCCCATCACCTTCTGGATGTAACCCTCATGGAACGCCGGTGTTCTGCCAATTGAGCGAACTTGCCATAATGGCGAACCGCATCACTTCCGGTGCACCTACGTCACCAAAAGTGAGGCTGGATACAGCATCCGCAATGGCAGTTCGCTCGATTGGCAGAACAGCTGATCAGCTGGATACAGAATCGGCAATGGCAGTGTAACCTCTGATCAGCTGCAGATAGGAAGGAATTAGTTCCTCATACACCAATCTGTAACTCACGAACATCCAACCCTGCACTCTGTATAACACATGACCCCCCTCCCTCGGCTGTGTATAGCGCACAAGCCTACTGACTGTCACCCGCACACCCTGAATATATAGAGGAATCTCTAAATACACACTGGCTATTTCAAGATTCCTCTATATTCAGGGTGAGCGGGTGACAGTAGGCTTGTGCGCTATACACAGCCGAGGGAGGGGGGGGTCGTGTGTTATACAGAGTGCAGGGTTGGATGTTCGTGAGTTACAGATTGGTGTATGAGGAACTATCTGCAGCTGATCAGAGGTTACACTGCCATTGCCGATACTGTATCCAGCTGATCCGCCTCACTTTTGGTGACATAGGTGCACCGGAAGTGATGCGGTTCGCAAGTATGGCAGAACACCGGCATTTGTCGCTGTTGCATCAATGTTGATTTTCGCAATCTTTTACAAACACCGACTTTCCCTGAATAACCCCCACTTTATCTTTTATTACTGTTCAGCATCAAAACTGTCTTTTATATCTTGATACAATGACATTAAACCTAATCTTGATGATGAATAAGCAGCCGGTGACACATTGTCATTCGACTAGCAGAGCGTCACGGCCAGTGCAGACACTATTGTCGAGTACGCGAATGTTTCACTGTGTATCACACGCTCGCTTTACAACATGACAGGTCACAGGCTTTCGGTTTCCACGGCCCGCCGCTCTTAATATATATTTTATGTGTTTTCTGCATTAATTCTGTCTCTGAAGCCTTGGATCGCAGCACGTTGGCCCCTTCCTGCTTTTTAAGGGTTCTCTCCTGCTTCGATTCCGTGTCCTTCCATTGATTCATATGTTTTCAGTAAGCCGTGTTGATGTTTCTGGCTTATGAGCTCTGCTACTGCCAAGGCTCTGCTACTGCCAAGGCTCCGCCAGCGAATACAGACGTTTCAAACACAAAAACTGAATGTCCCCTGCGGGATCCCCCTACATGAAGGGAATTTCAGGAGCTTCGGGTTCTAAGGGTTTTTTCTTAAATGGTTGTGTTTGTATTTAGATCAGTTTCTTGTTGTTTTTTTTTTTTTTTGTCTTTTATCATGGCAAGCTTCGTTATCCCCCAACTGCTAAAATGTGTGCAAGCAGCAATTTAATCAAAGACACGGGCAGGCGCGGGACGCACACGGGCAGGCGCGGGACGCGCAGGCACGCGCACCCACCTCCATCTATCACCATTCAGAACCTCTTTGGCCCCTGGTCTGCATGAATCCGCTCACTGGATCTTTGTTTCTGTTTTAGGACAAGAGGGGGTATCTGGATATAATCCACACCTACATGGAGGTGCACGGCACGGTGCACGAGAAGGGGACAGTTCACATGCCGAATTACGTGAAGAATCACGGGATCCTGAGCGGGCGAGACTTGCAGTTTCTTCTTCGTGAAACCAAAGTGAGTGCTTCTCTTTCTCGCTAATACGGGAACGTGCTCACTGTATACAGTACTGACTACATGCCAGGATACAGAGTTTTCGTCATTATTGTCATGTATATAGCGCCATCAGTTTCCGCAGCGCTTGATCTGTATCATGTTCCCTTTGGTTATTGTAAACGGACACATGGTGGAAACAAGAGGTGTAGAGGGCCCTGCTCATAGGAGCTTACAATCTAGATGTGGGTTAATGGACACACACACACACACACACACACACACACACACACACACACACACACACACACACACACACACACACGTCACTTTATTGGGAGAGGTGATGGGAGGGCTCTGTGTTTTGTAGAACATGTGGGGCAACCAGTGAAACGACTGAACAGCAACTATTCAGCTACCGTTACACTTTAAACGGGCAGAAAATTTATTTATTTATAAAGGATTTTACCAGGAAGGATACATTGAGATTTCTCTCGTTTTCAAGTATGTCCTGGGTTCAAGAACATTGAAGTGTTACAGAAATACAAAGTAATACAATGCAAGATATTAAAAAAAAAAAAACAACACAAATATACAGATTAACAGAGAAATATGTAGGAAATATAGTCATTATGTTACATGTTTACAGGTGCATTCTGTATTGAGGTATGTTAGTAAGGAGCTTTTGAGTGACTTAAGACTGGGGGAAGATTTGATGGTGTCTGGGAGGTTATTCCATAATTGCGGTGCTCTGTAAAAAAATGAGGACCGAGCCACTGTCTTTTTGTATTGTGGTATAGCAAGTAAGGTGCTGGTCCTGGATCGGAGGTTATAGGATGAGGGAGCTGCTGGGGGAAGCAGTCTATTCAGGTAGGGTGGCAGCTTCCCAGAGATGCTCTTAAACACCAGGCTGGAGAGGTGAAGGGTGCGTCTGGATTCCAGCGATGGCCAGTTTAGCTCTTTTAACATGTCACAATGGTGGGTCATGTAGTTACATTGTAGCGCAAAGCGGCAGAATGAGTTATACAATGTAAGTTTATGAAGGTGTGTTTGCGGGGCAGCTGCATACACTAGATCTCCGTAATCAATAGCCGGCATAAGCATTTGCTGTACAATCTGCTTTCTTACCGCGGGGCTCAGGCAGGATTTGTTTCTGTACAGGGCACCTAGTTTGGGGTAAAGTTTAGATGAGAGTTTTTCGATGTGGGGCCAAAGGATAGATTTGGGTCCAACCACATACCTAGATATTTGAGAGAAGTGACTGTGGTCAGCGGGCCATTTGATTTTGTCCCAACACATAGATGGGGATTTTGCAATTTGTGTAGTTTAGGTTTTGTTCCAAAGAGCATCGTTACAGTTTTGTCAGTATTTAAAAAAAGTTTGTTGTGTTTGATCCACTTTTCTACCTCTGTGAATTGTTCTTGCAGCACGGCCTCCAGCTGTGGGAGATTTGGTTTGCTGGTATAGATCACAGTGTCGTCTGCGTACATATGTACAGTTGAGGCTTTGCAGACGTTGGGCAGATCATTTATGAATATTGTGAATAGCAGGGGGCCTAGTATTGAGCCTTGGGGTACACCGCAAGTGACAGGAAGGGGGAGGGAGAAGCTGCCAGAAATTGACACATATTGTGATCAGTCGGATACATATGATTGAAACCAGGTTAGCGTGCGATCACCAATGCCAGAGTTTTTAAGTTTTTCTAACAAGATGCCATGGTCTACCGTGTCAAAGGCCTTGGCAAAATCAAGGAAGATGCTCCAGTTAGGTTTCCTTGTTCCATCCCAGCCTGGATATCATTGCAGACTTTTAAAAGGGCGGTTGTAGTTGAGTGATTTGGACGAAAGCCTGATTGATCCGGGGTTAAGTAGTTCCAATATTGATAATAATCACGTAATTGTGTGTAGACACATTTTTCCAAGACTTTTGACATTACAGGGAGCAACGATATCGGACGGTAGTTGGATACCAAAGTACTGTCACCACTTTTATGGATAGGTACCACTCTTGCAGTCTTCCAGAGCTTGGGTATGTATCCAGTCGCCAGTGACTCATTTATTAGGGTTGCGACAGGATTTGCAATTGCTGGCGCACTGATTTTCAGCAGCATTGCTGGTATTTGATCAGGTCCAGACTGGTATTTCATTTTTTGCTTACGGAGAAGTTTAGTAATGACACTGACAGGCACTGGTCTAAAACTGAATTCCTGTCTGATACAGGGACTTTGCACAGTTGGGGGGGCCTGACCTGCATAAGGCCTCTCTGATTGCATGTCATTTCCTAGCTTGGCAATCAAAGTGGTGGCACATCCAACAAAATAATCATTAAAGGCATTTGCTACATCTAGGGGGTGTTGCAGGGTTTGGTTGTTTACTTTGACAGCAGCTGGCTGGGAGTGGACTGGGGGTGCTTGTATGTTACTTATGGTTCTCCAAAAGTTTCTAGGGTTTGATATGTTATTGTTTAGATTTTCATTGAAGTAATGGGCTTTGGCCATTTTTGTTTGTTTTGTGCATTCATTCCGGCATTTTCGGTATTCGTAGTGATCGTTCATGGAACCAGTACTCTTGAAATTTGACCACCGTGAATCTCTAAGCTGGTACATTAGTGTAAAATCAGCTGTAACCCAGGGGAGATGGGTCCCTTTTACTCGCACTTTACGCAGCGGGGCATGGGAATTCCAGACTTGCAGGAGCTCAGACTGGAAGTATTCAACTGCACAGTCTAGGTCTGAGATTAGGTTTAGCCTGTACCAGGGGAGCTGTTTGAGATCACTTAGGAAGGATTCAAGAATAAATTTCTTGAAAGACCTGGTGGTTATTACCTTTGGGGGAGATTTCAAGGCCTTAATTTTGCGCACGCAGTACACTAGACAATGGTCACTAAAGCTATTAGCAAGAACGCCTGCCTCCTGTATTCTATCAGGAGATGAGGAGAGAATCCAGTCCAAGGTATGGTTAGGGCTTTTCATATTAATGCGAGTGGGGGAGGAGATTAATTGAGTTAGCTGCAAAGTTTTAAACAGCGAGCAGTGTTTGTTTTTAGGATTTAGCCAATCTGTATTAAAATCGCCGAGGACCAGCAGTTCACTTTTTTGGTTTTGGGTAAATAGGTTATTAAGGATTTGAGATATGTCAGAGAGGGAGTGCACTGGAAAGCTCGGTGGACGATAGAACCCAGCAACAATGATGGATTTACTGAATGGAATCTCAATTAAACCAGAGAGGAAATCAAAGGTGACAGTAGAGCTAGAAGTCTGTAAGGGGGTTGAACTTTATGGACTCCTCAACATAAATAACAATTCCCCTTCCTCTCTTTGCTCTGTCTTTTCTATAACATGAATACCCCTGTATTGATATGGCAGAGTCTGGTACTTTTGGGGTTAACCATTTCTATGACATTTAAAAAGGACCTTTTAGAAGTCTAGCCCTTTTTTTATTTGGTTGCAGTTGTTGGGGGGAAAATGGCGAAAACGCGGCATGTCGGAATTGCCGTAAAACGCTCCAAATCCAGACAATAGAACGTGCTCTAATATGGGAGAATAAACAAGATCTGAATCACACGTCTGACTGGAAGAATAATTATACAATAAGTGATCGCACACACCAAACCGACCAGATCCTACACCAAATCCACCAATAATGGGATCCGACCGAATCCTATAAATACAGGGAGTCCAAAATAAAAGCTGTAGATCCCAGAACGTATTTACTACATATTCTCCTGGTTGGCGCCTTTTGTAGAGGGAATCAAAGTTGTTTTTATTAAATTTTTTCCCCCATGCTCGCTCCTGCTATTGTTGGACCGCAGACAATCGGGATGCCATCTCAGCCACATCTTTAGGGATCAACTGGATTGCGAAATGAATCGGCAGAGGCGTTAAAAAAAAGTTGCCATTTTTCCTTTACGTTGCAAACCAGAAGCGCATTCAATGTTTTCCAAGGTGATATTCTATGGAAAAGAAGAGTTTTAGACGGGGGGAAAAAAGGTGGTCTTTAAAGCGTGAGTTGAAAGGGAAGGAGCAGCTCTTAAATTTAAGAAAAACACTCCGGTTTTGGGGTTAGAAATCGGGGTCTTGAAGGGTGGTGTTCTTTTTTATCTTCGGCTAGGGTCAGACGAGCGTGATTTCTACGGACTGTACGTCCGTGCAGTACGGACATCGTCAGTACGGATGACGCAGTAGTGGTCACACAGTCCGTTTTTTTCACTGAAGTTATTTTTGACGGATGTAGGAGGGAAAAATAAATTACAATGAAAAAACATTCTGTCCGTCAAAAATGCTGGACGTATAAATGCAGTCCGTCTGACCTCGCTCCATCACTCACACACAAAGCTATGCAGACGTTATGGACGTGGCGCACTCCGCACGTCCGTTCTAGCAGTATTACGTTCTTGCCTAACCTGCGTCCGTTTGCAGCGTCCGTCATGCGTCCGCAGTTCAGTGCGGACGTACTTCATGTGTCGGGCTCCAATGGACTTTCTTTCATGCTATCACGGACGTACTTTTAGGCGCAATCACGGACGTGAACACTACGCTCGTCTGACAGCAGCCTAAAACGTGGCTTTTCCATAGTAAATCTTCCAAGATGTACGCTTTTTGTTCCATCTGGACGTTCTGTATAATTCACAACGTGTAAGGCTAGGGTCAGACGAACGCATTTTTTTTGCATCATCCGTGAAAAAGTGCGTTCGAACGAATGGACGTATTTTTTCAAAGAACACACGATAGCGGTCATACGATGCGCATTTTCGTCCGTGATTTTGTACGGATCATCAATAAAACACTTTTTGCGTCTGGACGTTATGTTGGCCGGACATTAGCAGCATCTGACGTCTTCTAATCACGCACACACGCCGCTAGCGGACGCAGCGCACTCTGTACATCGGTTCTAGCGGTTTCACGTTCTCAAAAAAATACGTTCGTTTGCTGCTTGCGTTGCGCGGCCGAACTTTCGTGCGGCCGTACTTCGTGTATTGGCCGTCATTTGCTGCTACTACGGCCGTGATAAAGTGCGGCTGCACCCGCGTTCGCGCTGCGTTCGTCTGACCCCAGCCTTAGAGTATTACACCATAGTACCTGTATAGTGCTCGGCGTCTCTTCAGCAAAACTCCGAAAGGAAGTTTGTTCGAAAGAAAAGCCTTTTGGTGTCGTGTGCCAAAAATAAACAATGTAACAAAGTGAATCCAAAGCGTTGAACAAAAGTAAACGGTGTAATTCCCCAAAATCAAACCATGTAAATAACACGGGAAATAAACAATGTGACCTTAAAATCGTGTATGAGCCATCCAAGGCGCCACCCCAAGCCCTGTAACCCACTGAAAATACACCGTGCGCGTCCCAGAAGAGAGACCGTGTCATGCAACGGATTGTCTAAAACAAGCAAACAATGTAACTGCAGAACAAATGGTGTAATAACGTGAGAGCCGCGATAATCGCTGAGAAGTAAACACCGGAACAAAAGCCAAACTATAACATGAAGAGCACTTGATCTTCAGCCACAACGTCTATAGGTAAATAAAGGATCTCGCGTTCTTGTCGCGTTCACTGCGGTTCGTCGGTTACCGCGGTTAATTCTGGCAGCCAGCTTTTTGGCTCGCCGCAGGATGCTGTTTGTAGAAGTGATCCTGGTTATTGACCCAGAGGTTTTTTATTACAAGCTAAATATTCTGTGTCTTAAACATTCTATATATCTAAATTTTTGTGTGTGGTTTTTATTTTTTCGTGCGTATATAAAATTATTTAGCTTTCCCCCCCCCCCCCCCCCATATCATTCCATTTTTAGGAAGGAAGTAAAGATGACCTTTGGTCGCATTGTCTGGAGGTTCCTCTGCCTTTCAGCTGAATGTGACATATTAACGGCCAAAATAACATTAGAAGATGGACTTCCTTATTGTTCACAAATGCGGCACCTTGCTGGTTTCTGCACACTTGCACCGTTTTTCCAAACCTCTCCTCAGATCCCACTAACAGGCCAGGTTTGCAGGATATGTGAAGCACAGCACAGGTGATATGATTTGCTGCTCAGTGATTGCAGGATTCAGTCTGCATTTCCCCCAAGGGAATCCTTAAAACCTGTCCTGTTAATGTAAGGGGACTTGAGGACCGAGGTTTGGAACCACTGTTCTAGCTCATTGTTTTTTTCATTTTATATAGTATAGATGCGTATTTGTCACTTTCTGTGACCACTCCCCCATGTGGACGCCTGATCACAGAAGGCTTCCCATGTGCGGGGTGTTGTGGCAGAGGGCAAACCTCGCAGGGAATTCTTTTAGGCTCTAGAGGAAATCCTCATCCTCAGAAATGTCCTGGGGTGATTTCTCCGCTTCTGCAACCTTATATCAGAATAACCCTTGCACTTCCAGACAAAATAATACTTGAAAGCACCCCGGGACGATGCACTGATTAGACGTGGTGCTGCTGGAATGACTTAAATTTATAGGAAATGCATATGCTGCATCAGGAAATGTACGTTAAAGTGTACATAGAGGGTAGCGCCTGCTGTAGCAGTCATGCAATAAAACTAGACAGTAGCGCCCCCCCCTCCTTCACGTGGCAGTAATACAATGCATTTCATAGAAGGTAGCGCCCACTCTGGCAGTAAATCACATAGATTCTAGCGCCCCCCTGTGGCAGTATTGCAATAAATCCCGTTGATGGTAGCGTCCCCTGTGGTGGTAGTGCAAAAAATTCCATAGAAAGCAGTGCCCCCTCTGGTGGTAGTGCAAAAAATTCCTTAGAAAGCAGTGCCCCCTCTGGTAGTAATGCAATAAATCCCATGGAAGGCAAAGTAGTCATGTGATCTAACTATAAGGAGATTTGGAGAGTGTGCCGCGTGGAAACGCAATGCAGCGGTTTATCTGTGCTGTGAGCGTGATGGATGTGCTGTAGAAAGTATGTCTGGCATTGGTGGAACGCGTTTACTGCTTCAAAAAGCAGACCGGTTAACGGGTGCAATCTGCTGGAGGCTCATCCGGGTGTTTTCTGCTCTCCGCATTGCACATTCCTCCCCGGAGTTGCTCGGGGACAGACCGGGCGTTTGGTTCGTGTTTGTAACGCAGCCGATACATGTCACAGGTAAATGGAATTCTGGGTTGTAGTCTCTGGGTTTTCTCAGCGCGTTGGCCAAAGCTCAGCATGGCCAGATTTCCATATTTACCCTCCAGTCCAGACGAGCTACCGGCTAGAATAAATGCTTTGATACATCTGTGCTATTGTTCTTTTCTATGACTTTGATCAAGCAAAGTATTGAATTATTGAATGTAACTATTGTCTGAGATGTGAGTAATCCTCCCAACGCGTCTCGTCTGGCGTCTGGCGACGTGCTGAAAACAAATTAAACTCGAAGGGGGGGGGATCCTTTTTGTGGTTTTACCTTTTTATAAAATTGTGATTTATTAATTTAATATTTAGTTTTTTCTTGTGGCAAATGCATGTTTTTTTTCTGCTCACTATTTTTGTTTTGTTTTTCTCTTCAAGGTGTAAAATGAAATATTGAGATTTGGGGGAAATTTCTATTATTGTATGGGTTATTTTAAGTGAAACGGAATAAACGCCCACATGGAAGTAAATTTTGGCGTCTAACGTAAATGAGACGGTATGTGACGGCCTGCGAGAAGCTAGTCCTGCCAGTGGGATGCGTTTCATGCTTTCCTTTTAGAGCAGTCGTTCCCAACCCTGGTCCTCAGGTCAGGATATGCAGGTTTGCAGGATATGTGAAGCACAGCACAGGTGATAGGATTTGCTGCTTAGTGATTGCAGGATGCAGTCGCATTTCCCCAATGGAATCCTTAAAACCTGTCCTGTTAGGGGGACCTGAGGACCGGGACCACTGATCTAGAGGATTGCACCACCATAACTACTGCTACATTGTATATGATTGCATTTGTGATCTGGAAAGAAACGTTAAAGTACGTCGTGTCAGCTGAGCGTTTGGCACGTGGAAGCATGCTCAGTAACATCTGCATTTCACTTTTGCAGCTGTTTGTCGGCCTGGGATTCCCCTACGAAGGACCTGCTCCCCTGGAAGCCATCGCCAACGGCTGTGCCTTCCTCAACCCTTTGTTCAACCCTCCCAAAAGTAGTAGGAACACTGAGTTCTTTAAAGGCAAACCAACTCTGCGAGAGGTCAGTTACTCACTATCGCCACCCGCTGAGCACCGCCGTCACCCGCTGAGCACCACCGTCACCCGTTGAGCACCGCCGTCACCCGCTGAGCACCGCCGTCACCCGTTGAGCACCGCCGTCACCCGCTGAGCACCGCCGTCACCCGCTGAGCACTGCCGTCACCCGCTGAGCACCGCCGTCACCCGCTGAGCACCGCCGTCACCCGCTGAGCACCGCCGTCACCCGCTGAGCACCGCCGTCACCCGCTGAGCACCGCCGTCACCCGCTGAGCACTGCCGTCACCCGCTGAGCACTGCCGTCACCCGCTGAGCACTGCCGTCACCCGCTGAGCACTGCCGTCACCCGCTGAGCACTGCCGTCACCCGCTGAGCACTGCCGTCACCCGCTGAGCACTGCCGTCACCCGCTAAACACCGCCGTCACCCGCTGAGCACCGCCGTCACCCGCTGAGCGCCACGTCACCCGCTAAACACCTCCGTCACCCGCTAAGCGCCGCGTGTGAATATTATGTTGATTATTTAAAGGTTTGATTTTTTTTTTCCCCAGACTATATAAATCAGGGCTGTAACACTCACTCACGCCCCCCCCCCCCCCGATGTTGTTGCCTTCAAATCTCGGTGCATTAGAAGGCCAGGGAACCATGGGAGTTGTAGTTCAGAAACACCTGGGGAGGCTGGAATTTGACAGAACTGTTAGGACTAGAAGTATATCCCCATAGCAGTGTGTATATAACCAGAATGGCTGTGCTCAACCTTACCGTGCATTCTTCATCAGGTGCTTCTTAGACCTCTCAAAACACCAAATTTGCAGCACTTTAATATGGTTTTAAATATTCTAAAAACATCTGACTTATAAGCAAACAATGGGTATTACTTTGCAACTTATACACTAAACAAGCCTGCCGCGACATCGATGCACCTCGCCGCGCCATCGATGCACCTCGCCGCTCCATCAATGCACCTCGCCGCTCCATCAATGCACCTCGCCGCGCCATCGATGCACCTCACCGCTCCATCAATGCACCTCACCGCTCCATCAATGCACCTCGCCGCTCCATCAATGCACCTCGCCGCGCCATCAATGCACCTCGCCGCGCCATCAATGCACCTCACCGTGCCATCAATGCACCTCGCTGTGCCATCAATGCACCTCGCTGTGCCATCAATGCACCTCGCTGTGCCATCAATGCACCTCGCCGTGCCATCAATGCACCTCGCCGTGCCATCAATGCACCTCGCTGCGCCTCGCCGCGCCATCGATGCGCCTCGCCGCGCCATCGATGCGCCTCGCCATCAATGCCCCCGGTTAATAATCCGTTTGCACATCGGTTTTTGCACACTACCTGTACTCTGCGCTTTCCTGTGTTAAGTATAGGATGTGCAAACGTACGGTAGCGCTTCGATAAGTGTAGCGGTAATTACCGCAGGGGTGCGGAGAGTCGTATTTTAGGTACACCTAAAAGCCGGCGCCGCATGAATCTGCATTTGCAGAATTCTCAGAGTTCCCTCCGCGGCGCTGCGAGATGGCGCATGGCTCGCATCCTGCAAGCTCAACCCGCCATGGAGTCGTGAGTTCTGGGGATAGAGCGCCTGCTCCGGAATATCGCACAAACATGGCGACGCTAAGGGCGCCGAATTTTTTTTTTTTTTTTTTGGGAGCAAGAACAAGGGAATATTGACCCTAGTATATGGAGTTGCCAAGTTTACAGCTGTTGTTGTGGTCACACCAGGGCTGGCATAAAGCCCCCCCCCCCCACCGCGCGTTACTTTCCTGCGATAGTGTCACGATCACCCAGAGGAAATGCTTTTTTTTCTTGTTTTTATACAGCTCACTTCGCAGCATCCCTACGCCGAGGTCTATATCGGCAAACCTTACGTCTGGACCGTCAATATCGATAATCCCGGAGAGGTTGAAAGAGCAGTGAAAGCCATTTTAAATCAAAAGGTTAGTGTGGGAAATTGCTGTAATTGCTGCGTGGCGCTCCGCGTATCGATCGTCTCGCGCTGTTTAATGCCGGCGGATGTGCCATTAGCTTTCCTTTAAACTAGGTTTATTATCCACAGGTTTTCACATTAAAAGCTTCTCTCATCGCAAGAAATTAAACGTGAGCCATACATTGTAGCAGTGAGATTTAAGGAGCCGGGGTCGGCAGCCTTGGCCCTCCAGATCTTTTGGAACTACATTTCCCACGAGGCTCAGCCAGTCTGAGTAACCCAGCATCATGGGAGAGATGCGGTTTCAAATCATCCGGGGGTACGAGGTCGCCGATCCCTGGTATAGGGGATGCTTTCTGGTTATTATTTTAGTTTCATGTGTTTATAGCGCCACCTGGTGGGCTGGTTAAAGCGGCATTTCTATATCGCCAACAGATTCCGCAGCACTTTACGGTGATGAAGCACAGAAGGTGTGAGACACTGGGGTCGATTCACAAATGCCCAAATTGATGGCAATTTCGGTGTTTTGCGTTTCAGCCCTTTTCGGCTCATTTCCGTGAGTCCGTTTCGCTGAAAATCCTGTGACCGCACTATTTATCGAATAATCACCGTATTTTGCCGACACCAGTTATCAGACTTCTATAGTTAACGATGGGATAATTTCAGTGCTGCCGAATTGCACTGTATTGTGCTCTCCGTACACCTGCATTTGGTAAAAATACAGCTTTGTGAATGGACCAATTGCCCTGAAATTACAACTTGGGACGGTTTCGGAAGTTGTTGAATAACCTTCATAATAAATATGTGCGGAAGAGGGTTTATTGGGTCCCAACTAGGGATGCACCGATACCACTTTTTTAAGACCGAGTACGAGTACAGATACTTTTGTTCAAGTACTCACCGATACTTTTATTTTATGTCATGTGACGCTTTCCAATAAGAACAGACCTTCTATAAAGCCCCCAGGTCTCATGGATAATTGCCCCCCCAGCTCATGGATAATTGCCCCCCCAGCTCATGGATAATTGCCCCCCTGCTCATGGATATGCCCCCCTGCTCATGGATATGCCCCCCTTGCTCATGGATATGCCCCCCTGCTCATGGATATGCCCCCCTTGCTCATGGATAATTGCCCCCCTGCTCATGGATATGCCCCCCTGCTCATGGATATGCCCCCTTGCTCATGGATATGCCCCCCCTGCTCATGGATATTGCTCATGGATATGCCCCCCTTGCTCATGGATATGCCCCCCAGCTCATGGATATGCCCCCCAGCTCATGGATATGCCCCCCAGCTCATGGATATGCCCCCCTGCTCATGGATATGCCCCCCCTGCTCATGGATATGCCCCCCGTGCTCATGGATATGCCCCCCCTGCTCATGGATATGCCCCCCTGCTCATGGATATGCCCCCCTGCTCATGGATATGCCCCCCTGCTCATGGATATGCCCCCCTGCTCATGGATATGCCCCCCCTGCTCATGGATATGCCCCCCTGCTCATGGATATGCCCCCCCTGCTCATGGATATGCCCCCCACCTCTCGCTCATACTTACCTTCCTTCAGCGCCGCCGGTAAAGTCTTCGCGCGCGCTCCTTGGAAGGACCCCAGCCGCGACCACGTGGGACCATGTGATCGCGGCTGGGGTCCTTCCAACGAGCGCGCGCGCGGGAACTTTCCCGGCGTCGCTGAAGGAAGGTAAGTATGAGCGGAGAGCAGCTGCAGGGCCTGTCCGAATGCTCTATCGGCATTCGGACAGGCCCTGCAGCTGCTCACTTTGTTTAATACTTACCTTCCTTCAGCGACGCCGGGAAAGTTTCCGCGCGCGCGCTCGTTGGAAGGACCCCAGCCGCGATCACATGGTCCCACGTGGTCGCGGCTGGGGTCCTTCCAAGGAGAGCGCGCGCGCAAAGACTTTCCCGGCGGCGCCCAGGAAGGTAAGTATAAACAAAGGGCGGAGAGCAGCTGCAGGGCCTATCCGAATGCTCTGCATTCGGACAGCCGCCGCAGCCCCTAGGATACCGGCAAGCCGGCTCAATGCCGGCTTCCGGTATCGGGAAAAAATATCGGGGGTACTGCACGAGTACCAAGTACTCCTGCAGTACCCGGTATCGGCACCGATATCGATACTAGTATCGGTATCGGTGCAACCCTAGTCCCAACATTTCGGCTCCTAAGAGCCTTTGTCAAAGCATCCCTTGAAACGTCAGCACTTGTTATTGCAAACCCAATAAACCCTGGCTTTTCGAAGCCTCGGTGTGCTCGCCCTTTTGACATTATGTATCTTTTTCTTGTTTGTGAATTTTTGCTCAAGATTCTGTAAGAATTGTTTTATGCGGCCCCCGGGGGCCCCAGGTCAGAGGTGAAACCTTCAAACAAAAGTCAAAACCCCGGCTCAGTCTGGCGGGACAGGACTCTGCTAATCAGCGCGTTTTATACACGTGACGCGTATTCTGGCACCATGTTATGTGTTCAGGACGTTTTCCCTCCCATTCCTCCAACCAGAATATTGCGGAAGAGTGGGGGTATTTTTTTGTGTTTAAATAGTCGGCATGCCGCGCGTACTATTTTCTCATTCTTTGACCTTACACATTGCATTCCGTGCTTCTTTCTCTCTGCAGAACGAGCCCTACCTACCCTACGAATTCACATGTGAAGGAATGCTCCAGAGGGTGAACGCGTTCATCCAAAACCAGGTACGCAAAGATTATTTATGAATCACAACAAACACATTGTTTGCATTCATGTTTTAACCAAAGATATTTCCGCTTATTGCTGAATCGTGTGTGTGTGTTAGGCTGGGTTCACACCTAAGCGTTTTACAGCGCGCTCCTGCGCGCTGTAAAACGCTTAGGCAATCATGGGATTTCATGTTTATGTGGGCATGTCACACCTAAGCGTTTTAAAGCGCGCAGGAACGCGCTTTAAAACGGCCGACGCGAAAAGAAGTCCGGGAGCTTCTTTTCGGCATAGAGCCGCGCGTTCGCGGCCATATCATAGCCGCGAACGCGCTGCAACGCACGTGCGCGCGTTTTTTTGTATGCGCGAACGCGCGTAAAAAAACGCACGCATTGCGCGACGCTGCGCTACGCCGTGGTGTGAACCCAGCCTTAGTGTGTGTGTGTGTGTGTTTGTTAGTGTCTCTGTGTGTTAGTGTCTGAGTCTTAGTGTGTGTGTGTGTGTTTGTTAGTGTCTCTGTGTGTTAGTGTGTGTGTGTGTGTGTGTGTGTTTGTGTCTTAGTGTGTGTGTGTGTGTTAGTGTTAGAGGACATTTACACATCCCAGCAATTCAGTGTGTGCAAAGACGCACACTTAAATTGTGGTGGAGGGGAAAAAAGGAGATTAAAAGCCTCCACATGACATAGAATTAAGTTTTTAACCCCTTAAGGACTGGGGCAATTTTAAAAGTTCAACACTCTTCTAAAAGTAGAAGTGTGCTGAGCTCATTTTTACCACTTTTGCTCATCTTGTTTAAACGCCGTTTCAAGTCACGTTTTATTATACGACCCAGACAAATTATATATAATTTTTTAATTTTTTTGGGCAGAATTGACCGAGTCATAAGATTTCATTATTATATGTATATGCTATAACTAAAAATGTAAAAAAAAAAAATTGAATTTTCAATTAAATTTCAATCATCCACGGTGTGTAAATTATTATTATTTTT
Organism: Leptobrachium leishanense; assembly: GCA_009667805.1. Classification (NCBI taxonomy): domain Eukaryota; kingdom Metazoa; phylum Chordata; class Amphibia; order Anura; family Megophryidae; genus Leptobrachium; species Leptobrachium leishanense. The sequence continues at coordinate 20,013,336 of CM019069.1, forward strand.
TTTAAATTTCCCACATTTTCTCATCCGAGCCTTTGCGGTTATATATTTTATGGGGTAGGCTTGTTAAAAAATTTAGGACTGGTAACCCATTACTTTGGTTTTCGGAGAAATTACGTGATTTTTGCTAAACTTTTTTTTTTTTATCAGTGCAGCATCATTGTTCACATTATAATTGAAATACGAACAATGGTGCTGCATTAATAAAAATATATATATATATATATATATGTATTTAGACCATATACACTTTATTTACCTACACGTTGATAAACAAAATCTGAAACTTCTAAGATGAATTTAAATTAGAAAAAATAATCGACATTGAGTCGGCTGGTTTTCCTGTGTTTTTGTTCTCCTGCGCAGGATTTCTGCCACGGGCAGGTCATGTGGCCGCCGCTGAGCGCATTACAAGTGAAATCCGCCCAACCCGGGAAGTCTTGCAAGCAAGTGTGTCAAGAAAACAAACTGATCTGTGAACCGTCTTACTTTCAACATCTCAACAACAACAAAGACCTGGCAAAGTAAGGAGATCTTTACCGAACGCCATGCTGCAAGTGACCTGTCACCGCGCGCAAACCCCACGTATATATACAGCAGTATATCTTGCCCCAGCTCGACCCCCTTCACTATAGAGTGACTTTCCATGAAGCCATCGGCTGCATCCAGTGTGAGAAAGCACTTTACATTGTAGTTGAAAATCATATTGGGTTATTCAGAGAGAGAGACGATCTGGCCCCGAAATGTCACCGAACAGCAACATTTCGGAGCCATTCGCTATTCAGAGAGCGGCAGTTTGCCAAATTTTGGTGAACTGCCAACAAGTACGGTGCCTGTTCGACGGCAGTGAAATCCCCCATAGAGAAGCAATGGTTCATCTATTCACAGACACCGAACAGCTGAGACATGTCAGTGAAGTGCCCTGCTGTTCGGTGTTTTCATTCGACAGGTTTATTCAGGCGAATTCCATAGGCTTCAATGTAAAAGACAGCGTGAATCTGGCGCTTTTCTTAGTGGTTGTGAGATTATTAAGGCGTGCTCAATATAGGTCGGTGCTGCAAGCTAGAAGATATGTGTTTACAACCTCAAAAACACGAATATAATAGAAAAGAAAAAACACTTCCAGGCGCACCTTACTAAAATTTCCACTTTTTTTAAAACCAAAAATGGCCAATGTGCAAACATCTAATGAATTAATATTTAAACAAAACAGTGGTTATATTATAATGATAAATGTGTATAACTTAAGGAATACTTATAGTTCAGTGGTGTTTCTTTTTTTTCCCTCTCTCAGCATGGCGTCCTGCGATGTAGCTGTTCGGTATCCCAAGAGAAAAGGAGGGGGGAGGGTATTTCTCCACTTGATGAAAAAAAAAAAGGCAGCAGAGCGGCAGATAATTCAATTAAAATGCATTTATTAATCAATAAAAAGGTAGACCTTCAACTATAAAATCAATTGTTAAAGTACTAATTAAGTAGGATCAACAAAAACGCGCTTTCACCAATAGGCTTCATCAGTTGTTATCCTGTTATCTGAATGATCAGTCTGTGCAAGAAGTGCAAAAAGTCCATAAAGAGTCCTCCTTTTGTTGCCGCTTATATGCTCTGCCTTAATGTGCTGCTCAGCTGTTGTACATAATCATTCCGCCCAGATTACTTCCTGATTTTCGGGACTCCATACTTTCAATTTTGTCCATTGTATATGTATGATCGGCGGCTTGTTTATGAGGTGGACACTCTGCCCTCCGGGATGTTTACTCTTCATTTATCTAAGAAAACAAATATCAGCAATAGCTTTGCTGCTTGATAAAGAACAGCTTCCTGTCAAAAAACAGTTTTAATGGAAGTTATCGATCGCTGACTTAAGATATTCATCTGTATATACAATTGCCTCAAAAAATAGTTTGATCGTTATAATATATAATAATCGTTATAATATAACGATCAAACTATTTTTTGAGGCAATTGTATATACAGATGAATATCTTAAGTCAGCGATCGATAACTTCCATTAAAACTGTTTTTTGACAGGAAGCTGTTCTTTATCAAGCAGCCAAGCTATTGCTGATATTTGTTTTCTTAGATAAATGAAGAGTAAACATCCCGGAGGGCAGAGTGTCCACCTCATAAACAAGCCGCCGATCATACATATACAATGGACAAAATTGAAAGTATGGAGTCTGAAAATCAGGAAGTAATCTGGGCGGAATGATTATGGACAACAGCTGAGCAGCACATTAAGGCAGAGCATATAAGCGGCAACAAAAGGAGGACTCTTTATGGACTTTTTGCACTTCTTGCACAGACTGATCATTCAGAAAGGATAACAACTGATGAAGCCTATTGGTGAAAGCGCGTTTTTGTTGATCCTACTTAATTAGTACTTTAACAATTGCTTTTATAGTTGAAGGTCTACCTTTGTAATGATTAATAAATGCATTTTAATTGGATTATCTGCCGCTCTGCTGCCTTTTTTTTTTACATCAAGTGGAGAAATACCCTCCCCCCTCCTTTTCTCTTGGGATACCGAACAGCTACATCGCAGGACGCCATGCTGAGAGAGGGAAAAAAAAGAAACACCACTGAACTATAAGTATTCCTTAAGTTATACACATTTATCATAATATAACCACTGTTTTGTTTAAATATTAATTCATTAGATGTTTGCACATTGGCCATTTTTGGTTTTTAAAAAAAGTGGAAATTTTAGTAAGGTGCGCCTGGAAGTGTTTATTCTTTCCCATAGGCTTCAATGTTACAAATATTCCCGTTTTAATACAAGATCTAATAAACTGTTTATTATTTTAATCTGCAGAAAAAAAGTGTTATTTATAGATTATTTTTTTTTAGGATCTTTTAGGAATTTTTCGGGATTTCTTTTATTTTTTTAAAGCTTTTTTTTCTGTAACTGCCCTTTTTTTATTACCATTCGTAGGATCTTGGGACCTTTTTCGTTCAGTAGTTTTTTTGCAAACAGCGTTTCAATTTTGACACTTTCAAACGTATTGTTTTTTTTTTTACCCTGTTCGTCAGCTTGTCGACTTTTCCCGGCGGCTGCTCTGCGCTGTGATCGTCGGCTGTAACGGCGTGTTGTGTTTGTGGCAGGTTTTCCCGGCACTCCAGGGAACCCTGCGTTGAATAATGAATTCACTGCAGGGTGGGGAACTTTGATTCCCCGAAGTGCAGGGACGCGCGGGGAACGAGAGCACCGAAATGTCATTGACCTTTCAGTGCTCTCTGAATAACCCCATTGTGTTTTTGCTATCAGTAAGGCCTATTTGACAGGCAGAGGGCACCATCTCTTGGCCAAACAGCGATACCGCAAGTGTAAATCCGCTGCGGCTCCGTGTTTCAGTCACAGAAGTTGTTATAGTTCCAGTACATTGGTTGACATGGCCGAGGTGCTGTAACTTTAAGAGCACACTCTGGAGCCATTTACAAACTGCAGTGATATGTTGTTGCTGCAGGAATGACGGAAAAGCGACTGATAAGGTCTATTATAGTCTCTTTACCAATTATGCGTCGCCGCGTATCTGATGCTGTTGTATTCAGTTGGCTCCTAAGTCTTGTAGCACAGCAATGCGCCCCTGAAACGGGGATGTTAAAGCTGGGTTGGGTAGCACAAGCGCCGCTTCCTTAAAGGGACACTACCACGAATATATAAGCTGTAACTAGATTACCTGTGTATTATAAATAAAAACACATTATAAAACACATTATGAAACACGTGCTGCCGTTTTTATCCCTTTTAAGTAATTGCATGTAGAAAGGAAAAATAAAGTTTAGGTTTTTATCCCCCGTTTCCATTTTGTGGATTTTTCCCATGATGCAACAGAATCCTTTCGGCAAGTCTCACTTTACAGCTGTGGTATAGGATGAAACCGACAAGGCTGCATTGGTTCTGTTGTGTTGTCTAAGCCAGTGTTTCTCAAACTTCTCCTCGGGACCCCCAACCAGGTCATCTGAAGCACAGCACAGGTGATATGATTTTCTGCTCAGTGATTGCAGGATTCAGTCTGCATTTCCCCAAGGTGATTTGCAAAACCTGTCCTGGTTGGGGGTCCCGAGGACAGGTTTTGAGAAACAATGGTCTAAGCTTCCAGAGATAAGATATGGCAGCTGAATGAGATCCGACAGTGGGCTTCCAGCACTTTAATTTACCCGCACTGGCGCTGACCTTTCTATACATTCTCTACAACGCAATCCTTATGAGTCAGATTTTTGGAGATCTGACTCCATTCTATGGCCAAAGCCACACAGTGAGGAGGAAGTGGTGTAAAGATATTGTGCGGGGGGGGGGGGTTACGATACAAAATATCACACAATGGATGAACCCAGTGACACATATAAAGGAAAATATCACACAATGGATGCGCCCAGTGATGCATATAGAGGAAAATATCACACAATGGATGCGCCCAGTGATGCATATAGAGGAAAATATCACACAATGGATGCGCCCAGTGACACACAGAGGAAAATATCACACAATGGATGCACCCAGTGACACATATAGAGGAAAATATCACACAATGGATGCGCCCAGTGATGCATATAGAGGAAAATATCACACAATGGATGCACCCAGTGACACATATAGAGGGAAATATTTTCTTAACTAAACATACAAGAGAAAAACAAAACACATGTAAGATATCAGCAACATCACATAAACACAATAAGGACACTTCATGTTTTTGTGGTAGTGGTCCTTTAACAGAAAGCATCTCTTCCCTCTTTGATTCCATAATGATCACTGTGTAAGGTTATGACCTCGTGTTATGACCTCATGCTAGTGCGCACAGCCTTATGCAACGCAGAGCAGCAAGAGAGGGAAAGGGTAATGTCTGGCGTTTGGAGCACAGTTGGGTTTGTACTTTTGAAAAAGGCCTTCACACCCACCTTCCCAGAAACCTCCAACTGTGGGCAGAACGCGGCCACCAGCAACATGGGCGTCTTTAGAAACTTTTCCGCGCGTTCAGAGCATCCAGAACTTTGCGTTTCTCATGTAAACCTTCATGATGATTTCTTTTATTTTCTTTAAATCAGATTCGGGATCCAGTGCCAGTCAACCGAAACGGTGAACGAGATTTTGGTTCCATTAGTGGACGAAAAGAAAAAACATTGCCTGCTCCAAGGGGACCTCCTCCTTTTCAGCTGCGCCGGGCACCATTCCGCCCACACCAGGATTTGTCCTTGCAGAGACTATATGAAAGGACAGGTTGCCCTCTGCAAAGACTGTCTATAGCGTCCAACCCCGACGGTTCCTGTAGAATAACCAAGGAGAGCCTTCGAGGTGGAAGTTTGCACTTTTGATCCGTCGGCGTGCAGCGCTGCGTTGGGATGAGAATCAATGTATCTTTACTTGTTGCGGTCTTCTTAATTTTCCAAGGAGTCGTGTCTGCAACGTGCACATGGGAACGCTCTGAGATTCGGATCGGATACGTTGGCGCTGAAATCCACCGGAGGAGGTATTCAGAGGTCCGTCAACACCGGTCCTTCCTTCCGAATGCGATGCACTCACGCCAGGCCGGAGGAGCAGTGCTCCCTGGTTGAAAAGTCGATTTGTTGGCTTGTCCACCCACTGGCACAGCGAAGGCCGATAGGTCATGGGGGGTCTTTGCATCACATGACTTTTACCCCACCGGCCCGGCTTCGACTGTGCCGCATAGCATGACTACTCTGAAAATCTTCCGCGAGAGAAGCTACTGAAGGCCTGAGGCGCGTCACAAGCGGTGTTACATCGAGTGCCGCCCTCAAAGATGCCGCTGCCAAAAAGGGGCTTGATTGCCCCTGATATCACCGCGTGGTTTACAGGTCTGCGCATAGAAGGGTCGGGGGTAAAAAGAACAACAATGTAACCGTCTAGCTGCCCCACCCCCACCAAAATAGTTATAAAGCAAAAAAAAAAATGCGTATTTGTTTGAAAATTGTGAATTCTGTCAGCGGTAGTGAAAGGAGGTTAGTCTAGAGAACACGGATATATCCTGGTGGTAGAGATAATATATATATACACGGCACTCCTCTATTTTTCTAGGAATGCCTGTGATATAAATATGTATATAACATACGTGGAGTATTTTCGTCTGGGTATTGAAGCTGGCAGATATATAAAAAATCTTTTTTTAAGTTTATAATATTTTTTTACTTTTTTTTTTTCTTCTAGGGGTGCGTTGCCGGCTCAGCTTTGGGGGGGGGGGTGTTTTTTCGTTAATCCAGAGAGCTCTACACACCCACCATGAATAAATGTCATCCCACCTGACGTCAAACTTGCTTGTTTTCTTTAGGTTTTTGGAGGTGATTTGTTTTATGTTTTTGTTCTTTGTTTTGTCTTAGGTTTTCGGAGGGGATATTTTTTTGGTTGTCGGAGGGGATATTTTTTTGTTCTTTAGGTTTTCGGAGGGGATATTTTTTTGTTAGGTTTTCGGAGGGGATATTTTTTTGTTCTTTAGGTTTTCGGAGGGGATATTTTTTTGGTTTTCGGAGGGGATATTTTTTTGGTTTTCGGAGGGGATATTTTTTTGGTTTTCGGAGGGGATATTTTTTTGGTTTTCGGAGGGGATATTTTTTTGGTTTTCGGAGGGGATATTTTTTGTTAGGTTTTTGGAGGGGATATTTTTTTGGTTTTCGGAGGGGATATTTTTTTGGTTTTCGGAGGGGATATTTTTTGTTAGGTTTTTGGAGGGGATATTTTTTTGGTTTTCGGAGGGGATATTTTTTTGGTTTTCGGAGGGGATATTTTTTTGGTTTTCGGAGGGGATATTTTTTTGGTTTTCGGAGGGGATATTTTTTGTTAGGTTTTTGGAGGGGATATTTTTTTGGTTTTCGGAGGGGATTTTTTTTGGTTTTCGGAGGATATTTTTTTGGTTTTCGGAGGGGATATTTTTTTGGTTTTCGGAGGGGATATTTTTTTGGTTTTCGGAGGGGATATTTTTTTGGTTTTCGGAGGGGATATTTTTTTTAGGTTTTTGGAGGGGATATTTTTTTGGTTTTCGGAGGATATTTTTTTGGTTTTCGGAGGGGATATTTTTTGTTAGGTTTTTGGAGGGGATATTTTTTGTTAGGTTTTTGGAGGGGATATTTTTTTGGTTTTCGGAGGGGATATTTTTTGTTAGGTTTTTGGAGGGGATATTTTTTGTTAGGTTTTTGGAGGGGATATTTTTTGTTAGGTTTTTGGAGGGGATATTTTTTTGTTCTTTAGGTTTTCAGAGGGGATATTTTTTTGTTAGGTTTTTGGAGGGGATATTTTTTTGTTCTTTAGGTTTTCGGAGGGGATATTTTTTGTTAGGTTTTTGGAGGGGATATTTTTTTGTTCTTTAGGTTTTCGGAGGGGATATTTTTTTTGTTAGGTTTTTGGAGGGGATTTTTTTTGTTAGATATTTAGTAACGGGCGGCCGCAGCAAAATCTAGGATAGTAAATTATATTTAAATATGTCTGTAAAGAATTATTCCTGTAAATATCTGTAAAAGGACACACGATGCGATCAAACGCGTCTAGAGCCGTGTGGGTTAATCGTCTAAAGTACTTGTGTTTTTTTGCTCAGATTAATATTCATTTTTATTTGTTTGTTTGCACTATAATTATTAACCAGACGCAGCGGGGATCATTACGGCGGTGATAGAAGGCGAGACGCTTACATTTTATGTCATGTGATCCACCATGGACGTTATAGTCAAAGCTATGCAAAAAAAAAGGGCGAAATTAGGGTATTTAATATTTATATCCGTCAAAAGGCAACAATCCTAGTAGTTTCCTCTTGCAGTTTTTTGCTTTTAATTTCTGAAACCAATAATCCCCAATTTAGTTTATGTGGATCGAATGGTCGTCCGTTGATTTGCGCCTCCTTTTTTTTTCTTTTTTATACTTTATTTTTCTTCGTTTCTGTATTTCTCCCCTTTTTGTTTCTCGCCGCAAATTTTAAAGCGTTCGGGGGAGGATACTCCACTCGGCCCGGCCACTTTTTAAAAAGCTAAAGTGATCAGGTGTGTGGAATATCCCTTTTAAGACCTTTTCTGTTTGACTAGTTTTATAATGTAGACTGACCGCAGGTTGACCATCGCTGGCATCCTGAAACACAATGACTTAATTTAACTTGAAATTTTTGCCTGTGATCCAACAAAAACGAGTAATAGAGCTGCACCCTGTGTACGATGAGCTCCACGTTCAGCTTGTGAGAGAGCAAGTAAAAATAACACCTAAAGATGGAAAGAAACCTTCCATGTGTTAAATGCCCATCGAGTAACAGCAATGCAGCGCCGTGAAATGTGACGATTGCGCTACATTTGCTCTACGTGTATGTTCTCCTGGTTACATTTGCAGTAGGAGTATCTCCCCTCCACTCCCGCTTACATTCGCTTTACGTGTATCTGCTCCTCCACTCCCGGTTACGTTCACTGTACGTATATCTCCTCCTCCACTCCCGGTTACGTTTGCGTTACGTGTATCTCCTCCTCCACTCCCGGTTACGTTTGCGTTACGTGTATCTCCTCCTCCACTCCCGGTTACGTTCGCTGTACGTGTATCTCCCCTCCACTCCCGGCTACGTTCACTGTAGGTGTATCTCCTCCTCCACTCCCGGTTACGTTTGCTGTACGTGTATCTCCTCCTCCACTCCCGGTTACGTTCGCTTTACATGTATCTCCTCCTCCACTCCCGGTTACGTTTGCTTTACATGTATCTCCTCCTCCACTCCCGGTTACGTTTGCTTTACGTGTATCTCCTCCTCCACTCCCGGTTACGTTCGCTGTACGTGTATCTCCTCCTCCACTCCCGGTTACGTTCGCTGTACGTGTATCTCCTCCTCCACTCCCGGTTACGTTCGCTGTACGTGTATCTCCTCCTCCACTCCCGGTTACGTTTGCTTTACGTATATCTCCTCCTCCACTCCCGGTTACGTTTGCTTTACGTATATCTCCTCCTCCACTCCCGCTTACGTTCGCTTTACGTGTATCTCCTCCTCCACTCCCGCTTACGTTCGCTTTACGTGTATCTCCTCCTCCACTCCCGGTTACGTTCGCTGTACGTGTATCTCCTCCTCCACTCCCGGTTACGTTTGCGTTACGTATATCTCCTCCTCCACTCCCGCTTACGTTCGCTTTACGTGTATCTCCTCCTCCACTCCCGCTTACGTTCGCTTTACGTGTATCTCCTCCTCCACTCCCGCTTACGTTCGCTTTACGTGTATCTCCTCCTCCACTCCCGGTTACGTTCGCTGTACGTATATCTCCTCCTCCACTCCCGGTTACGTTCGCTGTACGCGTATCTCCCCTTCCACTCCTGGTTATGTTCGCTGTACGCGTATATCCCCTTCAGCTCCCGCTTGCGTTCGCCGCCCGTGTAGCTCCCGCTTGCGTTCGCCACCCGTGTAGCTCCCGCTTGCGTTCGCCGCCCGTGTAGCTCCCGCTTGCGTTCGCCGCCCGTGTAGCTCCCGCTTGCGTTCGCCGCCTGTGTAGCTCCCGCTTGCGTTCGCTGCCCTCATAGCTCCTCGTATCCCGGTACAGAACGCAATGCTTTCCTTGATGAATGGAACGGGTATCTTGGTTTTATTTTCTCTTTTCCTCTGTTTTTTATTTACTTTTTTTCGGCAGAGCTTGTTTGAGCAATACATCCGTCCGCGGCGCATAATTACCGGCAAATTGGCGTTTCTAGAGGAACAGAAAATTAGTCTATTCTTTCTGAAGCCTGTATTTAGCCGTGGATATGATTATACCGTCTCGTGGTGGGAGTTACTGGAGACCCCAGCTGTTTGCCGACGTAATATTTGTTCCTTCAGTGCTTTTCTTTTGGCTAATTATCGACCTGGTCTTCGGAGAAACGTCCTCTGCTCGTGTAAACCCCCCCCCCCCACCCGTATTGTCATTACCTTGACTTACACTGGGTTACTCTGCAGAATCCTTCAGCAGATACGTCTTTTCAGACACACAGGTATAGGGACTCGGGGTGTTGCACGTGGAAAAGATGCAGCTACCTAATAATAAACTGGGGTTTTTGGAGACTTTGACTAATTTTGAGTTGAATTTTTCTGTTAATTTCATATTTTCATAAATAATTCCTTTTTATTTTGCATAACGTTTGAAACCACCTTCATAATTTCCAACCTGGCAAAACTGCCAAAACGATGCAAACCTGTCCTGTAATACCGTATGACATGTATAGCAATGTGACACATTCTGGGCGCGGGAAGCATTGATAGAATCTGCTCCTCCTCTTATTTTGACTCTTTTGCCCCCGATTTCTTTTAACATTAAACCGTGGAAATCGCTCGTTCTTTAATTCTGCCCCAGAACTGCTTTTTGTCCCCTTCTCTAGTGGTCAAAGCGACTGACCTGCTAGAGTTGAGGATTGAGTTCCCCGGAGCGCACAAACATCTTAACCCCTTCACTACAAAGTCCCGTGTGTCCCCCCCCTCCCACACACAAAACGGTCAGGAACTGGTGGTTTTTGAAAACTCCTTTTTAATTATACAGTAAGATATTTGGGGATATTCCCAGTGTATTCCTTACTGTAATAACCTGTTTAACAGGGAGATTTCGCCATCTGCTGGCCAAAAGCAGTTACTGCAGTTCGAGTCTCCGTGCAGGATCAGCTGGGGAGATGTCATGCAGACCTGTTCTTCAGTGGTCCTAAAAAAAAAAGTGTTGGCACCTCCAAGCATTCTGCCCATCATGCTAAAACATTAGGGACATGTTCTGTCGCTCAGATGCAATTTTTTGTCCTGCAACAGCTTCAGATGGTAATTTCGATTGGTCTTCAAAGGCACAGAGTTATCTTGAGCTTGGGAGTGAAGGGGTTAAAGGAAAACAAAAAGGACATGTACCCTGAGGAATGCTGTCCCCACGTCTCATGGCACAATCCACCAGGCCCTGTCGAGGTTGGGTTTAGGGTGGATTCACATACAACACCTTTTTTGTAACGTGGCGATGGCCACCATGTACCCGGGCACCAGTCGCCTGCCTAAAAAGTGCTCCACACACATGAAGGAAGGGATAAATGGGTAGGTCTGTATGTGTCAGCCTGAGAGGAGGCTCATCCTTGTTGGCAAATTCCGATCTTTATTCCTTAAAATTTCATGATGCAAAGTAGTCTTGGCCTCTAGATGGCGCTATATAGACAGACACACACACACACACACACTTTATCGCGCAGTAATGTTGCACAAGTCATTCTTTTGTTCCATGGAAACCATACTCTGGATATCTGGATTATAGTATCAGGTTTTTCTGCTTTTTTTTGGGCATTTACTAATCTCTGCAGCTTGTGAGGTTGGCGGGTTGGTGCTGCTTGAGCGGATGTGGCGCCAGAGGTGTTGTGAGCCCAGTAGACGTAAGTGAGGGGGTCACAACATCTAAGGCAGCGATGGAGAACCTTGGAATCCCAGATCTGTCGGAACTAAATGTCTAGGATGCTCGTTGACACGTGAGGCTAGCTGAGCATCATGGGACATGTAGTTCAGAAACATCTGGGCTGTCAGGGTTCACCACCGCTGGGGTCAGACCAGCGCACTTTTAACGTGCGTTCTGGCGCACATAATTACGGCCGCACTAGCAGCAGATGTCGGGCAATGACGGCCAATATACGATGTACGGCCGCACAAAAGTCCGGCCTTGTAACGCAAGTGGAATTTGAACGCATTTTTCTGAACGCTGAACCGCTAGTACTGACGTACTGAGTGCGCAGCTGCGGCATAGCGGCGTGTTTGCGTGATTAGGAGATGTCAGACGCTGCTAATGTCCAGCCTACATAACGTCCAGACGCAAAAGGAGTTTTATTGACGATCCGTACAAAATCACGACCGAAAATGCGCGTCGTCTGACCGTTTTTGCGCATTCTGTGAAAAAATACGTCAATGCGTTCGGACGCACTTTTTCACGTTCGCGGGGAAAAATGCTTTCGTCTGACCCTAGCCTTAGACCTGCAGAGCCTCCCGTTATGTGTTTATATAAAATTATACACGGCCTGCGCGTTGTTTCTGTAGCGCCGAGTAACAATGAGTATTCAACATTCCACCCTATACCGAGAGAAGCCAGGGAAGCTGTCACTGCCACCAACGTCCCGGCATCGATACCCAGGGGCAGCAGCGCCCCACCGTCACCTCGTGTCATCTCTGTCCCTCCAAATGGGCATTTTCTAACGTTTTAATGATTTGTTGCACTGATCTGTACCTTTTTAATACACGAGACTACAGAGTAAAGAGGATAAAAGCAGAATATGTTGACGATACATTTTGTACAGTTTCCCCAAGAAGTTGTCACTTGTAGAAGAATTTAAATAGGATAAAAATCCTTAAAATGTTTCGTCTTGTTGGTTCAACTCTAATTTATGAAAAAAAAAATAATATTCTGCGTCTGCTTTATTGTGATGGAAACCTAGATTATACACTGTTAAATGCCAATGGAGACCTCATTTATTTCTTATGCAAGTTTTTTTGCACATGTACAAACTGAAATTCGCTTGTTTTATTTTTGTTGTTTTTACCATCTTTTTGTTGTAACTTTGTTATAATTTATGTCTAATTGATAATGCTTTGTTCTAGTGTTTTAATTCAGTATGTGCCTTTTTTAACTTTAAGGTTTTCTGTTTTTTTTCCACTTATTTTCCCTTGTTTTTTTTTCTTTCATTTTCTAATTTTTGTTCCTTTTTTGGAGTTGGTTGTTTTTTTTTTTTTTTTTTTCCTTCCTTTTTGTATCACAGGACATGTTTGAACATATATATATATAATGGGATGTGGAAATTATTTTGTCCTCAAGCTCTTCAAATTTCTAGCATAACTGCATCCGGGTTTTGCTTTAAATTCAAAATATGCCGAATAAAAAATATTTATAGTTTATATAGTTTTAAATTAAAAGCCATTAAGGTCATCTAATAATTTAATGTAAATATCGAATTCTATTTAATTTAAAATGCAAAGATTTAAATTGTGAATATAAACGCCTTTGTTGTCGTCACCTCCCCCCCCCCCCTTAATTTTCCCAGAGAGGGGTGTGATATCCCATCACCTCCATCTATTTCACTCCGCCAGCTTTGACCGTTTTGGGCCATGCCAAGCGGAATTTCACAACCTGTACAGAAAATAATTTTTTTTTTTTTTTTTTTTTTAAATAAAATTAAAAAAATCACTGCTCAAAATACTTTTAAGGTTTTTACCAAAAAAAAAAAACTTTATATTGGGAGTAGAAGATCTTTCACTGCCACGAGCCTCGGTTACATGTATATTATGAGCGAAATCTGAGCCCACGTCAAGACTAATTCCAAAGATGGGATTAAATTGAAATAAATACACAATACTGCGTGTCCCTGGTTTCGCCGTTCACATTGTAGAGAATGTAATAACTTTGTATTGTCGCTGAATCTATGAACAGTCGTTTGATTTCTTTATGTATGTTTTGGACTCGGCTGCTTTTTGTTTCTTGTTTATTGTTGTAGAGAAAATTCTAGGATGAAATTTTATTTTTCAATAAATTCTTTTTTTTTTTTTTTTTTTTTTTTCCCCCAGCGTGATATCTGTCTTGTGATTTCTTTTCCGTGTAAAGCTTATTTTATTTCTGTTTTGGTTATTTTAACCCTGTCACTACCGTGATCGTGTGTACTTGCCAAGCGGTAACGGACGCAGCAGCTCGAGATTGTGTTAAGACGTTCTGAGGCTTTGATGTATCGCAGCAAATGACGTTTGATTGTTGCAATCAAATGTAGTTTGCATTTTGGGCTCCAGAGGTTGCCCCCAAAGTTTTAACACCTCCAGGTACGACACGCGAGGCTCGATTACCGTTTTTACAAGTGAATAACTTCATCTTACACAGATATGAACTTGCTGCCGCATCGAGACCCAGCTGCAATAGCTCATTTTGACCAGCAGATGGCGACGTCTGTCTGCTCCATGGGACCAATACAGTAAATCATTATATATTGGGAATATTTCCACTTGATTATTAATAAAATTGTTTTTTTTTTTTTTACTTTTTTTTTCTTAACCCACTGCCTCCTGGCAGTGGATTTATGGAAAATCACTTGGTAATGAAAGTGTTAAAGTAAACTTTTTTAATAAATCCAGCCTTCTAATACATTTTAGCATTTTAAAACATTTGTTTGGTCTCCCCAGACTCATTCCTTCAGCATAACCTTGAGTCTCAGCCCATTGTAGTGTGCACCAGAGTATCCATTTAAACCTATATAGTGGTAGACGAGGGGTTAACCTGAGCTTCAAAAGCACCTTAAGGTGCCTGACATAATGTTAACTCGATCTGGGCTTATTCTGGAGTAATGCAAACAAGTTCTTCTCACTGTAAAGTCATTGGCAAATGAGCTCCAAAAAATGTGCCCCTATAATTGCTGTACAGTTTGGAGTTGCAACGTTTCAGAGACTTGCAGCAGTCCAGGCAGCGTTACTGCAATTGACCAGCAGAGGGAGCCCTCTGTCTGCCTCATAAGGCCCAGTGTATAAATGAGCTGTAATGATAGTGTATGTCAGACTGTTTGGTCGTGATGGGGTTAAGGGGCAAAGGGAATCTTTCCATTGGTTTTTATGGAAACCCACCTGGTAGTTTAAAGGTTAAAATACAGTTTTGGCTATTGAGGATGGGTTACACCTCTAGAAGATTCACATCCACCTGAAAAGCTCAGCTCTTACAGCAGGGCTGTCACCTCCGGCTCACCAGAGGTTTCTGAACTACATCTCCCATGATTATCTGGTCATCTATTGCATGGAAAGAATGCTGGGAATTGTAGGCATCAACGTCTAGGGGTTGGGCTGGATCTGGAGTTTGACAGCCCTGCTTTACAGCTTTCGTACATGGAAATATTCACCGGATACCACTAGATGGAGCCTGAGCCCCGCGTGTAATCCTCACGTGTAATCCCCGCGTCTTCCTGCCGAGATTATTTTTATTTTGTATTTAAAGATTTTTATTTTTGTCGGTCCGTGACCTTATTTTCTGCAATCAGTCTGGCGGTACTCACACGAAACATAAAAGGTGTCCCCAATACAACAGCAAAATGGTCAGCAATATTATATAGAGGGGGGGGGGGGGAAATCAGAGCCAAAAATCAGAAGTACTCTACGGGGGGGGGGACGACGACACAATGTCTCTAAGAAAATAAAAAGTCTCAGCGTAGGAGGGAAAATAACAAATGAGGGGAGGTGGGAAGGGTAGCACAAAAACAATCGAGAGTCATCGAAAAATGAAAAAAAAAAAAAAGCAGAAGTCCAGGTGGTGGTCATCAACAAGGTGTCGTACGGGGAAGGACAAATGGGTACGCTCAGCCAGCATCACGCAATGGCAGGAGCTGCGCCACACGTTGGGAGACATATGGGATGCCAGGCCAGTCGACAATCCCAAGTCCGGCGCAGAAAGATGTGAGGGTCCAGCGAGATCTCGTCAGCCGCTCCACCGCAACCCCCGACATCTCGTGTCAGGGCCGCTGGCGGCGCTGCGATGGGGGATAGCAGGGGAGGTCCAGGTGACCTTGTCCTCAAACTCCGTGAGGGAGAACTCAACAGCCATCAGGCTCCGATCTGCACCCGCAGACGCCACCAGCACTCCTGTCGGCTCCTTCCAAACGGATGACGTTCCGCAGACAGGCGCCCCCGGGATGTGTGCACACTCCGCACCAACGTCGCCCCGCACATCTCTGTCAGCTTTCTCCGGACCACCAGCAGCACCACCGGGTAAGATCTCCTCCCGCACTACAGGACATAGAGCTGGGGCACTTCTACAGCCCCGCAAAATGGCCATCATTTGACACCAAGTCTCAGGTCATCCCCCTCCAATAGTGCCATACAGGCTTCATGGCCTGCGCTGCGATCACGGCCATCTTCTCTGTGGGGGGGGGGGTGTAAGCCGGCGCCCGATCTCACCAACCTCGTCTGCTTCCTTCGGCTCTTCTCCAGCAGCAGGTGGGAGACAGGGCCCTCCGTCTCCACAGGCAGGAGCCCAGCGAGCCGTCTCCTGCGGAGCTTTTTATTGCAGCAGAGATTGACTATGCGAAGGCTTTAAATGTCCCCCTTTTCGATAAATAAAAATAAAATCCTCTTAATGCATATTACACTTTATAAATTCAAGTTATGTTTTTATTTCATCAATGCTAACAAAATCATTCTCCACCAATGCAACCCTTAAAATAAGGTGGAGATAGACCTGGGGAAATCCATATATTTATTCCGGCGCCACCCTGTGTGACCAAGTCCCCATGGCTTTCAGAGAACACGTGATCGGGGTGGTGCTACAAGAGCAGCTTCCTCCACTTCAATAAAAAATAATCCGTGTACGCTACACCAGGAGTGCCTCTCACTTTCCTGGCAGTCCTTACGGCTTGATATTCCCTCTAGATCAGTTCTCAACCTGTGGACCCTCAGTCAGGACCCACAATTGTCCTTAGTCATTAAGTCGCGACCCATAAATAATTTAATTTCTGAAACCTAATTTATTCCACAAAAAAAAAACGTGTGCAATATTCTACAATATATACACTTTGTAAACAAACATGGATTCTTTACAAATAGGATAATGCAGTAATCACAGAACTAGTGAAAACGAGGCAAAAACCCAATAAAATAAACGAATTGAAACATGAAATTAATTAGAACTTATGGGAAAACTGGGGAAGCTTCCTGCTCTTAATAAGTGTCTCAAAGTCTGGGGTGATGGTGACATAAGCAACTCTAATTTCAATCACTACTGAATGAGTAATAAAATATTATAAAAAAAACTTTAACTCCCCTGTTTCACGCTCCCCTGTCTCTGCTTACATTTTTTCCAGCAGTGGCAGCCTGCCCTCCGAGCCTACGCAATTTGCTCAAGCTGGCCAAGAGATTGAGGTCTGCAGTGCACGTCTGGCACCGCCTACTTCCTGAACCTACGCTATTCAGTGCCTCAGAAAAGGCACTGAGAGCAATGGAATAGCTTGGACCAATGGGAAAGCACCATTGGTCCAAGCCATTCAAAATAACCCTCCATGGGATGCTGGCCTCCCATGCATTGATTGACACAAGACAGTCCTGTGACTGTCCTCGCCTCGCATAGTCAGTGGGTGCGGGGCTGTGCTTGGGGTGTGGCCTCAGTGTGACTGTTCAATGTGGTGGCACCTCCTCCCTGCAGGTGGAGGGGACAGTGCATGGCTGACACTGCTGCCTGGAGTGGACAAACCAGATCCTGGGAAGCGCTGAGAGCAGCCAGATCCTGGGGAGCGCTGAGAGCAGCCAGATCCTGGGGAGCACTGAACCTATGTAACCTGTGTATATCTGACTCTGATACCAGCCACTGCCCTCACCTCACGTCCCTGGTATGCAGGAAGCAGTGTGTGATTCTGCTGAGAATTCTCTGTACATTCTAGTTTTCTGCAGGGATTATCACGTCGGGAGGACGGCAGGAAAGCAAGAGGAGCGAGAGATTCATAGAGTAAATGGGAGAGAGCGATAGAGGGAGAAAGGAGAGAGATGAAAAGAAATGGAGAGGAAGGCATGGATACAAGGACACAGAAGGACACACAGATATAGATGGACAGACAGAATAACAGATATTCAGAAAGAAGGATGCATAAATAGGTAAAAGTACAGATTAACAAAAGGACAAAGAGAAAGGGAAAAATACAATCAAATATACATAGGGAGCCCCCCCCCCTTACCCAACAGCCTTTTGCTTCACTGAGATGTGCAGTGCATACACAGTGGCTCCTGGTGTTGGTAGCCAGTAGTTGAATGCTCTGGACACTTGTCAGTCGCTGTTGTGAGTACAGAGCTGCTGCCAGTCACCGAGTCCCACCCCTCCCCTCATTACAGATCCCCACCTTACCATTACGGAGTATTTTACCTGATGCAGCGGCTCGTGGCGACTGGACCTGTAGCTGAGGGAGTGAGACTATCCCTGCTTCCCTCACTACCAATTGCGCACCAGAACTTCCTTCAAGCAGGGAAGTTCCGGCACACGGTTGCTGGTGAACGAGGCCGCGGTAGCCGCGCCGCCTGGGTCCCACTGCTACACTTAAGATGCATTTGTGGGTCCCAGGCCTGGGGGCACTTGCCTCGCGACCCAGTCCGCCCCTGGTCACGACTAGGGAGGAGCTGTTTGGTTCGGAGTTCGGACCGAACTTAGCCTGTTCATTCTGTTCGCGAACTCCGAACATTTCTGGGTGTTCGCCGCATGTTCGACCACAATGGACCACAATGCACTTTCCCACTGGCCTGAAGCTCGTAATTGGCTACAGCCTTGCACCTGACCACAGGTCTGGTGCAAGACAGGTTTAACACTATGCCAATCACGGCTCAGAGTCCTGATTGGGCAAATTTTGCCCAATCATGAGCTCACAGAGCTAAGTCCCGCAGCACACTATATAAGGTTTCCACGCAGCGCTTCTGCACGCATTTGAGAGGAGATTTCATAGGAGATAGTTGTTGTGTGTTCTTACTGCCGGTCTGCCACGCTGCTGGGGGGGTCTCATTTCTACCAAATATCTGGGAATTGAGGTGATCTGTGTCTTGTCACTGGCTGCCAGCAAGTATTTTGCGGGTCACAAATTTCTACAAAATATTTGGGAATTGTTATAATCCGTGTGTTCTCACTGGCTGCCACCCATCAGGGGATCTCACTGATTTATAGGAGGTTTCTGAGACTTGTAATCTGTGGCTTCTCACTGCCACCCATCAGGGGGTCCCACATACTTCTAGCAGATGTATGCGAATTATAATTTGTGTCTTCTCACTGCCACCCATCAGGGGGTCACACTGATTTATAGGAGGTTTCTGAGACTTGTAATTTGTGGCTTCTCACTGCCACCCATCAGGGGGTCACACTGATTTATAGGTGGTTTCTGAGATTTGTAATCTGTGGTTTCTCACTGCCACCCATCAGGGGGGTCACACTGATTTATAGGAGGTTTCTGAGACTTGTAATTTGTGGCTTCTCACTGCCACCCATCAGGGGGTCACACTGATTTATAGGTGGTTTCTGAGACTTGTAATCTGTGATTTCTCCTCTCCTGTGTCGGGAGGCTGGGCCTCTGGTCGTGGTGGACGTGGTGCATCCTCTGCAGGGGCACGCTTGTCCTTTCTAACTGGTGCTGGCCGTCTTCTTAAGCAGCAGCAACATACAGAGGATTTGGTGGATTGGCTAACCAGGCCATCCTCATCCTCCGAGTCCTCTGCCAGCCAGGCTTGTAGTGCTTTACACTACAGTCCACCTCAGCTGCCAAAGTATCTAATGCAGCCTCCATGTCCACAGCTACTCCTGCCGTAGCCTCGCTATCACACACGGAGGAGTCAGCTGAATTGTTTGACTACAATGACAGTGACATGCTGCTTGAGGATGCGCAGCAAGTACAGTGCTCGGATTCAATCTCTGAGGTTGAGGAAGGGAGTATAATCAACCTAGAGGAAGGGGGTGCCAGTGATGACACACAAATAACTGGCACTCATGTTGCCCCAGCAGCTGCAGCATACTGCCAAGTTGGCTCCAGTGACGAGGAGATAGGGGGTGAAGATGACATTGATGATGAGGTCACTGACTCCACCTGGGTGCCAAATCGAACAGAGGAATCAAGTGCGGAGGAGGAGGCACAGCAAACACGAGGCACAACATCCTCTATGACCAACCGTAGCACTAGCCAGTCCAAGGTATCAGATGTCAGAGCTGGTCCGGTGCAGAGCGCTGTTGTCTCAAAGCACACACGCAGGAGCTCTGCTGTCTGCTGAGAGTTCTTTAAGAAATGTGCAGCAGACCCCACCGTTGCTATTTGTATTCTATGTCAGATGAGGCTTAAGCGTGGGAAAGACACCGGACACTTGGGTACCACGTGCTTGAGGCAACATATGACCTCCTGCCACACATCCCGTTGGCGCAAAACTTTGCGTAGGTCCTCCTCCTTCTCATCTGTCTCTACCCCCCACTGTATGTCCTGCCATGTCATTGCCTACAACCTACACTGAGAGGGATGATTCTAAAGTAATGGATGTACCAGGTCCTTTCTCACAATGTGACAGCATTACGTCAGATTACGTTGCCGCAGCTTCTGCAGCGTAAGAAAAAATATAGTCCCAACCATCCCCAAGCACAGCGTCTAAATGCCATCTTAGCAAAATTACTCGCATTGCAGCTGCTGCCTTTCCAGCTGGTGGACTCTGCTCCCTTCCGTGAATTTGCTGAATGTGCTGTACCACAGTGGCAGGTTCCAAAACGCCATTACTTTTCACACAAGGCCATTCCAGCACTATACCAGCACGTGGAAGACAATGTTATCGAGTCATTGGGAAAGGCAGTCAGCAGCAAGGTGCATGTGACTTTAGACACGTGGTCCAGCAAGCATGGACAAGATCGTTACATTTCCTTCACGGCACACTGGGTAACTCTGATTGCAGCTGGGAGGGATCCAAGACGGGGCTCTGTCCTGGAGTTTGTTCATCCACCATGCCTCCAGAAAGCTGCTTGTATAAAGTCTGTCTGCTCCACCACCACCACCTCTTCCTCAACCTCCTCCTCCTCTGTCTCTGGCGAAGTGGCAGTTAAACCGACGCCTGACAGGGTCTACGCAATGGCTCAAGCAAAAAGAAGCCATACTGTGCTTGAGCTGGTTTTGTTTAGGGGACAAGAGCCACACCGGGCCAGAAATTCTGTCAGCTCTGCAGGGCCAGGTGCAGAGATGGTTAACACCACGCCAGCTTCAGCTGGGAATGATCGTCTGTGATAATGGCAGCAACCTTCTCTCCACCCTATGCAAGGGTAAATTGACGCATGTACCATGCCTGGCACACATCCTAAATCTAGTGGTACAGCGTTTCCTAACCAAGTACCCAGGGCTGGCAGAGCTTCTCAGCCAGGCCAGAAAAGTCTGCAGCCACTTCAGACGGTCATTCCCAGCAAGCGTTCGCCTGGCAGAAATTCAAAGAGAACTCCACCTTCCCACAAACCGTCTGATCTGTGACATGCCCACCAGGTGGAACTCGACATTAGCAATGCTGCAGCGTCTGCACAAGCAGCAGAGGGCCATCAACGAGTACCTGTGTGAGTATGGCACAAGGACAGGTTCAGGTCAACTTGGTTTCCCCGCCCCGCAGTGGCTGATCAAGGATGCATGCACTGTACTGTCACAATTTGAGGAGGCAACGAGGAAGGTGAGCAGGGACAGTGCATGCATCAGTGACACAATTTCTTTAGTGTTCCTGCTGGAGCACACTCTGCGGGGAATTATAGATGTGGCTTTAGAGGCAGAGCAGCGGGAGGAAGAGGAGGCCTTCCCTAGCTCTGAAGGCCCCAGTCTTTCCGCAGACAGCATTCCAGCGGGTCCTACTCAGATCAGACAGGAGGAGGAGGAGGAATATTTACGTAGTGGAGGCATTGAAGGAGGGGATTCCTCAAGGGAGGGTTTCGTGTGCCCAGAAACACAAGGGCTAGTGCGTGGCTGGGAGGAGGAAGTGCACGATGGGGTCATCCTCATTGACCAGGAAGACTCGGAAGCTAATGCCACCTCCAACCTACGCTGCATGGGCTCCCTTATAATGCAAAGTCTGCTAAAGGACCCCAGGATTCGTGCTATCAAGGAGAGGGATCATTACTGGTTGGCAACCCTTCTTGATCCACGATACAAGGGTAAAGTTGCAGAGCTCATCCTGCCCCCACAGAAGGAGCACAGGATGAAAAAACTTGAGGACGCTCTAAAGCGACACTTGTGTAACACCTTTCCAGGCACTGGTAGGTTACCAAGTGATGACACACGTGCTTCTGAGGCTGCGGATGATCAGAGGAATAGTGGTGAAGGCCAGGGCCACTTGACTGATGCATTTTTAAATTTCTTTAGTCCGCGACGCCCAGGGACGTCAAATGTAGGCACCCATTGCCAGCGTCTTCACCATATGGTGCAGGACTACCTAGGGGCAAGAGCAGACCTGGATACGTTTCCAGCAGATGATCCACTGGCTTACAAAAGAGTGCGTCTCTCCACCGACTCTGTAGACCGGCTGACATTTATAAAAATGAATCAGTCCTGGATCAGCAGCTATCAATCCCCTGATGCTGAAGTAACGGAATAGATCGGGGATGTCTTCTGCATTCACAAAACCTCCAGCACTGAACTCTTCCACAATACCACAAAAGGGTTACAGTGTGAAGGCACTTGCTGCCATGAAAGGCACAATATTTGGCTGCACTGATGCCTGTGCCACATTTATATAATTTTAATTTTTTGAACCACAGGGTCCAAACCCTGCACTCTTCCACAATACTACAGAGGGGTTACTGTATGATAGTAGTTGCTGGCCTGGCAGTCTGGCACCAAAAGCACAACATCTGGGTGCACTGACGCCCATTACCAGATTCATATATTTTTAATATAGGACCACATGGTCCACCCCTGCATTCTTCCACAATACCACAGAGGGGTTACTGTATGAATGCACTTGCTGGCCTGGCACTAACAGATGCATATCTTTTTTAACCTCCCTGGCGGTATTCCCGAGTGTGACTCGGGGTTAAATTTCACTACCACGAACGGTAACCCCGAGCCACACTCGGACTGGATGCATACCAGTGACGTGCGGTGAGGTCAGTGGCTGGTGAGGCACTGGCTTGTATCAGAGCTAGATATACACAGGATATTGCCCCAGCTCTCATGGATATTGCCCCAGCTCCTCTCATGGATTTTGCCCCAGCTCCTCTCATGGATTTTGCCCCAGCTCCTTTCATGGATATTGCCCCAGCTCCTTTCATGGATATACTGCCCCAGCTCTTCTCATGGATATTGCCCCAGCTCCTTTCAGGGATATACTGCCCCAGCTCCTCTCATTGATATTGCCCCAGCTCATGGATATGCCCCAGCTCATGGATATGCCCCAGCAGCTCATGGATATGCCCCAGCACATGGATTTGCCCCAGCAGCTCATGGATATGCCCCAGCACATGGATTTGCCCCAGCACATGGATATGCCCCAGCTCATGGATATGCCCCAGCACGTGGATATGCCCCAGCTCATGGATATGGGATATGCCCCAGCTCGTGGATTTGCCCCAGCACATGGATTTGCCCCAGCACATGGATTTGCCCCAGCTCATGGATGTGCCCCAGCTCATGGATGTGCCCCAGCACATGGATTTGCCCCAGCATATGGATTTGCCCCAGCACATGGATGTGCCCCAGCTCATGGATTTGCCCCAGCTCATGGATGTGCCCCAGCTCATGGATGTGCCCCAGCTCATGGATTTGCCCCAGCACATGGATTTGCCCCAGCTCATGGATGTGCCCCAGCTCATGGATTTGCCCCAGCTCATGGATGTGCCCCAGCACATGGATTTGCCCCAGCTCATGGATGTGCCCCAGCTCATGGATGTGCCCCAGCTCATGGATTTGCCCCAGCTCATGGATATGCCCCAGCACATGGATTTGCCCCAGCACATGGATATGCCCCAGCTCATGGATATGCCCCAGCACATGGATATGCCCCAGCTCATGGATATGGGATATGCCCCAGCTCGTGGATTTGCCCCAGCACATGGATTTGCCCCAGCACATGGATGTGCTCCAGCTCATGGATGTGCCCCAGCACATGGATTTGCCCCAGCACATGGATTTGCCCCAGCTCATGGATGTGCCCCAGCACATGGATTTGCCCCAGCTCATGGATGTGCCCCAGCTCATGGATTTGCCCCAGCACATGGATTTGCCCCAGCTCATGGATGTGCCCCAGCTCATGGATTTGCCCCAGCTCATGGATGTGCCCCAGCACATGGATTTGCCCCAGCTCATGGATGTGCCCCAGCTCATGGATGTGCCCCAGCTCATGGATTTGCCCCAGCTCATGGATATGCCCCAGCACATGGATTTGCCCCAGCACATGGATATGCCCCAGCTCATGGATATGCCCCAGCACATGGATATGCCCCAGCTCATGGATATGGGATATGCCCCAGCTCGTGGATTTGCCCCAGCACATGGATTTGCCCCAGCACATGGATGTGCTCCAGCACATGGATTTGCCCCAGCACATGGATGTGCCCCAGCTCATGGATGTGCCCCAGCACATGGATTTGCCCCAGCACATGGATTTGCCCCAGCACATGGATTTGCCCCAGCTCATGGATGTGCCCCAGCACATGGATTTGCCCCAGCTCATGGATGTGCCCCAGCTCATGGATTTGCCCCAGCAGAGTCACAGGGTTCCTGCAGGGGAGGGCTCCTTACTTACCTGAGACAGCTCCTCACTGGCTGTGCTGTCCAAGAGAGAAGAGGTCGGCTGCTTCCTGTCCCACATGTCTCTGTGGTGCTGGCACGAGGTCAGGTGATGTAGGAGGAGCTGCTGGAGCTTGAGAGTGTGTGACTGTGACAACCCCCCCCCCTCCCTCTGTGCTGAGCGCATGTGTGCTGTGTTTATCACACACACATGCGCTCAGCACTTTCTGGAGGGGGTTTGTCACAGTCACACTGCCAGTGGTGTATTTAGGTTTTGTGCTGCCCTAGGCCTGACTAAACTTGTGCACCCCCTAATTTAAATTTGACACACCCCTTCCTGTCAAGACCACACCTCTTCCTGTTTAAAGCACATCCCTTCCTCTATAGGCCCCACCTTTTCCTCTTTAGGCTCCACCTTTTCCTCTTTAGAGGAAATGAAACTCACAGTTATGTGCAGTGTGTATGAGCGAATCACAGAGCTCCACAGCAATAAAACTCACGGTAATGTGCAGTGTGTATAAGCATATCACAGAGCACCACAGCAATTAAATTCACAGTAATGTGCAGTGTGTATAAGCGTATCACAGAGCTCCACAGCAATAAAACCCACAGAAATGTGCAGTGTGTATAAGCATATCACAGAGCACCACAGCAATAAAACCCACAGAAATGTGTGTGCTGTGAGGGGAGGGGGGGGGGAATAAAGTGGGGGGCTGCCTGCTGCCAGCAGTCAGCCCCCCTCACTTTATTCCCCTGAGAATTCCCCTGAGAAAACCACAGATTATCTACTGTGTGTAAAGACAGGAAGACATGGGCTTTGCTGGGCAATGCCAGGTTTGTGCTCAGCAGTGGTAGTTTTAGGCAGGGTACCCATTGCAAAGGGAGCAAAGTACCAGCCTCATATCAGAAGGGCAGCTTTCTTCCTGTGCCATGCTACCAAACCTGCATCCAGATCAGAGCATCAAGTCTGCCAGTGAACACTGATGCCAAGCTCAGACAGTGATTCACAGCCGCTCTAATTGGTTGAACAATAAAATCCACAGAAACGTGCACTGCATATGAGCGTATCACAGAGCTGCACAGCAATAAAACCCACAGAAATGTGCACTGTGTATGAGCATATCACAGAACTGCACAGCAATATACTCACAGTAATGTGCAGTGTGTATGAGTGTATCCCAGAGCTCCAGGGCAATAAAACTCACAGTACTATGCAGTGTGTATCACAGAATCCACAGCAATAAAACTCCCAGCAATGCAATGTGTAGTGTGTGTCAGCGTATCAGAATCAGCAGCAATAAAACTCCCAGCAATGCAATGTGTGGTGTGTATGAGTGCATCAGAATCCACTGCAATAAAACTCCCAGAAAACCGAGTGTATATGAGCACACAGCAATTATTTATTCTACATTTACTGGCCTCCGCGGTAGGGCTGTGTGCAGAGTCAGCAGGGACTGTGTACAGACTCAGCAGGAGGTCCCTCCAGGCCATGTTAGGATCGCGGCTGTGCCTGTGCGTGGAGCCATCTTGTCAGCAGTGGGGTGCCACTGCCAGAGGGTGCACCGTGGCTTTGATTCCCTTCCCAGTGGGTGTTCAGTCCAGAATAGAGTGACAGTCCATGTTAACGAAAGGGCGGGCAGCTGCATGCATGCGTGTCACGTGGTTCAGCCAGTCAGGTGGTACTGAGACTCAGTACCACCTGACTGGCCGGACCGAGTGTGACCTGCACGCACGCAGCCTCACCAGGAGCCAGGCAGCTCAATGACAAATTTCTATCACTGCAGTGCTGGTTAAGGAAAGGTCCACTTTAAACAGCAGTAAGCAGACAGGGCTTCATATTCTGCTGATACCCACCCACCCCCCCCTTTACCTGCCATTTACTGTCATCACATCCCCCTCCCCTCTCCTAGTGCTGCTGCGGGGGAAGGGGAGGAGCTATGGAGGGAGGAGAGGGGGATTTTTATTCTATTCGATTTTATTCCGTATGCAAATGCCCTGCTCTGCTGCTCATTGTTTGAGAACACTGCTCAAAGCTGACACAGTGACAGTGGCACCAACTAGTACCCCCTAATGACACCCCCATAATCACTGGTACCTGGGGCGGCCCACCCTCCGCCACTCCTCTAAGTACACCACTGATCTGGTGATATGCTCACACGCAAGTTTGGCGAACTGCCAGCAAGTACGGTGCTGTTTGAAGGCAGTGCAAATCCCCATAGAGAAGTAATGGTTAATCTATTCAGAGAACCCCAAACAGCAGAGAAATGTCAGTGAAATGCCCTGATGTTCGGTGGTTTCAATCAGCAGGTTTATTCAGGCGAACCCCATAGGTTTCAATGTTAAAAATATTCTGTTTTTATGCAATATCTAATAAACCATTTATTATTTTAATCTGCAGTAAAAAGTCTTTATTTACTTATTGATTTTTTTTTAGTATTTTTTAGTCATTTTTCAGAATTTTTTTGGCAAAACCCCCCCCCCCCTTTTTTTTAATAGCGGTTCTTCTTTTTCTGTAACAGAGCTTTTTATTATCAATTATAGGATCTTATATGTAAATTCCAGACATTTTCATTCAGTAGTTCTTTTGAAAACAGCAGGCCATGGGTTTGCGGTGGCAGCATACAGCGGCCGACTCCATGCACTTTGGGGACCCTGTGGCGAATGGTGAATTCACTGCAGGGTGGGGAAATTTTATTCCCCAAAGTGCAGGGAACTATAGAACACCAAGATGTTGGCGTCATTTCGGTGCTCTGTGAGTAACCCAATTAGTGGTGAGGTTTTTGTTGCCCCCTGGAAAGTGAAAGCCTAGGCCTTGCCTACCCAGGACATACTTGAAAATTAGTGACATCTCAATGTTTCCTTCCTGGTAAAATAGTTTGCAAAAGTAAAAAAAAATAAAAAAAATAAAAAAAATTTTTTTTTTAGGGGTGGGGCCAACCGGCGGGCTGCCGCCCCCTGGAAAGTGCTGCCCTAGGCCTAGGCCTTGTTGGCCTAGGCCAAAATACACCAGTGCACACTGCTGTGATCTCCCTGCCCGCCCCCCACGATTGACGAGGACAGTCACATGACTGTCCTGCGTCAATCAAACCATGGGAGCACTGCCTCCCATGGTGGGTTTTCTAAAAAAAAAAAAAAAAACTTGCTTGAGACAATGGAGCTTTCCCATAGGCTCAAGCTTCATTTGCTGTCATTGCCTGGAGGCAATGACGAGCTTGCCTGCTACCAGCCTGAGCTCTGCAATTAGCGTAGCGTTGGGCTGCGTAAATTGCGTAGCCTAGGCTGGCTCAGTGCTGCCCCTGCTGTCTGTGTAGTGTATTACACACACACACACACACACAGCAGCCGGCAAACTGAGAAAGTGAAAGCTGCAGGAGAAAAAAAAAGCGGACAGAGAGGAAACAAAGCACAACGAGGGAGCGAGGAGAGGTGAGTATGAGTATAAATAACAATTTATTTACAGTTTAAATGTACATACACACACATCACATGTCATTACAATACACACAATGA
Organism: Leptobrachium leishanense; assembly: GCA_009667805.1. NCBI lineage: Eukaryota > Metazoa > Chordata > Amphibia > Anura > Megophryidae > Leptobrachium > Leptobrachium leishanense. The sequence goes on from CM019069.1 coordinate 20,040,985, forward strand.
GCTCATTAATTTACTGGCATGACAGGGGAGGCTCCGCCTCCCCTGCCACCCCTGAGTGCACGTCCCTGATGCATACTCACCTCCTCCTGGCTCCCTCGCTGTCTCTGCAGTGTGATGCGCGGCGAGCTGCTTCCTGGATGGCTCCCTGCGAGTCACTTGATGCAGGGGGGCTGGACCGCAGCAAACTTCATTCATAATACTCACTGAATACAAATGGAAAAGTTTATGAACTGCCACTAGGTGGCAGTACAGGATAAGAAATAGACCATACCTCGTCTCACCCTTGTTCTCAGAAAGATTTCAGTGTTTTTTGTTGTATTTTATTGTACATCATTTATTTGCATTATTTTGGATAATTATTTTTGGGATAATAAATTATTATGTCGTGTTTCAAACTTTATCGGACTCAGTGTATTTTTTTTTTTTTTTAAATTAATTAATTTATTTATTTATAAAGGATTTTACCAGTAAGGACTCTTGATTTCACGGATTTCAGTGCGTGATTCCTATGTACAAAAACACGTTTCCTTTAAAAAAAAATTGAGACGCTTTTAGACACAAAATTTTGAAAAAATTAGACCGCCAGGGAGGTTAATATAGGTCCGCAAGGTCCACCCCTGCATTCTTCCATAATACTACAGAGGGGTTACTGTATGATAGTACTTGCAGGCCTGGCACCAAAAGCACAATATTTGGCTGCACTGCCACTGACGCCTGTATCAGATTCATATCCTCAGAGGGGTTATGGTGTGACGGCACTGTTGCCGACGCTAAAGGCCCAATTTTAAAGCACCTATTGTTACTTTCATCCAAAGCCTGCATACGTTTCACAATAATTTAGCCAAAAAATCACTAAACATTTTCTACGTGTCCGAAAATGTCTTCTGTTTTCATACAGTCTGCCGCCCCAAGCAGTTGTTTATGTATTGATTAAAGGAAAAACATTTACCGTCTTTTGAAACGTAATTTTTTTGTTTTCAAGTGTTTCTATACATCCTAGAAATCCGCCACTTCATGGGCAGGTTATGGGGCCTCCTAGGCACGATATTTGAAGGAATTTTTCGTTTTAATTTTTAACCCATATTTCATGGAAAACTCACTGTCCCTTTAAAAATGTTTTTTTAACTTTTTGTCCTTGTTTCCTGTCCCCCAGGGCACTACCCGGACCCCCATACACCTTTTATGGCAAATATCTAGCATATATGCCCTCTTGGAGGACACTAAAAACCGAATTTTCAGCCCCATCCACTTGCATGGAGTTCGAGTTCGGATTCGAACATTTGGAAAGTTCGGGTTCGCATACGAACCGAACTCGGGGGTGTTCGGCTCATCCCTAGTCACGACCCACTATGTGAGAAACACTGCTCTAAACTGTAATCTCCTATGAGCAGGGCCCTCTACACCTCTTGTTTCCATCATATGTCCGTTTATCTGAATCTCGTTCCCTTTGGTTATTGTAAAACGCTGTGGAAACTGTTGGCGCTATGTAAATGAAGACCATAATAATATTTGGAGGCTGTTCTGTCCTTTGTGTGGGGGTGAGCAGGGAGCACACGATGGACCCCTCACTTTGGTGGCCCCACACCACCACTAAACCCTCTGTGTCAGTGACGTGCGGTGAGGTCAGTGGCTGGAGAGGCAATGGCTAGTATCAGAGCAAGAAATACACAGGTTATAGGTTCAGGTTCAGTGCTCCCCAGGATCTGGCTGCTCTCAGTGCTCCCCAGGATCTGGCTGTGTGCAATACTCACTAGGATCTGGCTGCTCTCAGTGCTCCCCAGGATCTGGCTGCTCTCAGTGTGTACCAGGATCTGGCTGCTCTCAGTGTATACCAGGATCTGGCTGCTCTCAGTGTGTACCAGGAACTGGCTGCTCTCAGTGCGTACCAGGATCTGGCTGCTCTCAGTGCTCCCATGGATCTGGCTGCTCTCAGTGCTCCCCAGGATCTGGCTGCTCTCAATGCTCCCCAGGATCTTGCTGCTCTCAGTGCTCCACAGGATCTGGCTTCTGTCAGCGTTCCCCAGAATCTGGCTGTTTTCAATGCTCCCTAGGATCTGGCTGCTCTCAGTGCTCCGCAGGATCTGGCTGTGTTCAATACTCCCTAGGATCTGGCTGCTCTCAGTGCTCCCATGGATCTGGCTGCTCTCAGTGCTTACCAGGATCTGGCTCCTCTCAGTGCTCCCATGGATCTGGCTGCTCTCAGTGCTCCCCAGGATCTGGCTGCTCACAATGCTCCCCAGGATCTTGCTGCTCTCAGTGCTCCGCAGGATCTGGCTGCTGTCAGTGTTCACCAGAATCTGGCTGTGTTCAATGCTCCCTAGGATCTGGTTGCTCTCAGTGCTCCCTAGGATCTGGTTGCTCTCAGTGCTCCCCAAGATCTGGCTGTTCAGTGCTCCCCAAGAACTGGCTGCTCTCAGTGCTCTCCAGGATATGACTGCTCTTAGTGCTCCCCGGGATCTGGCTTCTCTCAGTGCTTACCAGGATCTGGCTGCTCTTGGTGCTCCGCAGATTCTGCGTCGTCCACTCTAGACAGCCGAGAGCCGAATGTAGAGGAACGCAGAGCAGGTGAGTTTTGTTTATTTTATTATTTCAACAGCACTTAATGGCAGGTGAGGCAGAGCCCCTGATGGCACATCCCTGCTCTGTGTGTTAAAAAGTGTCAGTGACCGCCATCTGGGGAGAAAGGAAGATCAAGAGGGTCAGTGTGTATCTGTGTGTGAAAACGGTTTGAGTATGAGGAGGTGTGGCGATGAAAGCGGGGCCCCAAAAATTCTCTCCCTGGATGGAAATCAATACTCTTAAAGGCCGCTACCACCAAAAAATAAAATGTCCTTATTGTGTTTATTTGATGTTGCTGATTTCTTACATGTGTTTGTTTTTCTCTTGTAGGTTTAGTTAAGAAAATATTTTCCTCTATGTGTCACTGGGTGCATCCATTGTGTGATATTTTCCTCTATATGTGTCACTGGGCGCATCCATTGTGTGATATTTTCCTCTATATGTGTCACTGGATGCATCCATTGTGTGATATTTTCCTCTATATGTGTGACTGGGTGCATCCATTGTGTGATATTTTCCTCTATATGTGTCACTGGGCGCATCCATTGTGTGATATTTTCCTCTATATGTGTCACTGGGTGCATCCATTGTGTGATATTTTCCTCTATATGTGTCACTGGGTGCATCCATTGTGTGATATTTTCCTCTATATGTGTGTCACTGGGCGCATCCATTGTGTGATATTTTCCTCTATATGTGTCATAGAATGGAGTGAATGGGTCAGTCACGACTCACATCATTGCATTGTGTGGGATGTATTCAAAGGACGTCACCAGGGGGTAGATTAGAAGACTTTTAAGTTCCCTGTCTTGTCTCATTCAGTTGCCAGCTCTTATCACAAGTAAATAATCAGGTGGAGGAGGGAATGATTAGTCTGGAGAATAGCCACCTTCTGCCTTGACTGTTAAATACTATAGATTAAATAAACAGACGCGCATTAAAACTTTTGGACAGATTTTGGTAAATTTTGGGAAAAATCCACAAAATGGAAACAGGTGATAAAAAATATAACTTTTCCTTTTTACAGCAATTACTTCAAACAAACGGCAGCATGTGTTTCATAAGGTGTTTTTATTTGTAATGCACAAGTAATCTGGTTACAGCTTGTGTTGGTGTCTCTTTAAAACATGTGCCGCGCTAAAGCCGAGTGCTCGCGGCTTCCAGTGTATTACGTTTTTATTTAGTTATTGTTTTCTTTCATCTTTTTCTTTCACTCTCTACAGAATCTACTTATATATATATTTCTGTACACGTCGTCTTTGATGTCAGTAAAACTCTCCAATTCATAATCCCGGGAATAATGACTGAAAGAGCAGAGCTGGGAGAATTTCCTGCAGGTGGGATTCGTTGCTCGCGTTCCATCCGGCAGGGTCACACCTCCAGCACTTTCTATGCTTTTGACATCAAAGAAGATACATTGTATCTGTGCGCAGTCAGGTCAATATATGCATATGAACACACACACAGCCGAAGATTTCATCTTCCTGCGCTTCATTTTGCTGCAGTGCAGCAGTCTCTACATGTAAGGACGTTCAAATTCAATCTTGCTGTAAAATAGTGGGTCCCCCCCCGCGTCCCCCAATTTTCTACATTTCCAGAAGCATAAACTGCCAAATTACATACAGTTGTGTTCAAAATTATTCAGCCCCCACTGAAATTGAGTGTTTTGGCCAGTTTGACATTGATTTTGATCATTCAGTCATCTTGCTTACAATTAAATCAAAGAGGCACGTGTAGGTCAGACAAATAGAACATAACATTTATAATGAAATAACCACAAATGTCTTTTCTGTGCTCACATCATTATCAGTTTTATTCAACCCCCAAGTGACATTCAATCTTAGTACTTAGTACAACATCCTTTTACAGTTATAACAGCTTTTAAACGTGAAGCATAGCTTGACACAAGTGTCTTGCAGCGATCTACGGGTATCTTCGCCCATTCGTCATGGGCAAAAGCCTCCAGTTCAGTCACATTCTTAGGCTTGCGCACTGCAACTGCTTTCTTTAAGTCCCACCAGAGGTTCTCAATCGGATTTAAGTCAGGTGACTGCGATGGCCACTCCAAAATGTTCCAGCCTTTAATCTGCAACCATGCTCTAGTGGACTTGGAGGTATGCTTGGGATCATTGTCCTGTTGACAGGTCCAACGTCTCCCAAGCCTCAGGTTTGTGACGGACTGCATCACATTGTCATCCAATATCTCCTGGTACTGAAGAGAATTCATGGTACCTTGCACACGCTGAAGCTTCCCTGTACCTGCAGAAGCAAAACAGCCCCAAAGCATGATTGACCCCCCGCCATGCTTCACAGTAGGCAAGGTGTTCTTTTCTTCATAGGCCTTGTTCTTCCTCCTCCAAACATAGCGTTGATCCATGGGCCCAAACAGTTCTAATTTTGTTTCATCAGTCCACAGAACACTATCCCAAAACTTCTGTGGTTTGTCCACATGACCTTTGGCATACTGCAGTCGACTCTTCTTATTCTTTGGAGACAGCAAGGGGGTGCGCCTGGGAGTTCTGGCATGGAGGCCTTCATTACGCAGTGTGCGCCGTATTGTCTGAGCTGAAACTTCAGTACCCACATCTGACAAACCTTTTCTCAGTTCATCAGCAGTCACACGGGGACTTTTCTCCACTCTACGCTTCAGGTAGCGCACAGCAGTCGAAGTCAGCATCTTCTTTCTGCCACGACCAGGTAGCGTTTCAACAGTGCTCTTTGCCTTGAATTTGCGAATGATGCTTCCTATGGTCGCTCTTGGTATGTTTAACATCTTTGAAATCTTCTTATAGCCATTGCCCTTCCTGTGTCAGGTTTAATACCTTGCAGGTACTTGCCTTTCAGGTTATGAGCCCAATATGCAGGTCTTGGGGATGCACACAGTTCGTGGGAGAGGAGAATCACACAGGAGGGCTGTGGGACAGGACACGATGAGACTCACAGGTTGGCTGAGGGTGATGGGGAAAGCAGTCCTTGTGTCCAGGTATGAAGGTAGGATAGTTGCTCCTGGGAGAGCAACGTGGGATTAGGGAGGATGGATGGGTCGTTGCTCCTGGGAGAGCACGGTGGGATAATAGGGGGGAAATACGATGAGTGGATAAGGAAAGCAGGTTTCTGGAGCTTGGTCTTGCAGGTCTTGTTCATAAGAACAGCAGACAACAATGAAGCATTGTGGGAAGGTAGGAGGGAACTTTTATTGGTTAGACACATGGGTGTGTCACGTGACCTGAGGTATGTGTGTGTTAGGTGCATTAACTGTTTATTAGCTGGTTCACAGCAGAAGGGCAGCACCTTTCATGCAGCTGCCACTTGCATGGATTCACGCAGGAACGGACAGGTACGGTCCTGACAGTACCCCCCTCTTTAGAATCGCACTCTGGGCGATTAAGTGACCGGAACTCCAGCCTGGGTACGCTTTTTTCTTTGGCGTCTTCTGGTCTTAGCTTTGGAGCCGTTACTGATCACCTCGGGGGTCTCACTCTGGGTCACGTCATTGGTTGGTAGGTCATCTGATGTGCCATCAGAGGTCAGAGGATGCAACGGGGGCTTTGGTGGATGCTGGAGGTCTGCCGGATCTGGAGCGCGGCTGTAGACAGTAGCCAAGGTGTCCTGTACCTGTACCATCAAGGAATTATGGTTGTCCTGGATGTCCTGTACAGTACGGGTGAGTGTTTCCATATGGGTTACCAAGGTGGTGACTGCAGCAGCGATCATCAGGACATCACCGGATGAATCAGCATCTCCAGAAACTGGTGCGGCAGATGTGGTGGGATCCTCCACGGTGGGTACACGTTCTGGAGGTAGGGGATCCACGCCCATGGGGTCTTGGAGAACATTGTCACGGGTAGTGACAGGGTCCATGGAATGTTCATTAGGAGTCATATGCCCACTCCGAGGAGCTATGGGAGGAACGCTGGTAGCACTGGCTATAAAGTGCTGCCTGGGAGTGATAGGTGTCACAGCAGGTTCAATCTCCATAGGAGGGCGATCAAAAACATGAAAGTCTGCCTCTCGCACAACCGTCCCATTTGACCCGTAGACAAATCCAGGTGGTAAGGGTTTCAGGGTTATTCTGAGGCCTTCTGGAGACATAATGGTGGCATCTTCCACCGTAAATCCCACATATCCCGCACGCTGACCTGGGGGTCCTTGTGAGCGCTGGGCTGTTTGTGGGTCACAATCATTGGAGTCCTCAGAGTCCCAGACCCCTGGTGCATAATTCATATATGGGGTGATAAAAGGACAAATCTTGCTGGTAGGGAGTACCGGTAGTACTGGCCACAAGGTGCTGTCTGGAAGTGATGGGTGTGCTGATTGAAGTCAGAGCAGTCTCCATCTCCATAGAAGGGTCAGACTCCTCAGACACTGGGTATTCTTGTTCCATAGAGTCAGATTCCAGGAATTCTGTGGGTTCTGTCTCCATGGGCAGTACTTCGTCCTCATCCTCCTCAGAGCTAGCCTCCAGGTACACCGAACCTCTGGGCACCACAGGTGTGGATCTTTTGGGGGTAGGTTTCGGTGTGGGAGGTTTCCTGGGAGTTGATTTGGGCGCTTTCACTGGCTTTGGCACTGGTGCAGGCTTTGGTGCTTTAACAGCCCTGGGCTTAAGCGCAGGCACGGTAGCTTTCGCTGGTTTTGGCGGCGGTGCAGGCTTGGTCACTTTACCAGGCTTAGTCACTGCAACAGACTTGGGAATTGCTGCAGGCGTAGGCCCTGATGCAAGCCTGGTCGCTTCACGCTAGGCTTGTGCACCGATTTTTTTTTCGGTTCGATTCGGTTCGATTTTTCGGATTTTCAAACTTTTCGATTCGGCTCGTTTCGACCGATTTCGGTTTCGATTCGATTCGGTTCGACCTGTTTTTCGGGTACATTTTTTTTTTCGGAATTTCGACCATTTTTCGTATTTTCGTGTCACTGTGCTCGGTTTTTGTATCGACTTTTCGTTTTTTCAAAAAATTTTCGTTTCAGAAAATTTTCGTTTTTACAAAATTTTCGTTTTCGGAAAATTTTCGTTTTTCGGAATTGCACATTTTTCGGCATATCGACCTTTTTTCGTATTTTTCGTGTCATTTTGCCCGTTTTTTCGAAAAATTTTCGTTTTTCATAAAATGTTCGTTTTTACAAAATTTTCGTTTTTCGGAAAATTTTCGTTTTTTGGAAAATTTTCGTTTTTCGGAAAATCTGTTCTCCTCGTTTGCCACATTTCAAGCCCATTCGAAAAATCCGAAAATATTTTGTTTCGGCTCGGAAAACATTTCGGATCTGAACTTTTCGGATCTAAAATTTTTCGGAAATTCGGCCGCATCCGAAAACACGAATCGGGAAATTTCGTGAAAATTCCGAAATTCCGAAACCCGAAACGCACATCCCTACTCACGCGGGGGCAGCGTGATCTTGACACGAGGTGTACTTCTTGGCATTGGAGTTTTTACAGACCTTTGCCCAGGAATTTCCTTCTTGGGTGGTCTTATCGGGCAATCTACCAAGAAATGGTTGGAACCCCCACAGTACAGGCAGAGATTGAGGGTCTGCCTTCTGGTACGCTCCTCTGGAGACAGGGGATCACGTTTCTTCCCAGCAGGAGTACGCACCTTAGTGGAGGTGTCCCATATGGTTTGCAACAGCTCCTTCATGAGGGTGGACAGGTGCTGGAATAAGTCCTGGAAAGTTCTCTGAATCACCTCCATTACAGCGTGCATTACTGCGGACTCATTTTCTCCTGGCTTCATTGTAATGTCAGGTTTAATACCTTGCAGGTTATAGAAACATAGAAAAATATCGGCAGATAAGAACCTTTCGGCCCATCTAGTCGCCCAATTACATGGATACTTTACCTGGATTTATCTTTTGTTTAGGATAGCCTTATGCCTATCCCATGCCTGCTTAAATTCAATCACTGTTTTGGCCTCTACCACTTCTACTGGAAGACTGTTCCATGTATCCACCACCCTCTCAGTAAAATAATGCTTCCTGATGTTACTTTTAAACCTTTGCCCCTCTAATCTAAGACTATGTCCTCTTGTTTTGCTACTTTGTTTCCTTTTAAATATACTCCCTTCCTCTACCTTGTGGATTCCCTTTACGTATTTAAATGTTTCTATCATATCTCCTCTGTCTCGTCTTTTTTCCAAGCTGTACATGTTAAGATCATTAAGCCTTTCCTGGTAACTTTTCTCCTTCAAGCCGTACACCATTTTAGTAGCCCTTCTCTGAACTCTCTCTAAGATGTCTATATCCTTCTGGAGATACGGTCTCCAGTACTGCACACAGTACTCCAAGTGAGGTCTCACCAGTGCTCTGTACAGTGGCATGAGGCACTTCCCTTTTCCTACTGCATGAGCCCAATATGCAGGTCTTGGGGATGCACACAGTTCGTGGGAGAGGAGAATCACACAGGAGGGCTGTGGGACAGGACACAATGAGACTCACAGGTTGGCTGAGGGTGATGGGGAAAGCAGTCCTTGTGTCCAGGTATGAAGGTAGGATAGTTGCTCCTGGGAGAGCAACGTGGGATTAGGGAGGATGGATGGGTCGTTGCTCCTGGGAGAGCACGGTGGGATAATAGGGGGGAAATACGATGAGTGGATAAGGAAAGCAGGTTTCTGGAGCTTGGTCTTGCAGGTCTTGTTCATAAGAACAGCAGACAACAATGAAGCATTGTGGAAGGTAGGAGGGAACTTTTATTGGTTAGACACATGGGTGTGTCACGTGACCTGAGGTATGTGTGTGTTAGGTGCATTAACTGTTTATTAGCTGGTTCACAGCAGAAGGGCAGCACCTTTCATGCAGCTGCCACTTGCATGGATTCACGCAGGAACGGACAGGTACGGTCCTGACATCCTGTGAAGAGTAATCACCTCTTCTCTTGTCTTCCTGGACCATTCTCTTGACTTCACCATGTTTGTAACCACACCAGTAAATGTCTAGAAGGAGCTGAGTATCACAGTCATTTTAAAGCTGCCTAATTGGTGCTTATTATGCTTTATTGCTGCTCCGTGACATCCACAGGTGTTTTCAATACCTGATTGAAAACACTTGAATGAACCTCTGTTCTTCAGAGTGGTAGTCTTTAAGGCTAGGGTCAGACGAGCGCAGTGCAAACGCGCGTTCTGGCGCACATAATCACGGCCGCACTAGCAGCAGATGACGGGCAATGACGGCCAATATACGAAGTACGGTCGCACAAAAGTCCGGCTGCGCAACGCAAGTGGAAAACGAACGCATTTTGTCGAGAACGTAAAACCTCTAGTACGGTTGTACAGAGTGCGCTGCGTCCGCTAGAGGCGTGTGTGCGTGAATTGGAGACGTCAGACGCTGCTAATGTCCGGCCAACATAACGTCCAGATGCACAAAGTGTTTTATTGATGATCCGTACAAAATCACGGATGCAAATGCGCATCGTATGACCGCTATCACGTACTCCGTGAAAAAATGCGTCCATTCGTTCGAACGCACTTTTTCACAGACAACGTGAAAATGCGTTCGTCTGACCCTAGCCTAAGGGGTTGAATAATTGTGTCAATGAAGAATTCACAAAATAAACATTTACTACTGTATTACAAAACCAATTGATGTCATTTTAGTTGCATATGGTTCTTTAAAAGGTCCTTGTAGGATTTCATTCTGAATACAATTACAAATGTCACTAAATTCCCTAAAACCCTTTACAGCATTGGGGGTTGAATAATTTTGAACACAACTGTATATCAATTTGGATTTGCCCTTATAGGATGGGAGGTTTCTGAAGATTGTAGCCGACTGATAAGTGTCCAGTTGGGCTTGTCCCCCACAATCGGAAGTCAACACGTGCGAAAACCGTTCCTCTGGGTTTTTTTTGCTGTTCCGTCGGGTCTTTCCCTGCTGTTACATCATTAATTTAATGTGACTTATCATATATTTTTGCTAAAATCCACATATAAACATAACAGATCAGATCCGAGTTTATACTAAGTGCGAGATGATAAATGCTAATAGGGGGGGGGGCACAAAATCTTGTCACGTTCCCACACTTTTTTTTATTTGACCTCCGCCCCCAATCCCTTGTGAGTAAAGGGGTTCACATTAACCCCGCTGTGAGGCAATGAAAACGTTCTCATGCAGCCATCGCACCTTATCCGCGTCCTGCAGGGTCCTGGGAAAGTCTTTTGAATTTTCCTGTTTTTGGGTTTTCGGAATGTTTTTATACTTATGTGTTGGAATTTAGTTGATGTGTTAACATTTTGTGCTTTTTTTAAAAATAAATTATTTGTACTTATTTGGGGGTTCAACAACGCACTGATTATGGTGGTTATAAGTGGGCTTGAGAAAGGCCGTGTTGGTGGGCGAAACGTGTAAATCTTATACCTTTATATACACACGCGTAGATTTGCCTGGTCCCACCACCTAGATTTTTTTTAATATAATGGGATTTTCTGTTCAGAATTCAAAACGAGGAGAAGCAAATACTATAAGCGAAACGAATTGCCCCGACCACACTCATTTCTTTGCCGGCTCGTGGCCTTAGTGTCACTCAGATATTTTTTCCGTCGTCCAGTCGTGCGCAGCCACCATTATTATCTGTATCGGAAAATAACGAAAAGGCAACAAAGTATCTTTTTTAAATTTTATTAAATATTTATTGATCAAATAATTGTTTTATTTCCCGCCCCCCCCCTTCACCGGCAGAGGAATCGGCAACACGTTGCTCTGCAAGTGCCATGAGCCCCCCACGCAGCAGAAGGCTTAATGCTGCTATGAACAGGAAGACCTTGTAATGTACAATACATTCAAGGAACACATCGTTACAATAAAAATATTCACCGTTATCTCGTGATTGAGTGATACGCCGCTTATAGCTAAATATTTGGCTTCTAACATTTTTACGGATTATTTCTTCTCGACGACGAACGACCAGTAAACGACCTTCATTTATTTTAAATTCTACTTAATTAACCAAACCACCGGGTTACTGCACTGCTAATAAAGTTTAAATATTCAACGTGGTATGTACATGGTGTGCTTCTTCCTTTCGTAGACAGAAATAACAACAACTGCTGATAAGAAACATGTAAAATCCAGATACACATATTAAATAGGTTATTATATTCCATTTATTTTGTGCAGTTTTTGTGCCTTTATTCCCTTTAGTAGCTATGGATAACGTCTTTACACAAAACAAAAGGTATGCAGTGACCGTTATCACGGCGCGTGTGTGCTTTAAGCTTCGGTACGTCATTTTAATAGGTTCTTTAAAGCATTATACAGTCTCGCGCACCCTGTGTTCGGCAGGATCGTTGTCATTTGGCTCCTGCGCCATGTTGCCTATTTTTGGCCTTTTTTTAAAGCCTGGATATTGCCAGATATCAGCTAAATTAGCCAAAATGAAAAGACTGCATGTGAAATGTAAAGTTTGTGGTTCAGCAACCTCTACATGTGTATTTTATTATTATTTTTTTAAACTACAGTTCCCATGAGGCTTCTACAACCTAGCAAGTAGATGAGCATCATGGGAGGTGTAGTTTTAAAAACATCAGAGTGGCGAGGTTGCCGACGCCTGATTGTAGCGGATTATCTCTCGCTCATGCTGCCCAGTCCGCTTGCTCTCTCTGCATCTGAGACACGCCCCTGAGGAGCGCGTTGTGGTGGAACATGATCGTGAATGAGTGAAAGAATGAAGAAAAAAATAACATAAAAATAAAAACAACGTAAAGGCGTTATGTCTTGTAGCAGTGATGGCGAACTGTGGCACCCCAGATGTGTTTGAACTACATATCCCATGATGCTCAGCCTTATGTGTGACGTAGTGCTGAAACATCTGGCGTGGCCAGGTTCACCATCAGTGATCTAGGTATTCCTCTCCTGCCTGTCCCAGTGCTAAGGTGCACAACAATACTCAAACTGAGCACAGCTGGCCAGCCATGGAACATCCCATATGTGTTTTGAGCAAGTTGAACACACATATACAGTATATATATTTGGCACACAATGGCTGATGCACCTGATAAATACTATCTGCTATCCACTGCGTAAACCAGCTCGTACAAAGAGCACAGAACAGATGCAGGCGTTGCAAAGCGTCTCGGAGACCCTCCGGACATGTATTGAAATGCAACTGCATGAAGTAAATGCTGTGTTGGCCTTTGTACTGTTCACAATGAAGCAGGCTTGTACAGCGCTGCAGAATGTGCTGGCGCCATATAAAGAAGAAGGGGTTAAAAACTCTAGTGTAAACATAACAGATGTATCGTGATACAAAGTAAACTTTAGTGCAGACGGAAGGTTGCAAGACGATACAATAAAACCTCAAATGTTTTCATAGGAAGGAGTTGAGATAGTAAGGGGCGCAGGCGTCACCTGCCAATCCAGAAATGAGACGCCGGGACACAGCGACAGCCAGAAAAACAAACAAAAATACAGCAGAATGGTAAAATGTCAAAACTAATAACGAGGAGCGTCGGATTTGCTTTTTAAGAGTTTTCTGCAACGTAAAGAATTTTGTTGTATTGAAATGTTTGTTTTTTTTCTTTTTCGTAAATGTAAATAAAAAAACAAAGGAGGAGGAATGTTCTAAACACGTCAGGTGTTTGCACCGCACACTTTACAGATATATATTTATATATATATATATATAAAAAATACTTTAAAAATAATTTATATATTATTATCATCTCACACATATGTTTTGTACATGACACTGGCGGATCACACGTTGCATCTGAACATCGCCCGATCTCATCGCAGGAGGCGGCTCATCCAGTAGATATGTTTGAATGAAACCACAGATACGAGAGATCGCAATAACGTTCTATACAAATCTCTGTCATATTTTCACGTACGTTTGTTTGTGCTCCGTTTCCGCAAACGAATATTGCCATCGATAATAGTGTTATAAGGAGTTCTAGCATCATCACACACAGTAACAAAATGTCATTATGCTAAGTCGTTGCAGGCCGCGTATATAGAGTTTCTTTTTACATTTAGATATGTAAAAAAAAGTAAATAAAAATTTAAAAAATAAAAACACATCTCTGGAGATAGAAGCTCATGCTCCATGACATGTAGCTGCTGCTTGAATGCAGGTGTAGGATGGACGTCCTCACGGCCTGTGAAATGACACGTGACTCTTTGAGGGGTTCTTCAGTCGAACATCTCATAATTTCGTGTTTGTCGAATCCGAGGAACCATGTCGAGAAGCAATCTGCGAGAGAAGAGAAGGCGAGTGGGGTGAGAACGCGGAGAACGAGCGATACAATTAATGTGATCAAACCATTAAGCTGGTGGTTTCCACCCCTCAGGTCCCGTAACAGGTTAGGTTTGCAGGATATATGACGCACACCACAGGTGATATGATTTGCTGCTCAGTGATTGCAGGATTCGGTCTGCTTTTCCCCAAGGTGATACTTAAGGCTAATGTCAGACGAACGCAGTGATCACGTCCGTGTCGCCGCACAGTTTAACGTACGTCGTAGCATAGAATCATGAGCAATAGAGACCCACGCACTGAGTACGTGCGCACCGAACTGCGCATGCACAGCGCACGTGGCAAACGGACGCAAGTTAGGCAAGAATATAAAACCACTAGACGGACGCGCAGAGTGCACCACGTCCGTGTAGCGTTCTGTGTGAGTGATGAGATGTCAGACGCAGCGCATTTGCGACGTCCAGCACCTTGACGCACACAATGCCTTTTCATATCCTTTTCAAATTTTTATAAATTTTTCATATTAATTTTATTTCCCATAATTCCCTTTTTTTTCTACGTCCGTCAAGAAAAACACGGACTGTGTGGTGTCTACAGTAACTTCCGTCAGCACGTCCGTCCGGTGTGCACACACGCAGAGTGCGCTCAGACTGCGTTCGTCTGACATTAGCCTAAACCTGGCCTGTTAGGGGAACCTGAGGACCAGGGGTTGGGAAACATTGAATCAAACAATGCGATGGACAATGTGTCACGCGTCTATCATGAGTGACCGTGAAAAGTGCTGGGTTTATGACCTAAAATTATCAGGATGGGGTTAACATATCATATTCAACTAGAATCCCTGAATTCAATGTACCCGAGCCTGTGATTATAGCAGGAGATAGACTTTACCTGTAATTTATAAAGTGTAACGTCTGGATGAACCTGGGATTACGCTGGAAACCTGTCATTACTGAGGCAGCTTTGGGTAAAGCCCGAAATGAAATCAAACATCTGGCTTTACCCGGGTAATCTGTAGACTAACCAAACACACCCACCCCACCCCCCCCCCCTTGGGTAAAAATGATTTTTAGGCTTTGGGTTATGTTTGTGGTTAGGGTTAGATTCAGTGTTAGGGTTGGCCAAGTTACCATGAAAATCCAGTCTCGGTCAACTGTACTGGATCTTCCGATTCACTTGTCTGAGTCACTAGGTGACTGGAAAATTCCATTAAATGCTGTAAGGTACCATGCACTGACTCCCTCCCCCCCCCAAGCGCCGTGGTACTACCTGACGTGACACAATACAAGAAGCAGCTCGCTCACTCACTTGGCGCCGTATGCCATAATGATGAATCCCATTAATATTCCTATGGAGCCATCCAGGTACCAGACGTCAGGATCGTGCTTGAATACTTCTGCGCTCAGAAGAATGGAAAATCCCATAACTCCTCCCACCAGAGAGTTGAATCCTGTGAAGAGGGAACATGATGCTTTATTGGTCACGTGTTACATTTCACTTAATACTCAGGACAGGAATGTGTATAACACCAGGATTTGTACAAGTGTTTCACTGCATTTGTGTCTGGTCCTTTTGCAGGAAGACCAGACCATTAATGAAAAGCTCATACACTGCTTTTAACCCCTTTACTACCCAGTTTATTCAAAAAATCACTGCCAGGATTTATGGAAAACAAATCTGCATTATACATGCATTAAAACGGTGCTGGAAAATATCAAAGCACATTTTCAAATGTATGCATTATTTGACAGGCAGACGGTGCCACCTGCTGGCCAAATGACCATGCTACATCTCTTTATCACAGTTTGAAATACAGTTTATTTCTGGATGAGGAAAAAAATTATTCCAAGCCGTCTCATCTGCTTTGGAACCTTGGATATTAGGCCCAAGATGCTAAACCTATGAGGGCACAAATACTGGAATCCAAATACAAGTTAATTTTGTTTCCAAAAAAGAGAAGATTCCTTTGTTTTGCTCCAGAGTCACGCGATTTGTGTTTACTCGATTTTGGAGACCGATTATAGCCTACCTTGATAGTGAAGGGGTTAAACTCTGTCTACCATTTCTGTAGCTTTAAGGCAGGGATGTCCAAACTCCGGCCCCCCAGATGTCCATGAACTACAACTCCCATGCTTCTCCATTCATCTAATGCAGTCAGAGCTTTCTGGGAGTTGTAGTTAAGGAACATCTGGGGAGCCGGAGTTTGGACATCCCTGCTTCAAGACATTTTTGAAAGTAGCCACTTACATTGTATCTCACGGTGTCACATGAGAATGTTTTACAAAGTCTGATCCCAAACTATAAAATCCCAGGACTGTCTTCCAACCAGGTGTAATGTATCAGAGTCTTTTGAGGTTTACAGAGTTACTACATTTACACCAGCTCGGGTTACATTTACACCAGCTCGGGTTACGTTTACACCAGCTCGGGTTACGTTTACACCACCTCGGGTTACGTTTACACCACCTCGGGTTACGTTTATACCAGCTCGGGTTACGTTTACACCAGCTCGGGTTACATTTACACCACCTCGGGTTACGTTTACACCCGATCGGGTTACGTTTACACCAGATCGGGTTACGTTTACACCTGATCGGGTTACGTTTACACCTTCCTCGGGTTACGTTTACACCAGCTCGGGTTACGTTTACACCAGCTCGGGTTACATTTACACCAGCTCGGGTTACGTTTACACTTGCTCGGGTTACGTTTACACCAGCTCGG
This sequence comes from Leptobrachium leishanense, assembly GCA_009667805.1. Lineage (NCBI taxonomy): Eukaryota > Metazoa > Chordata > Amphibia > Anura > Megophryidae > Leptobrachium > Leptobrachium leishanense. The sequence goes on from CM019069.1 coordinate 20,057,447, forward strand.
GTTATGTTTACACCAGCTCGGGTTACGTTTACACTTGCTCGGGTTACGTTTACACCAGCTCGGGTTATGTTTACACCAGCTCGGGTTACGTTTACACTTGCTCGGGTTACGTTTACACCAGGGATAGAAAACAAGAACAGTCCTATCAAAATAAGTGGTGGAGGTCACTAATATTTCTTCCAACCCATTAACGCCTTTAGTAAAAAGGGTTTTCCATAAAATCAATGACAGGAGCAATGGCGTTACAGAAAACCAAGTTATATGACCCTTTAACCCCATCACCACCACGAAACACACACACACAGTGTCAAGTCAAACTGAAGTGGTACAGAATAGTCAGCTAATGAACAAGCAAGTGGGATAATAAAAAGACTGTAATTCAGTTTAGGTAATTGTAATCTGCAAGAGTCTGTGAGAACTACTTGTCCCTGCATGCAATTCAGCTCCAGTTAGGGTCAGCCAGTCAGAGCAGAGGTCAGGCTTCCCAGCAGCCTCAGAGACAGAGCTGTAGAGGAAGGGAGGGGCCATCTGAGAGCTCCATGCCATACCATGAGGCAGGCAACCTGGACATAACAAAGTGCACAGATTTACAAGCATCTTCAAATCCTGGAGTGGAGCCGGTGAGCTAAAAGACTATTTTCACAGTCATATGTAGGAAAGGATTGTGTCATAGTCATGTACAGAAAAGAAATTGAGCCAGTTTAGTAATAAATGCAGTCAGTTAACTTTTTTAGATCTATTTCATGCTCAGTGTGAGGAGATTCCACATGCAGTCTTTATAATAGCTCATTTCATGTCTGTTTTCTTTAAGTTAAAACATATTTTGGCAGTAATAATATTCTAGAAGTGTGTGCTAGTGAATGTATATGAAACTGGCACAGAGGTAATGATTAACAAGCTTTATGTGCAATGTATTTATACAATTTCTGTATTTCTTTCTGTTTAAGGTTTTTCACCTTTAAATCATCGCTTTAATTCATCACTAATTCTAATTCTAATCGCTAAGCTACTCATCACTTTAATTCAGCTATTTATCACTATTCAACTACTCAACTATTCACATATTCACCTAATCAATCTACAGCAACTTAATTTACCCCACAACTTATTGAAATTAAACTTAAATACAAGCGAATGAAGAGTGGAATCCAGTTATTATTTCCAGTGTCGATGTTTGAATTTCCTTTCAAGCAGGAAGATTGTGCAAAAAACCAAAGAGCTTGACACACACAGAATAAATGCACTTTACTATCATTACAGTTTGTTTACAGACTGTATGCATTGTTTGGAAGGCAAAGGGCTCCCTCTGCTGGTCAACCACAGTAATGCAATTGTACTGCAGCTGGCACTGACACTGTTCTGCGAATACTGCCTCCCGTCATATAATGCCTCCGACGATCTGCGCATGCACAGGAATGACATGATGCCAGCTGATCTGGCGAACAGCTAGTCATCACGTCACACCTGCTCATGCGCAGAGCGTCGGAATCTCAGAGCCATCTCAGATTCAGCAAGTGCGGAGGCAATATCTGATCGTCAGATACTGCCTCCCGCCATCTGCACATGCGCAAGACACGTCACGCAAATAGAGGGTTGGATATTAACATGCATGAGACCCGCCACACTGACGGTGTGTGGGATATACACCCTCACTTTGTATGGCGTGTCTCGTGCATGCGCAGGCGGTGGGAGGCAGTATCTGACGATCAGATATTGCCTCTGCACTTGCAGAATCTGAGATGGCTCTGAGATTCTGACGCTCTGCGCATGTGCGGGTGTGATGTGACAACTAGTTGCTCGCCAGTTCAGCTGGCGTTTCGTCACTCCTGTGCATGCGCAGATCGTCAGAGGCATTATGTGACGGGAGGCAGTATTCAAAAGCACAGTGCCAGCTGCAGTACAATTGCATTGCTATGGTGAGGGGTCAAGTTGAGTGGGAATACGTGGGAACGCAGTTCCTCCAATATTTTTGTTGAAGGATCGGAGTTCCTATTGGTCCCACACACTTTTCTAAACCTGAATACAAGCTTTAATTGTATCTTTTTATTGTTTAATCACAATTAATACATGACTTATCATATATTTTTGCTAAAATCCACATATATATAAATAACTATATCAGATTTGAGTGTGTGTTTGTGTTACATGCAGGATGATGAGCGCTAATTAGGGGATAGAAATTCTGATGAGTTACCACACTTCTTTTTTTAGGACTTGACCAGCAGAGGGAGCCCTTTGCCTCGGCGGTCCTGTCCAATGTACTATAACTTTAGATTCATATTCTGGAGCCCAGATGCAAATGAACTTCATTAGCATTGCTGCAGAATAAGACCCGTTCGAGTCAACTCAATCTTGGGCATCTGAATGTGCTTTTGAAGATCGGTTTAACTCAATTGTGGTCATGAAGAGGTTAAGAAATGTCATCTCGCTCTTAAACTGCTATCCCTAATCAAACTTTATATAAATACATCTCTACACGTTATCAGAATTCCCCCGAATCTCACCTGTTAGACATTAGAGACGAGTTTCATGGGATCATTCATATAATCATAATAATCATCATATATTTACTGTGACTTAATAAGGAAATATATGACCGAACGCCTGAATAAAAGCTGTGCAGAGCGCGGCGCGTACGGAAACTCAGCTTCTCCTGCCAAAATAATGTGTGTTCTCACTCAACTAGACCCTTGTTGTTGTTTTTTAACCACCTGGCGCTGATCACAGGTACCAACATATTAATTACAGACCCTTCCCATCCTTTACTGCCAGCGCATTGTTAACCCCTGGTTATAAAGTGGCAGCGGCCGCCCTACGCTCGCAGCACATCACATTCTGGATACAAACAATCCTCTGACGCCGCTTACTGCTTTATGCAACAAGGAATGCAGATTGGAGGAGTATTCCTCTGTGTGCTGCACGTGAACCTCATCCATTATCTGAATGTGTCGCCGTATCAGGGGCTGCGCTGAAATTGTATTAGTCTTGCTCGAGCATCTGTCGACCTGAGCTTGCAGCACTTTTCATCTTCACTCATAATTAGCTGACTCGATCATGGCAGAACCCGTGGGTACCTTGGACTTAACCCCGTCAAACCCCCGCACACCATTTAATGTGCAGGTTTTAGTAAAGATACAATATTCATGTGTGTTTAAAAATAACAGCATCGGTTTGTAAACCAGTGAGCAAAGTATGGTTTATTGTGCACTCTTTGCAAAACTTTACCGCTTCATTCCAGCAGCCAGGGATTTGTCAGAATACAGGGAGAGCTGTGGGGTCAGTCGCTGCTGTACAGGGATAAGATTCAGGGGGTTCTAATGAGTGAAAATCCCTGTACAGTACAGATACAAGGTGTTGCTGTAATTGCCACACACAGGCATTATGCAGCACATACAGATACAAGGTGTTGCTGTAATTGCCACACATAGGCATTATGCAGCACATACAGATACAAGGTGTTGCTGTAATTGCCATACACAGGCATTATGCAGCACATACAGATACAAGGTGTTGCTGTATTTGCCACACACAGGCATTATGCAGCACATACAGATACAAGGTGTTTCTGTAATTGCCATACACAGGCATTATGCAGCACATGCAGATACAAGGTGTTGCTGTAATTGCCATACACAGGCATTATGCAGCACATACAGATACAAGGTGTTGCTGTAATTGCCATACACAGGCATTATGCAGCACATACAGATACAAGGTGTTGCTGTAATTGCCATACACAGGCATTATGCAGCACATACAGATACAAGGTGTTGCTGTAATTGCCATACACAGGCATTATGCAGCACATGCAGATACAAGGTGCTGCTGTAATTGCCATACACAGGCATTATGCAGCACATACAGATACAAGGTGTTGCTGTAATTGCCATACATAGGCATTATGCAGCACATACAGATACAAGGTGTTGCTGTAATTGCCATACACAGGCATTATGCAGCACATGCAGATACAAGGTGTTGCTGTAATTGCCATACACAGGCATTATGCAGCACATACAGATACAAGGTGTCGCTGTAATTGCCATACACAGGCATTATGCAGCACATACAGATACAAGGTGTTGCTGTAATTGCCATACACAGGCATTATGCAGCACATACAGATACAGGGTGTTGCTGTAATTGCCATACACAGGCGTTATGCAGCACATACAGATACAAGGTGTTGCTGTAATTGCCATACACAGGCATTATGCAGCACATACAGATATTGCATTGCTAATAATCTCATTCTGATCACTACAAACCCCATAAGCAGGAGATCTCACCATTTTATTATCTGTCTGCAGCACATTTACTGACACAAAGGCCATTTCTGCCTGTATGCCGATGATGCAGACCCCGTGTGACATTGTGCCAGATAAGGGACGCCATCTAGAATTTGCATCTTTTCATCCCAGCATTTTTACTGTAAGCAACATATGAAAAATTAAAAGAGCAGCTTGTAAATTGCTAACTATAAGCCTCGATGTCCGCCTCGTTTTAGAAGTAGGTGCTAAACCACACGGACGAGCACAAAGTTCTGTGAGCCGCTCTGATACAACAGCTGCAGTTAAATGATAAAAGTAAACAAATCAGTTTGCCGCCAGACAATAAGACATATCTATAGAGCGTGAAAAAAAAACATGAACATTATCAAAGCAACAATGTGAACACAGAAACAAAATGAAAAGGACTGAAATCCTGAGCAGCCAAGAGTCCCCTGCACTCAATGAATCTCTACCTCCATCACCTCGAGCCACCCCGCTCCCCAATGATTCCCCAGGGACACTGAACAGATGTAGACTTTATTGAAAGACCTGTGCCGTGTGCCCCCCTTTACTTCCATGCTTTAAAAAGCCAAACAAACACCTTAATACAGGGCTAGCGATCTCCGCCCCCCCCCCCGATGTTTCTGAACTACAGCTCCCATGATTCCCTGGCCATCTGATGCATTGAAAGAATTCTGGGAATTATAGGCATCAACATCTGGGGGGGCTGTGAGTCTGACAGCCCTCCCTTAATGCAAAAGAGAAAGTCCTCAAGGGTTAAACGATGCCCATATGTCCTCCTTTCCAGAGACCCTTATATGACATTAATGCAGATATAATATCATATACAATGTATTATGAAATAATGTGATTACTCTCAGCAGCTACTTTGATGCCGGAAGTTAATGTGGTTGCAGAGGGTCAAGCACTGAAAAACCAAGCGTGGTGGTGATGGGTACTCAATATGATTATTGTCCCCTAGTAACGTTTGCCATCATGACGTTAATCCACCGAACAGACTTGAATTTAATATATGGGCTGCGTTTTGGAGAAATATATGATAAATCATACATTTACTGTGATTAAACATGGAGATATGTGACCGATCACCTGAATAAAAATCTTTACAGTGTGTGGGACCAATGGGAACTCAGTTCCCTCTGCAAAAATAGAGGAGGAACTGCGTTCACTTGTTCATGACTGACCTGACCCCTGTGTTATTATATTATTATTATTGTCATTTATATAGCGCCAACAGTTTCCACAGCGCTTTACGATAACCAGACACAATGTATTCCAGGAGAACGTTGTGTGGATTCTTACCATCAGTAATGAGCGCTCTGCTGGTCAAGACTCGTCCGAGCATGATTTTTACAGCTGCCAAAAGAGAGCAGAGGATTCCACTCAATATGGAAACGCTGAAGAGGAAGTTATCCTGAAACGCAAATGGTTAATGTTAGTCCGCTGACAATGTACATTAAACAATATATATATAAATATGTAAAGTTCGAGACTCATGATATATGCAGGGCTCAAAATTTCAAGTCCCAAGCTACTAGCCAGGCCTTAAGAGTTACTCGCCACTAGTTGCCCCACCTAACCCCTACCCTGCCATGCCCGCGTCTGCATTCCCACTCGCCCTCATGTAATTCCCACTCGCCAAATGCGAGCAGGCGAGTTGGAATTTTGAGGCCTGATATAGGTATTAAATGCTTCAAATTGTGAAATGTTTCCACCGAAGTCGTCCGACCTCCTCCTCCATCTACAACACCCACACTGTGCCCCAACGCCTGGAATATCTGCTGCATTACAGACACTTTAAACGCTCTATTAAATTTAGAGACTTTCCCAAAAAAAAAAAAACCCACAAAATTTAACCCCTTCTAGATGGCGATATCTTCAAAGCTTCGAAAGCCCCATCTGGTGCCCGGTGGAATGTCGCCGGAGCTCTTCGAATAACCCTGACAGTGTCGTTCATTCATAAATTAATTTCCTATAGATTGTATAAACGTTTACATGAATGAATAATAATAAAGTATAAAGTAATAATAGTTTTCAGGCAGTGATTTAGTGAAAGCATGGCGCATGAGAGGTTAAAGCCGTCCTCTTTGTCCGCCCGTCTTGTGGCGTTTGTGTTTTGATCAGATGTGCGGTGGGTCCCGATGGAAATCCTTTTTTTTTTCCAGGTTCTGGATTACTATTCCGGTCACAGCTCCCCGTCACTGTATTCACAGCACGGAGACGCACAGAGCGGCCGCGGTGCCGACATAATGTCCCTGCGCAGAGATCTCCCTGCCTCCAGCCTGCATAATCAGTGACACCTCGCTACACCAAGCCGGTATTAATTATACATGAGGGACAGCGGGGCCCTTCACACTAATCAATACAGGGCGTCAACCAGCTCCGGGTCATCCATCTGCGTTTATCGGCAGCGGCGCCTCGTTTATTCAACGCTCAGCCGGTGTTCGCGGCCTTGTCAATAGAAACCCCCCCCTGCTCCCCCCGTATAAACATTCTCCCTTTGGAAAGTCATGGGATGTTTATTGATACGTAAAGATTGCGAGGCGAACGTGAGAAGATACAACAACAAATGCAACAGCAACAGACATCTTTAACCCTTTAACTACCAAGAGATCTTTTAGGCTAGGGTCAGACTAACGCATTTTTCACGTTGTGCGTGAAAAAGTGCGTTCGAACGAATGGACGTATTTTTTCACGGAATACGCGATAGCGGTCATACGATGCGCATTTTCGTCCGTGATTTTGTACGGATCATCAATAAAACCCTTTTTGCGTCTGGACGTTATGTTGGCCGGACATTAGCAGCGTCTGACGTCTCCCAATCACGCAAACACGCCGCTATGCGGACGCAGCGCACTCTGTATGTCAGTAGTAGAGGTTTGACGTTCTCGAAAAAATGCGTTCGTTTGCCACTTGCGTTGCACGGACGAACTTTCGTGCGGCCGTTCGTCGTATGTTCCCCGGCATTGGACGTCATTTGCTGCTAGCACGGCCGTGATTTCGTGCGGCTAAATGCACGTTAAAACTGCTTTCGTCTGACCTTAGCCTTAGAAAACCACGGTCAGGAACCAGTGTTTTTTAATTAATTATACATTCAGAAAGATTTGGGAATTTTTCCAGTGTATTTCTAACTGTAACAGTCTATTCAGCAGGGAGATGTCGCCACCTGCTGGTCACATGGAGTTAGCGCAGTTCTAGTTCTCTCTGTGCAGAGTCAGCTGGTAAAAATCTCATATAGTGAATTTCACTCTATCTGCAATTTGGTGGCAATTCACTAAGCTGTCTGTTTGCAAATAGAGGCAGTGAAATACCATGCTTTCCGCCGCAATTCGGTGGCACCAAAATTGTCCCATAGTTAACCAACGATACGGCTATTCACAGATCGCCCAATTGAATGAACTTTAGGCGAAATAACCGGATTTCAATTCGACGGGTTTAAACAGGCAAACCTAATACGTTTTAATCTCAATGGTAATGTGTTGGAGCAACCTCGATGGGTGGGGATATACCACCAAGTGAAGGAGACAACCAGCCGCATTCATTTAAAACTGTGATTATAAACATCCACTTATTTTTATATTTTGAATTTATTTTATTTGTGCATATGCGAGCGTGACAGGTTTATTAACTGAAGAAACCACTAGGTGGCGCCATAACACAGAACCACATTTGTAATAGAAATTTAATGTAATAACTTTTTTTTTTTAAAAGACCATTTATTATTTTTATTTTTTTCCCAAAGACCTTCTATATTTAGTTTTTGCCATTTTATTTAAAAAAAGATTTTTTATTATTATGTAATTACTTCAAACAAAGGGAAAAAAACAGCAGCATGTGTTTTATAATGTGTTTCATAATGTTTTTTGTCCTTTATAATGTCTTTATAATGTTGTTTATAATGTGTTATGTCTTTTATAATGTTGTTTATAATGTGTTCTATGTGTTTTATAATGTGTTTTATGTCTTTTATAATGTTGATAATGTGTTCTATGTGTTTTATGTCTTTTATAATGTTGCTTATGTGTTCTATAATGTGTTTTATAATGTTTTATGTCTTTTCTAATGTTGTTTATAATGTGTTTTCTAATGTTGTTTATAATGTGTTTTATAATGTTGTTTATAATGTGTTTTATAATGTGTTTATGTCTTTTATAATGTTTAGGCTAGGGTCAGACAAAAGCATTTTTCCCCGCGAACGTGAAAAAGTGCGTCCGAACGCATTGAGGTATTTTTTCACGGAATGCGCGTGATTTTGTACGGATCGTCAATAAAACTCTTTTTGCGTCTGGACGTTATGTAGGCTGGACATTAGCAGCGTCTGACATCTCCTAATCACGCACACACGCCGCTATGCCGCAGCTGCGCACTCAGTACGTCAGTACTAGCGGTTCAGCGTTCTCAGAAAAATGCGTTCAAATTCCACTTGCGTTGCACGGCCGGACTTTTGTGCGGCCGTACATCGTATATTGGCCGTCATTGCCCGTCATCTGCTGCTAGTGCGGCCGTAATTATGTGCGCCAGAACGCACGTTAAAACTGCGCTGGTCTGACCCCAGCCTTATAGTGTGTTATGTGTTTTATAATGTTGTTTATAATGTTTTTTATGTCTTTTTTAATGATAATAATGTGTTCTATAATGTGTTTCATGTCGTTTATAATGTGTTTTATGTGTTTTATAATGTGTTTTATAATGTGTTTTTGTTTGTAATGCACACTATTCACAGCTGATGTTAGTGGTAGTGTTCCTTTAAGTCACACTGTTATAGATTTATCTACACAATCTGTGACATGTCTGAGCGATAGATCTTCGTGCAGCCGGTTCCAGGCCGGAGTCAGCGATTCTCGCGCCGCTTTATACATTTTCTGCTAGAATTAAAATTAAATATTCATTTTTGAAATTATGGGAAACGTGTCAGATTTAAATTGGGGGGTTTAATTGTTCCTCCTCATGCGTCGTGAAATGCATTATGAATGAAGCCGGCAGAGCGATGCTCTTTTATTCCACATTCCAGATTCTGATTTAATGAACACAATTACAATCTCTGACAGAGGCGGCTCCGTAGAACTATATATATATATTATTTCTTAGCTTTAGAATTTTCAGAGCAATAACAAGGTCCCTTGAATGAGGCAAATGTATCAGGTGTTTCCTTTTCCCCAGTTATCCATCAGATACAATGTCTCTGCACTATTACCTCCATGGTAATAAACCGTCCAGATATCATGGATTCCCACTCTCATTACACTCAGCCAGATGTGCCGCTGATGTCTACCTCTAATGCCGAGCGTCACGACAGCTCTAATAACCTGATGTCACCGTCTAAAGTACTGGAAGCAGAAATTTTCACTGTGGTTTTGTAGATCACACTTACCAAGCGACCCTAATTCAGAGGCACAGTCCCGATAATAGAACAAAATCCCTCTTTTCTCTCAAATGTCTTTTTTTTTAAGAGCTCTTCTATATAGATTGTGTCTGTCTTTTTAGGGGCTCCTCCATATATTCAGGGTGTGCGGGTGTCTTTTTACGGGTTCCTCCAAATATTCAGGGTGTGCGGGTGTCTTTTTAGGGGCTCTTCCATATATTCAGGGTGTGTGGGTGTCTTTTTAGGGGCTCTTCCATATATTCAGGGTGTGTGGGTGTCTTTTTAGGGGCTCCTCCATATATTCAGGGTGTGCAGGTGTCTTTTTAGGGGCTGCTCCATATATTCAGGGTGTGCAGGTGTCGTTTTAGGGGCTCCTCCATATATTCAGGGTGTGCGGGTGTCGTTTTAGGGGTTCCTCCATATATTCAGGGTGTGTGGGTGTCTTTTTAGGGGCTCTTCCATATATTCCGGGTGTGTGGGTGTCTTTTTAGGGGCTGCTCCATATATTCAGGGTGTGCGGGTGTCGTTTTAGGGGCTCCTCCATATATTCAGGATGTGTGGGTGTCTTTTTAGGGGCTCCTCCATATATTCAGCGTGTGCGGGTGTCTTTTTTAGGGGTTCCTCCATGTATTCAGGGTGTGGGTGTCTTTTTAGGGGCTCCTCCATATATTCAGGGTGTGCGGGTGTATTTTTAGGGGTTCCTCCATATATTCAGGGTGTGGGTGTCTTTTTAGGGGCTCCTCCTATATTCAGGGTGTGTGTGTGTCTCCTCCATATATTCAGGGTGTGCAGGTGTATTTTTAGGGGCTCCTCCATATATTCAGGGTGTGCGGGTGTATTTTTAGGGGCTCCTCCATATATTCAGGGTGTGCGGGAGTCTTTTTAGGGGCTTCTCCATATATTCAGGGTGTGTGGGTGTCTTTTTAGGGGCTCCTCCATATATTCAGGGTGTGTGGGTGTCTTTTTAGGAGCTCCTCCATATATTCAGGGTGTACGGGTGTCTTTTTAGGGGCTCCTCCATATATTCAGGGTGTGCGGGTGTCTCCTCCATATATTCAGGGTGTGTGGGTGTCTTTTTAGGGGTCCTCCATATATTCAGGGTGTGTGGGTGTCTTTTTAGGGGCTCCTCCATATATTCAGGGTGTGCGGGTGTATTTTTAGGGGCTCCTCCATATAATCAGGGTGTGCGGGTATCGTTTTAGGGGCTCCTCCATATATTCAGGATGTGTGGGTGTCTTTTTAGGGGCTCCTCCATATATTCAGCGTGTGCGGGTGTCTTTTTTAGGGGTTCCTCCATGTATTCAGGGTGTGGGTGTCTTTTTAGGGGCTCCTCCATATATTCAGGGTGTGCGGGTGTCTTTTTAGGGTCTCCTCCATATATTCAGGGTGTGCGGGTGTATTTTTAGGGGTTCCTCCATATATTCAGGGTGTGGGTGTCTTTTTAGGGGCTCCTCCTATATTCAGGGTGTGTGTGTGTCTCCTCCATATATTCAGGGTGTGCGGGTGTCTTTTTAGGGGCTCCTCCATATAATCAGGGTGTGCGGGTGTCTTTTTAGGGGTCCTCCATATATTCAGGGTGTGCGGGTGTCTTTTTAGGGGCTCCTCCATATATTCAGGGTGTGCGGGTGTATTTTTAGGGGCTCCTCCATATATTCAGGGTGTGTGGGTGTATTTTTAGGGGCTCCTCCATATATTCAGGGTGTGTGGGTGTATTTTTAGGGGCTCCTCCATATATTCAGGGTGTGCGGGTGTATTTTTAGGGGCTCCTCCATATATTCAGGGTGTGCGGGAGTCTTTTTAGGGGCTCCTCCATATATTCAGGGTGTGTGGGTGTCTTTTTAGGAGCTCCTCCATATATTCAGGGTGTGTGGGTGTCTTTTTAGGGGCTCCTCCATATATTCAGGGTGTGTGGGTGTCTTTTTAGGAGCTCCTCCATATATTCAGGGTGTACGGGTGTCTTTTTAGGGGCTCCTCCATATATTCAGGGTGTGCGGGTGTCTCCTCCATATATTCAGGGTGTGTGGGTGTCTTTTTAGGGGTTCCTCCATATATTCAGGGTGTGTGGGTGTCTTTTTAGGGGCTCCTCCATATATTCAGGGTGTGCGGGTGTATTTTTAGGGGCTCCTCCATATAATCAGGGTGTGCGGGTGTATTTTTAGGGGCTCCTCTATATATTCAGGGTGTGTGGGTGTCTTTTAGGGGCTCCTCCATATATTCAGGGTGTGCGGGTGTATTTTTAGGGGCTCCTCCATATATTCAGGGTGTGTAGGTGTGTTTTTAGGGGTTCCTCCATATATTCAGGGTGTGTAGGTGTATTTTTTAGGGGTTCCTCCATATATTCAGGGTGTGTAGGTGTATTTTTAGGGGTTCCTCCATATATTCAGGGTGTGCGGGTGTCTTTTTAGGGTCTCCTCCATATATTCAGGGTGTGTAGGTATATTTTTAGGGGTTCCTCCATATATTCAGGGTGTGCGGTGTCTTTTTAGGGGCTCCTCCATATATTCAGGGTGTGTAGGTATATTTTTAGGGGTTCCTCCATATATTCAGGGTGTGTGGGTGTCTTTTTAGGGTCTCCTCCATATATTCAGTGTGTGCGGGTGTCTTTTTAGGGGTTCCTCCATATATTCAGGGTGTGTGTGTGTCTCCTCCATATATTCAGGGTGTGTGTCTTTTTAGGGGTTCCTCCATATATTCAGGGTGTGTGGGTGTCTTTTTAGGGGCTCCTCCATATATTCAGGGTGTGCGGGTGTCTTTTTAGGGGTTCCTCCATATATTCAGGGTGTGTGGGTGTCTTTTTAGGGGCTCCTCCATATATTCAGGGTGTGTGTGTGTCTCCTCCATATATTCAGGGTGTGCAGGTGTCTTTTTAGGGGTTCCTCCATATATTCAGGGTGTGTGTGTGTCTCCTCCATATATTCAGGGTGTGTGTGTGTCTCCTCCATATATTCAGGGTGTGTAGGTGTATTTTTTAGGGGTTCCTCCATATATTCAGGGTGTGCGGGTGTCTTTTTAGGGGCTCCTCCATATATTCAGGGTGTGTAGGTGTATTTTTAGGGTCTCCTCCATATATTCAGGGTGTGTAGGTGTATTTTTAGGGGCTCCTCCATATATTCAGGGTGTGTAGGTGTATTTTTTAGGGGTTCCTCTGCATATTCTAAAATGTAAATATATCAAAAAAAGAAAAAGAAAACACAAACTATAATAAAGCTCTGATTTATGACAATGAGTTAATAGAGAGGTTTTTTGTGCAGTTGTCACTTTCTGTAAATCCCTTTTTGTGGATTTTCGGGGCAGATGGGTAATTGCTGTGAAGCGTTACTGCGAGGGACATATATTGTTAACATGAAATAAATGTATACTCACCCCAATAAAACATATGGCCGCCTGCTGCAACCACATGGAAACAGGATAAGAGCTCGGCTGAGCAGCTTCCCGCCAGACAGACACGTTGTAATGTGTCGCAAACCTCCCCAAAGTATATTCAATCTACTCTTACCATCTGCATGGCGATTCTCTTTATACTTTATTCACTGAAACAGACGCGTCACATAATGAAAACATTTTACTTCATTGCTGACAAATACAGCGGTGGAAGAATCGTTTGTGCTTTACAGTCGAGCTTTCCGTCTTCCTGTCTCACTCTGTAGCCTCATATCAATCCTTTTCCCTGCTCGGAACAACGAACACCACCACCCAACAAAGATCCTTGGTCTGGTGTGACTTTACACCTCAGAGGGACCTCGTGCTGTGCCTTCATCCAGGATACGGGACTCGCACACTTTACGTGCACAAGTTCCGCAGCGCCTGCGCAGAGCGACGGATCGGAGCTGCACGCAACGCGCATGCGCAGATCTGATCCATCGCTGCCTCTCTGGGAACGCTCGCTACAGCGATTGGTCTCAGAGGTTGACGATGACCGCTCTCTCTGTGTGTGACATCATTAGTGTCCGATCTGGTGGCCGGGCAGCCGGGAAATTCAAAAATCCTGGCTGCTGGTTACAATGGGTGGGGTGGAGGAAACTCCTCTACTACACCCAATGGGGGGGGGCACTCCTCACATCCTGACCACTATACAACTATAAAGGGGTCAGGTAACAGTGAGTAGAGCGTCCTACACCTTAAGCAAGTGTCATGATGACCTGACCCTGGGGGCCCCGGCTAAAGAGCACAGACATAAGTGTATAATGGAAACGTCGTCCGGGATCTGATGTCTATGGATGTTCACGGGAGTATCATCTGGAAAGAACGATTGGTGGATTTAAACGTGTCCCTCCCGCTGCTCTCACATCACTAGTGACCCACGTTACTAAATTGCTAACGGTGTGGGATACTGATACGGTGCAGCATTTTTAGATATGATGGGATACAGCTGTATTCTGCCAAATCCCTGGCTGCTGGAATGCAGAAAAATACAGTTTGAACTTTTTTCTACAGTGAGGTTTGGGGCCCCTATTTGCAGCTTGTTTTAGCTCTCTATAGGGTATCTAGACAGAGATAAAACAAAGGATTTCTTTTCTCCACAGGGGGCGCACTGATTCTGCTATAAAAAGGTGTGAAGGGGGAGGGGGTTGCCTTTCAATCTATTACATTGCAAAAGCGAGTTAACGTGGCTTTGGGAGTGAAGGGATTAGTTCAGGGTATTTATCACTGAGCCAGGTGTGGGAGCTCTGGCATAGTGTCACCCCCTCCTCTGGCATAGCTGTCCAGACGCCGAAACATAGGAAATGTAATTAATAGCATTTCATTATGAATTGGAAGGAATACGTCGTTAATGACTCTTGCCGTTATGTCGTCATCATCCTCTCGATTTGCCAATCCATTAAAAACAACATATGGGGATGACACTATGCCAGGGGAGGGGGTGACACTATGCCAGAGGAGGGGGTGACACTATGCCAAAGGAGGGGGGTGACACTATGCCAAAGGAGGGGGGTGACACTATGCCAGAGGAGGGGGTGACACTATGCCAGCGGGGGTGACACTATGCCAGGGGAGGGGGTGACACTATGCCAGAGGAGGGGGTGACACTATGCCAGAGGAGGGGGTGACACTATGCCAGAGGAGGGGGTGACACTATGCCAGAGGAGGGGATGACACTATGCCAGAGGAGGGGGTGACCCTATGCCAGAGGAGGGGGTGACACTATGCCAGAGGAGGGGGTGACACTATGCCAAAGGAGGGGGGTGACCCTATGCCAGAGGAGGGGATGACACTATGCCAGGGGAGGGGGTGACACTATGCCAGGGGAGGGGGTGACACTATGCCAGAGGAGGGGGTGACACTATGCCAGAAGAGGGGATGACACTATGCCAGGGGAGGGGATGACACTATGCCAGGGGAGGGGGTGACACTATGCCAGGGGAGGGGGTGACACTATGCCAAAGGAGGGGGGTGACACTATGCCAGAGGAGGGGATGACACTATGCCAGAGGGGGTGACACTATGCCAGAGGAGGGTGTGACACTATGCCAGAGGAGGGGATGACACTATGCCAGAGGAGGGGGGTGACACTATGCCAGAGGAGGGGGTGACAATATGCCAAAGGAGGGGTGACACTATGCCAGTGGAGGAGGTGACACTATGCCAGAGGAGGGGTGGAACCAAAACCACGTCAGATGATCAGGAGACCATGCACACTAAAAGGTTTACCTTTTAATTTAAGGCTGCGTTTATCTTACACATGGAAAAGAATAGTTACAGTTACAAGCATTTATAAAGCACCAACAAGTTCTGTAGCGCTGTACAATGGGAGCGACAGAATAGCAAATATACATACACATTACACACATAGAACAGTAGGAGAGAGGACCCTGCTCGAGAGCTTACAATCTAAGAGCAGAGGGGTGACACACTAGGTGAGGGTGAGTAGAGAGCATGAAACCTCCCACTTCACGGCGTCGAAGGCAAAGCGGCAGCAAATGACACTAGAAGCTCCTTTTAGAGGGATACTTTGTATTTTTTATAGACTGCTGAGAAGGGAAACGGAAGCTACACTCGCCGCGTTACGCAAGTCTGAGAAGCCTTTTTGAATAAGTTATGTCATGGCCAAAATATTTTGCGACTTGCTGCGACTGGTTTGCTGGGATGCCGAGGGTTAAGGCTGCTTGCCGCTCCCCAAACTACACAGCACGATCTGCGTTGCATAACAACGGAATTGCCCATTCTGGAGGACTTGATGGTCCAAACATTCCGTCACATAGCGGGAAGGGTTAAACGTTTTGTTTACTCACACACAGTGTTCCTAACATTGCTATTATGCTCATCTTGCTAATCGGTGACTTCATGTCATTAGTAAAATGTTGCTCACTGTATCAAGTTTCCTTAACCCCTTCACCACTAAGGGATTTTCTAGAAAACCACAGTAAGGAGCCAGCGAGGTTATCTAATTAATTATACAGTGAGAAATATGTGGGAATTATTCCCAGTGTATTCGTTGGTTGTCCGCTGGGTCTGTATTTGTGCAATCGTGGGATTGTCCATCATTGCCAGGAGATTCAGCTCTCGTCCACTGCCTACGACTTCCATCGGACAACTTTGTGTGACTACATCAGACTAGCGATCTTTCCAATTTGAATGGGATTTGTCAGATGATGTCGGGACGATCGGGTACAATTTACATGAAACAAAGCTGAATTGTATAGCTAAACCGCCATAACGTGGCAGCGAAATTGCCCCATAGAGAAGTCATTCTGTTCGACAGGTGAATCCCAGAGGAGCCAATGGAATATTATATTTTCATTTTTTTTTATTCAACCTGTATCCTTTTTATTTGCAGCACGAAGCCTTTTTATTTATTGATTTTATTGAATTTTTTGAGTATGGTTTTGTATTTCTTTAGGGAAAATTCTTGATTCCCGATTTTTTTAAAAAGATGTTTTTTTCCTTACTGAAAACAAACTAAAAAACACCGCCGAATGCTGTCGATGGCATGAAGAGAACTCTGGTGCTGTCCATGGTGCTGAAAGGGATGGCACAGGAGTTCCCTTCATGTCTTCGCAGTGTTCAGCTGCTGTTTTTTGGGGGGATTTCAGTTCAGCGGCATTCGACGGCCTTTGCGTAGGTCGATCTGAGTCATCCATATTTGCTTCCAGTGGACGATCCAGATTATTCAAAAAAATTGTCCATGGTCGGACAGCCAAGTCAGTCGTCTGACTACGTACCCAGTGGACGGCCAGCCTTATTTTCCAGGGAAGTGTCATCTACTGGTCAAAGGCGTTACTGCAGTTCAGGTCTCTGTGCAGGATCAGCTGCCATCTCTTATCTCAGGTTGCCTGGAGAACAATAGCCTCCTGCTGCCTCATCTAAACATTCCCTCCTCCACCTCATTAACTGTTACATAATGTATAAAGCACAGCCACAAAGTAAAACTCACCATAAGATTTTGGTAAATGTTGCATCATTGGAAAAATCCACAAAATGGAATCAAGAGATTAAAAAACAAATTATATTTTTCTTTCTTACATGCAATTACTTTAAAGACAAAACAGCAGCATGTGCTTTAGAATGTGTTTTATAAAGTGTTGTATAAAGTGCTTTATAAAGTGCTTTATAAAGTGCTTTATAATGTGCTTTATAATGTGTTTTATAATGTGTTTTATAAAGTGGTTTATAATGTGGTTTATAAAGTGTTTTCTAAAGTGTTTTATAATGTGCTTTATAATGTGTTTTATAAAGTGTTTTATAATGTGCTTTATAATGTGTTTTATAAAGTGGTTTATAATGTGTTTTATAAAGTGGTTTATAAAGTGGTTTATAATGTGTTTTATAAAGTGGTTTATAATGTGTTTTATAAAGTGGTTTATAAAGTGGTTTATAATGTGTTTTATAAAGTGGTTTATAAAGTGGTTTATAAAGTGATTTATAATGTGTTTTATAAAGTGGTTTATAATGTGTTTTATAAAGTGGTTTATAATGTGCTTTATATTGCGTTTTATAAAGTGTTTTATAATGTGCTTTATAAAGTGTTTTATAAAGTGGTTTATAATGTGTTTTATAAAGTGTTTTATAAAGTGGTTTATAAAGTGATTTATAATGTGTTTTATAAAGTGGTTTATAATGTGTTTTATAAAGTGGTTTATAAAGTGGTTTATAATGTGCTTTATAATGCGTTTTATAAAGTGTTTTATAATGTGCTTTATAAAGTGTTTTATAAAGTGGTTTATAATGTTTTATAAAGTGTTTTATAAAGTGGTTTATAAAGTGATAATGTGTTTTATAAAGTGGTTTATAATGTGCTTTATAAAGTGGTTTATAATGCGTTTTATAACGTGTTTTATAATGTGTTTTGTAATGTGGTTTATAAAGTGGTTTATAATGTGTTTTATAAAGTGTTTTACAGTGTGCTTTATAAAGTGGTTTATAATGTGTTTTACAGTGTGCTTTATAAAGTGGTTTATAATGTGTTTTACAGTGTGCTTTATAAAGTGGTTATAATGTGTTTTATAAAGTGGTTCATAATGTGTTTTATAGTGTGCTTTATAAAGTGGTTTATAATGTGTTTTATAGTGTGCTTTATAAAGTGGTTTATAATGTGTTTTATAGTGTGCTTTATAAAGTGGTTTATAATGTGTTTTTGTTTGTAATGTACAAGTAATCTAGTTACAGTTTATGTAAGTGATCGTGTCTTCGAGATTAAAAAACAAATTATATTTTTCTTTCTTACATGCAATTACTTTAAAGACAAAACAGCAGCATGTGCTTTAGAATGTGTTTTATAAAGTGCTTTATAATGTGTTTTATAAAGTGTTGTATAAAGTGGTTTATAATGTGCTTTATAATGTGTTTTATAATGTGTTTTATAATGTGGTTTATAAAGTGTTTTATAAAGTGTTTTATAATGTGCTTTATAATGCATTTTATAAAGTGTTTTATAATGTGCTTTATAATGTGTTTTATAAAGTGGTTTATAATGTGTTTTATAAAGTGTTTTATAAAGTGGTTTATAAAGTGATTTATAATGTGTTTTATAAAGTGGTTTATAATGTGTTTTATAAAGTGGTTTATAAAGTGGTTTATAATGTGCTTTATAATGCGTTTTATAAAGTGTTTTATAATGTGCTTTATAAAGTGTTTTATAAAGTGGTTTATAATGTGTTTTATAAAGTGTTTTATAAAGTGGTTTATAAAGTGATTTATAATGTGTTTTATAAAGTGGTTTATATGTGTTTTTATAAAGTGGTTTATAAAGTGGTTTATAATGTGCTTTATAATGCGTTTTATAAAGTGTTTTATAAAGTGCTTTATAATGTGTTTTATAAAGTGGTTTATAATGTGTTTTATAAAGTGTTTTATAAAGTGTTTTATAAAGTGTTTTATAATGTGTTTTATAAAGTGGTTTATAATGTGCTTTATAAAGTGGTTTATAATGTGTTTTATAAAGTGTTTTATAATGTGTTTTGTAATGTGGTTTATAAAGTGGTTTATAATGTGTTTTATAGTGTGCTTTATAAAGTGGTTTATAATGTGGTTTATAATGTGGTTTATAATGTGTTTTTGTTTGTAATGTACAAGTAATCTAGTTACAGTTTATGTAAGTGATCGTGTCTTCTCAAGAGATTAAAAAACAAATTATATTTTTCTTTCTTACATGCAATTACTTTAAAGACAAAACAGCAGCATGTGCTTTAGAATGTGTTTTATAAAGTGGTTTATAATGTGCTTTATAATGTGTTTTATAAAGTGTTTTATAAAGTGTTTTATAATGTGCTTTATAATGTGTTTTATAATGTGTTTTATAAAGTGGTTTATAATGTGGTTTATAAAGTGTTTCATAATGTGCTTTATAATGCATTTTATAAAGTGTTTTATAATGTGCTTTATAATGTGTTTTATAAAGTGGTTTATAATGTGTTTTATAAAGTGTTTTATAAAGTGGTTTATAAAGTGATTTATAATGTGTTTTATAAAGTGGTTTATAATGTGTTTTATAAAGTGGTTTATAATGTGTTTTATAAAGTGGTTTATAAAGTGGTTTATAATGTGCTTTATAATGCGTTTTATAAAGTGTTTTATAATGTGCTTTATAAAGTGTTTTATAAAGTGGTTTATAATGTGTTTTATAAAGTGTTTTATAAAGTGGTTTATAAAGTGATTTATAATGTGCTTTATAAAGTGGTTTATAATGCGTTTTATAACGTGTTTTATAATGTGTTTTGTAATGTGGTTTATAAAGTGGTTTATAATGTGTTTTATAAAGTGGTTTATAAAGTGTTTTACAGTGTGCTTTATAAAGTGGTTTATAATGTGTTTTATAATGTGCTTTATAAAGTGGTTTATAAGTGATTTATAATGTGTTTTACAGTGTGCTTTATAAAGTGGTTTATAATGTGTTTTATAAAGTGGTTTATAATGTGTTTTATAAAGTGTTTTATAAAGTGGTTTATAAAGTGATTTATAATGTGTTTTATAAAGTGGTTTATAATGTGTTTTATAAAGTGGTTTATAATGTGTTTTATAAAGTGGTTTATAAAGTGGTTTATAATGTGCTTTATAATGCGTTTTATAAAGTGTTTTATAATGTGCTTTATAAAGTGTTTTATAAAGTGGTTTATAATGTGTTTTATAAAGTGTTTTATAAAGTGGTTTATAAAGTGATTTAGAATGTGCTTTATAAAGTGGTTTATAATGCGTTTTATAACGTGTTTTATAATGTGTTTTGTAAAGTGTTTTATAAAGTGGTTTATAAAGTGATTTATAATGTGCTTTATAAAGTGGTTTATAATGCGTTTTATAACGTGTTTTATAATGTGTTTTGTAATGTGGTTTATAAAGTGGTTTATAATGTGTTTTATAGTGTGCTTTATAAAGTGGTTTATAATGTGCTTTATAATGTGTTTTATAATGTGTTTTATAAAGTGGTTTATAATGTGGTTTATAAAGTGTTTTATAAAGTGTTTTATAATGTGCTTTATAATGTGTTTTATAAAGTGGTTTATAATGTGTTTTATAAAGTGTTTTATAAAGTGGTTTATAAAGTGGTTTATAAAGTGATTTATAATGCATTTTATAAAGTGTTTTATAATGTGCTTTATAATGTGTTTTATAAAGTGGTTTATAATGTGTTTTATAAAGTGTTTTATAAAGTGGTTTATAAAGTGGTTTATAAAGTGATTTATAATGTGTTTTATAAAGTGGTTTATAATGTGTTTTATAAAGTGGTTTATAAAGTGGTTTATAATGTGCTTTATAATGCGTTTTATAAAGTGTTTTATAATGTGCTTTATAAAGTGTTTTATAAAGTGGTTTATAATGTGTTTTATAAAGTGTTTTATAAAGTGGTTTATAAAGTGATTTAGAATGTGCTTTATAAAGTGGTTTATAAAGCGTTTTATAACGTGTTTTATAATGTGTTTTGTAAAGTGTTTTATAAAGTGGTTTATAAAGTGATTTATAATGTGCTTTATAAAGTGGTTTATAATGCGTTTTATAACGTGTTTTATAATGTGTTTTGTAATGTGGTTTATAAAGTGGTTTATAATGTGTTTTATAGTGTGCTTTATAAAGTGGTTTATAATGTGGTTTATAATGTGGTTTATAATGTGTTTTTGTTTGTAATGTACAAGTAATCTAGTTACAGTTTATGTAAGTGATCGTGTCTTCTCAAGAGATTAAAAAACAAATTATATTTTTCTTTCTTACATGCAATTACTTTAAAGACAAAACAGCAGCATGTGCTTTAGAATGTGTTTTATAAAGTGGTTTATAATGTGCTTTATAATGTGTTTTATAAAGTGTTGTATAAAGTGGTTTATAATGTGCTTTATAATGTGTTTTATAATGTGTTTTATAAAGTGGTTTATAATGTGGTTTATAAAGTGTTTCATAATGTGCTTTATAATGCATTTTATAAAGTGTTTTATAATGTGCTTTATAATGTGTTTTATAAAGTGGTTTATAATGTGTTTTATAAAGTGTTTTATAAAGTGGTTTATAAAGTGATTTATAATGTGTTTTATAAAGTGGTTTATAATGTGTTTTATAAAGTGGTTTATAATGTGTTTTATAAAGTGGTTTATAAAGTGGTTTATAATGTGCTTTATAATGCGTTTTATAAAGTGTTTTATAATGTGCTTTATAAAGTGTTTTATAAAGTGGTTTATAATGTGTTTTATAAAGTGTTTTATAAAGTGGTTTATAAAGTGATTTAGAATGTGCTTTATAAAGTGGTTTATAATGCGTTTTATAACGTGTTTTATAATGTGTTTTGTAATGTGGTTTATAAAGTGGTTTATAATGTGTTTTATAAAGTGGTTTATAAAGTGTTTTACAGTGTGCTTTATAAAGTGGTTTATAATGCGTTTTACAGTGTGCTTTATAAAGTGGTTTATAATGTGTTTTACAGTGTGCTTTATAAAGTGGTTTATAATGTGTTTTACAGTGTGCTTTATAAAGTGGTTTATAATGTGTTTTATAAAGTGGTTCATAATGTGTTTTATAGTGTGCTTTATAAAGTGGTTTATAATGTGGTTTATAATGTGTTTTTGTTTGTAATGTACAAGTAATCTAGTTACAGTTTATGTAAGTGATCGTGTCTCCACAAAGGATTTTTCCTCCTTACTCGGCTCTTGCAGTTCACATCGGAGCCAGAATTTCATACGTTGTACTTTCATACTTGACTAACTTAGCAGCGTTGCGCTTGAGTTTACAAAGAAATCAATACACACAATCTATTAAGTCCATCCTTTTTTTATACAACCCGTATTTAGTCCATCGAACCGGAGGAATGTAACAAAATCATTAGAGTGCTTTTAGCTGGAGAGGGAAGATGTAGCGTGTAGCTCACGGGAGGTCAGCAGATCTTGGCTGTAGGACAGTTTGCACGTTCAGCTTGTTCCCGCTGGATACTCTGTATTCATGTGACGGAGCTGAGAAACAGACAGCACCTGCTCAACTAGATCTCTAACCCTAGGCCGTCTGCTCCTTTCACCAACCCCAGGAGTTAGGAGAACCAAGAAGGAGCCGGCGACGTACCTACCCAAATGATCTTACAATCTATAACTGCGCTGCGTGTAATTTTCATTTTAGGGTTTTATATGGTTTTTCACAGAGATTATCATGATGTGCATCTGTTGTGGTAATATTCCCATAGATTAAATCAGCACTCATTAAACGGATTAACCCCTACAGTGCGGACAACGTGCATGGAGAGTAATCGGTTTTTACTTCACAGTGCAGAGGACGCTTCACACACGTCGTCTCGGCCCTAATCTGGGGCTTCATCCACAGTGGACTGAAATCTGGGACCCATGCATCTCCTGTAATGGGATTTCCCAGTTGCTGAGGGGGAATCCTGATTTCTGGCGTCATTGAGCGCAGTCCCATAGCAAGGGCTAACATCCAACTTGTGCGGTGGTTGAAGCCCCAGCTTGGTGCCAAGCAAAGAGGTTACATGCGTGGAGCGTCCTCCGTGCCGGAGTGCAAAAGGAGGATGCGCCCCACGCATATCGTGTGCACCGCAGGGGTTAATCATAAGGAAAATTTAAGCAAGATAGGCAATCTCTATAGATATAAAGTGCAGGCACACGATAGTAAAATGCGAACAATGTGCATCTTTCTAAAATATGCAAAAGCAAATAAAACTACAGCATTAATGCAGCCTCAATGAACAATAAGAAAAAAAATCCCCAAAATTGCGCCTTAAAAACGTGCAGGGAAAATATGTGAATAGTCCACATGGCGCATAAAAATATATAGAAAACAATAACATTCCAGGATGCAAATAAATTAAAATTGTGACAATTGAGACTCGCCTGCGAGTGCAAATAACGGCTCGTGCTCGAGACGTGACACAGATAAAAACATATAGAATACTTTGTCACAATTAGAGCGTGAGCCGTTATTTGCCGTGGAATGCTATGGTTTTATTTATAGTTTTATGCGCCGTATGGACTATTTACATAGATTTTAACTGCAAGATAGGCAGACGCCTAAGGCCTCAATCGAGCCAGGGCCTCACATGATGAGATTTTATTTTTATTAATCCGTTTATTCTTTTCATTTTCAGCAAAAAGTCTTTATTTACTTTTCTGAACCTCTTTAGGTATTTTTGGTATTTTTACGACATCTTTGATTCCTGATTTTTTTTTAAAGGCATTTTGTTTTTTTTTTTGTATTCAGTCTGATGTTCTTCGGCGGCGTTCTGCGGAGCTGTAGAGTGAGGAAAGCCTGAGAAAGGGCTTTAACATTTCCTCACTCTATAGCGCCGCCGAACGCCGCCGAAGACCGCCGGACTGAAGAAACAAAATACTGCTGCCGAGCTGAAGGAAACTTTGGCTGCTGTCCCTGGTGCTGAAAGGGTGAACATACAAGACGTATGTTGAAGCCCTTTCAGCACCAGGGACAGCAGCCAGTTTCCTTCAGTTTGGTTGGGTTTGTTTGTTTTTTCTTCAGTCCGGTGGTCTCTTTGGCGGCGTTCGGCGGTCTGCTCGTCCGTCGATCTGGGTCGTACATAGTCGATTGTAGTGGATGACCCAGATCGTTCAAAAAAGTTGTCTGTAGTCGGACGGCCAAGTCGGTCGTCCGCCTATGGCTCCAGTGGACGGCCAGCCTTACACACATCCATCTACAGAGCGAGCGTGAGGAGCTTTTAAATTGCATTGGGTTTGTTCCTCTATTTTTTGACTATAAAGGAGGGGCCACACATCAGACCCTCCACTAACTCTAGGGCCACTTCTGTGTTGAGCCGCAAGAAAGTGTAGTATGTAGAACCCTCCTAAAGAGGTCTTCTACTCCACCTGATGGCCGCTCAGTGAATGCCCATTTGCAGGAGCTAAGTACCTGTGCCAAATATTTAACATTAATAAATTTATAAGGAAATAGTGATTTTGTTGAATTTATTACATGTTGGGATTAGTATAAAACAATTAATCCGATTGGTTGTTGTGTGAAGAGACAAGAATACATAATGTCAGCGTTTACAGATTTCATGCGACATCCGGTCGACTTACCACCTCCGGGAGGACCCGAATCGCAAGGTCGTGAATAGCTTTCACTATGATGCAGAGCGCCGACAAGATAAAAATCACCCCCAGGACGACGCAGGCTCTGCGGGAAAAAGCAGAAAACACTCGTTAGACACGTATATTAACCAAGGGTTTCACATTAATCTCTGGTAAATGGAAGGTGTATGGTAGGATGGCTTTCTGAAACTGAATGAGGTCTAATCACTAGGCCGTGAGAGGCGGAGGGTTAACAAATGGAACGAGCGACCAAGGGCTTGATTTAATTCAGCACGATGGCTGAAATCGAGACTTATTTTGGCTGATTTTCGGCTTTTTTCAGTTCGGGAGAATCAAATTCCGGCTTACTGGAACTACGATTCCCGATAAAACTTCAGCTCAGATATCGACTCTCCTGGCTGTACTTTCTAAAGGAAATATCGACTTTATCGTTCTGTCGATTTCCCAAAAAAAGTGTGAATGCTGAAAGGTGCCGATAAATGGATTTTCAGGCAAAAAAGATGGAATTGGACTGGAATCTCTTTTTTTTTTAAATAGTATATTTTTTTCTGGACCAGCTCCATTTTTCAAATGTTGGCACGTTCGGTGACTTTTCGTTCTCTTCAATTCGGTTTGATTTGGCGATCCCATTTCGACGACCCTGCGGTGTATTCAGCAAGCACCACAGGGCCACCGAAATGCAGGGAAAAGTCGCCGCAAACCTGCCGAACACTCACCGCAAAACCCAGGCGAATGCACACGAAACCCGCAAAAACATCTGGATTAACCCCACCGAACACACCAGAAAAACCCGAGCAGGAGCCGATCATACGCAGAGCAGCCGCCGGAAAAAGCCGACGCCGCAGACGAATGCAGTGAATTAATTAAAAAAACAGTTTGCTTGAATGTTTGAAAAGTGAAACGCTGTTTGCAAAGAAACTACTGAGCGAAAATGTCTGAAATTACATATAAAATCCAATGAATGATAATAAAAAGGGCTGTTACAGAAAAAATAAGGATTTAAAAAAAAAAAAAAATCCTTAAAATATCATAAAAAAATCTATAAATAAAGAGACTTCTTACTGCAGAATATTATAATAAACGGTTTATTAGATATTGAATTAAAAACGGGAATATTTTTAACATTGAAGCCTATGGGATTCACCTGAATAAATCTGCCGAATGAAACCACCGAATGGCAGGGCAATTCGGCAACTTTTCACTGCTGGTTTGTGTTCTCTGATTGGCCGAAGCATTGATTCTCTATGGGGATTCACTGCCCTCGAACAGGCACCGTATGTGCAGGCAATTCGCCAACATTTGGCGAATTGCCTGCTCTCTGGATAGCCGAATGGCCATTCAGCATTCGGTTCCCTTTCGGCAGCCATTCAGATCTCTTTGAATAACCCAGATTGTTAAGTTTTTTCAACTGAATCAGCTGATATTTAAAAAAAATAATAATTCTGTCGCAAGCGGATGCTATTTTTCTGGGGGGGGGCGGAATAAATAATCAACCAACTGAATGAAATCGAGCCCTTAATGGAAACCACATTTATAAACAAATAAATTATATATACTCCCAATTGCTCTTCCCTGCGTCCGTTGCAGCTTTGTTACAGCTCGACGGGGAGGGCCACACGGTGTAGTGAGCGCACTAGTTGTGCACGCCACCACCCGGACGTGCTTTCATTCTCCCCATCAAAAAGCTACGACGGACATAGGACCGTGCTACAAAGTGCGATGATCCATAGGAGGATCAATCCTTGCAGTGCTGAGCGCACTAACTGCACTCAGCGAGGCGGCCAGACGGGTGTCAGAGGGGAAGGAACGTCTACTCTCACGGATGTTCCTTCCTCTCTGAAAAACACTCGTATGACCGCAGCCTGAGCTGTTGACCAACAGTGTCTATAACCATTGTTACTATTAGTGTTGTGCTCTTTCATGTAACACTCTTACAGATTATGTTAAAAACACTAGAGTATTCTAAGACTCCATTCTTGCTCTGTTTTCCTGAGCAGCTCAGTAGGGATGTGCGTTTCGGGTTTTGGAATTTCTGAATTTTCACGAAATTTCCCGATTCGTGTCTTCGGATTCGGCCGAATTTCCGAATCGGGTCGGACCCGAAAACAGACAGATCCGAAAAGTTTTCCGAGCCGAAACGAAAAAATTTCGGAATTTTCGAATGGACTTGAAATGTGTCAAATCGAAATTTATTTTTGCTCTATTCATGATTTCGGTTCCATTCGTGATTTCGGTTCCATTTCGGTAATTCTGGACATCGTATATTTAACTATTATCGGTTATATCGCTGATTCGGTAAATTTTGTATTTGTAAATGCGTATCACTTGTTTCTTGTGACATTCGGGTCAGTTTAGCGTTTTTTAAATCGTTTTGTTCATTTTTTTTGTTCCTTGGCTTTCATACCATTTTAATATGATTAAATAAAGTTGTGAAATGTATATTCAATTATTCATAAGAAAAAAAGGATCTTTATTTAATAAAAAAAAACACGATAGAATCGCCAGAATTATCGTAGACACTTTGAAATGAGGAGAACAGACGTTCCGAAAAAACGAAAATTTCCGAAATTTCCGAAAAGTCGATACAAAAACGAGCAAAGTGACCCGAAAACACGAAAAATGGTCGATATTCCGAAAAAAAAAATGTACACGAAAAACGAGCCGAACTGAACCGAAACGAAACAGAAATCGGTCGAAACGAGCCGAATCGAAAATTTTAAACATCCGAACAAATCGAACCGAATCGAACCAAAAAAAAAATCTGTGCACAAGCCTAGAGCTCAGCACTGCCTAACGTCAGTAAGCAATACTGGCAAAACATTCTATGAATGAATAAAAATAAAGCTGTTGTAAATATTCGTTCCCGTTCACATTTTATTGGTATTATGAAAATAAGTTTTTATTGAACAATTTTTTTATAAGAGATAGAGAAAGGATAGCTAAGGGGTGTAGGGCGTGCAATTACTACTTGTGCGATCCTCCATAGGGGGATCGAGTCTTGCAGCACTTGGCGCACTAACTGCACTCAGCGAGGCGTCAGTAGGGATGTGCGTTTCGGGTTTCGGAATTTCGGAATTTTCACGAAATTTCCCGATTCGTGTTTTCGGATGCGGCCGATTTTCCGAAAATTTTTAGATCCGAAAAGTTTTCCGAGCCGAAACGAAATATTTTCGGAATTTTCGACTGTACTTGAAATATGTCAAATCGAAATTTATTGCTTTGAAACGAGGAGAACAGACGTTCCGAATAAATGAAAATTTCCGAAAATACGAAAAGTCGATACAAAAACGAGCTAAGTGACACGAAAATACGAAAAATGGTCAAAATTCCGAAAAATGTGCACGAAAAACGAGTCGAGCCGAACCGAATCGGAACAGAAATCGGTCGAAACGAGCCGAATCGAAAAGTTTAAAAATCCGAAAAATCGAATCGAACCGAAAAAAAATCGGTGCACAAGCCTAGGCGTCAGAGTGGAAGGAAGTCCACTTTCACGGACATTCCTTCCTCTCTCAAAGACGCTCGTCTGACCCCGGCCTAAAGGGTTAAGGGTTTTTCCAAGACTTAATTGCACTGGGATTGCATGGGGAAATGACAGTTTCTCAGTATTTGCCGGAGGAATGTCATTCAATGGGGGAATTTTTCACATTTAGTGAATAGATTTTCACGTTATTCTTAAGACTGGAATGGGCACAAGTCTTGATGAATTCCCACACTTATTTTGTTAAGACTTGACCCCTGCTGCCAAATATATATATAAAGAGCAATACTGGCGTACAGACAGTGAAATAAGGTGCAATTCGCCGCAATTGCCCCATAGAAGACTATTGTGTCTTCTATTCACAGAACACCGAATGGCACCAAAATTCCAGCGAAATGCCCTGATTTTCAGTGACTCAGTCCGACAGATTTAAAAATCCCATAGGATTCAATGTTAAAAACGTAATTTTTTATAAGACAGTTTATTCTTTTCATTTTCAGCAAGAACCCGCTTTACTTTTTACAACACCTTTTGTATTTTATTTTTTTTTTTAGACAAAATTGTTCGGTGGAATTCGCCGATGCCATTTCGGGGCAGTTCAGCGATTTTCTCCGACTTCCCATAACTGCTTTGGTGACTCCAGTTTCAGCAAAATAAGATGACTATTCGTTAAATAGTGTATTCATCATGTTGTCGGCGAAATGGAATCACCAAAATGTGGCGAATGTCAAAAAATGCTTTGTGAGTAGGCCATTTCGTGTCACGTTGACGCGCAAAAAAAATTGGATTTTTGAACATGTCAACTTTCGGGTAAGGGTTAATCAATCTATACATCTATAAAATGAAGCGTCCTCTGCATACATTTAGGCTTGGGTCAGACGAACGCATTTTTCGCGTTGTCCGTGAAAAAGTGCGTTCGAACGAATGGAGGTATTTTTTCACGGAATACGCGATAGCGGTCATACGGTGCGCATTCTCGTCCGTGATTTTGTACGGATCGTCAATAAAACACTTTTTGCGTCTGGACGTTATGTTTGCCGGACATTAGCAGCGTCTGACGTCTCCCAATCACGCAAACACGCCGCTAGCGGACGCAGCGCACTCTGTACGTCAGTACTAGCGGTTTCACTTTCTTGAAAAAATGCGTTCGTTTGCCACTTGTGTTGCGCGGCCGAACTTTTGTGCGGCCGTTCTTCATATATTACCCGTCATTGGACGTCATTTGCTGCTACTACGGCCGTGATTAAGTGCGGCTGCACGACCGATCACACTGAGTTCGTCTGACCCCAGCCTAAATGATATAACAATACCGGCAATATAAACCGGCAACTAATAATATTTATTCAGTATTATGTACACATACGGGGAAGCACAATGTTCACAATGTGGATAACATTCACATGAACAATAGGGAATGTCGTCGACGAATCTAGATATTCTTGGCTGCCTTCCTGGGGATTTAAAAGCCCCTGTACCTCTGTGTCCGCGTCTGTCCAGATCTAATTAATCCTGCCTGATCTTCTCTGCCAGCCTCCCCCTGTGTGTCCCACCGACACAATATGATGTATGCTCCACCAGGAGGGGGGGGGGATTTGCACGACTGAGCCACTAAATGTTAACACGGATTGAGTTATTGTTACGCGGACGATTAAAGAGACATTGATTGATCTCTTTTGGATTTTTGCTGGGCATGTTTGCTTAATAAAAAATATCACAATCTATTCCTAATCGTGCATCATTGTGTATTATTATCCTTTATTTACAAAGCACCACAAATTCGGCAGCACTTTACAAGAGCAGGCTGCCTAGTTCGCCTAGCGGGAGTGCCAGCCCTGCCGGTCACACTAAGCTCCATACAATACTCTTGATAAAGGCTGGTGTATTGAGCTGAAACAATGTATCTCCTTGCTCTGATTAACGTAGCCTTATCAAATCCCGCAGTGTGTCCGGCGTTCCAGAGTAATCCTTAAAAAACAGCCTGTTAGGGGGACCTGAGGAGCAGGTTTGGGAAGCTTTGATCTAAGGAGTCTTTTCTTTTTCTTCTCTAACTCTACCGTCCTTTTTTTTTTATTCTTGCTCGTATTTGATTTCTTCTCCTGCCTTTCACACCTCTTCTATCCCGCTGTTTAATTAAGGACACTCTTACCATTCCTACCTACCCCGCAGATCACCCGCTCGTGCCCTTGAGCTTTCTATCTCTTTTCTCCGTCATGTTTCTCATGTTTTTATTAATAATTCTTTGCCGTGTATAGAGGTTTCCATAGAGATGACATGTGTGTAAAGTTGCCGGGTTTGCAGGCATCACGTAAATCCATGGAGACGTACCTGAGAAAGCTGCCGGATCACCAGTTAATAAACCCAGGACGGCGGATGACTGACATCCACAATAATGAAACTGTAGAAGGCCCCTAACCGACACAGCAAACAGACCCGGGAAAGACCAGGCGATTAAAAAACCATGGCGTTTATTCCAAATATTGTGATGTTATCGCTCATTGTAGAATTATTTTTTTTATCTTTGTAACTATATTTCATGCTCGTGTACAGATTCCGTGTAGGTCATCACCAGATGTTCATGCTTCTTCAGGACGTGCACACATGGAAAGCGTATTAATGACAAACTACAATCTAACCAGCTTTCAAAACAGGGAAATGGATTATTTACAACAGCAGAAGGTTTAACAAATGAGGAAAAAAACACAAACTTGATAAAAAGCAACAACTGTCTATACAGAGATAAAGTCAGTGTATTCAGAATCAGTCATTGTATACAGAGATACAGTCATTAAACAGAGATACAGTCAGTGTATTCAGAATCAGTCATTGTATACAGAGATACAGTCATTAAACAGAGATACAGTCATTAAACAGAGATACAGTCAGTGTATTCAGAATCAGTCATTGTATACAGAGATACAGTCATTAAACAGAGATACAGTCAGTGTATTCAGAATCAGTCATTGTATACAGAGATACAGTCATTAAACAGAGATACAGTCAGTGTATAAAGATACAGTGTATTCAGAATCAGTTATAGTATGCTGATAGTCATTAAACAGAGATACAGTCAGTGTATACAGTGATACAGTCAGTGTATACAGAGATACAGATAGCATATACAGAGATACAGTCACTATATACAGATATACAGTCACTATATACAGATATACAGTCACTATATACAGATACAGTCATTAAATACAGAGATACAGTCACTATATACAGATACAGTCAGTGTAAACAGATACATTCATTGTATACAGAGATACAGTCACTATATACAGATACAGTCATTAAATACAGAGATACAGTCAGCATATACAGAGATACAGTCACTATATACAGATATACAGTCACTATATACAGATACAGTCATTAAATACAGAGATACAGTCACTATATACAGATACAGTCATTAAATACAGAGATACAGTCACTATATACAGATACAGTCAGTGTAAACAGATACATTCATTGTATACAGAGATACAGTCACTATATACAGATACAGTCATTAAATACAGAGATACAGTCAGCATATACAGAGATACAGTCACTATATACAGATATACAGTCACTATATACAGATACAGTCATTAAATACAGAGATACAGTCACTATATACAGATACAGTCATTAAATACAGAGATACAGTCACTATATACAGATACAGTCAGTGTAAACAGATACATTCATTGTATACAGAGATACAGTCACTATATACAGATACAGTCATTAAATACAGAGATACAGTCACTATATACAGATACAGTCAGTGTAAACAGATACATTCATTGTATACAGAGATACAGTCACTATATACAGATACAGTCATTAAATACAGAGATACAGTCACTATATACAGATACAGTCAGTGTAAACAGATACATTCATTGTATACAGAGATACAGTCACTATATACAGATACAGTCATTAAATACAGAGATACAGTCACTATATACAGATATACAGTCACTATATACAGATACAGTCATTAAATACAGAGATACAGTCACTATATACAGATACAGTCATTAAATATAGAGATACAATCAACGTATACAGAGGTACAAGTCAGTATATAGAGATACAGTCAGTGCATACAGATACAGTCAGTGTATACAGAGATACAGATAGCATATACAGAGATACAGTCAGTGCATATGGATACAGGCAGTATATACAGATACAGTCAGTGTATATGCAGAGATAGTGATTGTATACAGATACATACAGTGTAATCAGAGATACAGATCGTATATACAGATATAGTGAGTATATACAGAGATACATTCTCTCTCTCATAAATTAACATACATCGCACCTGCCACAGTCGGTGTCATGTTGATTCTGGCAGCTGAACGTGTGTGAAATCCAATGTGTAAATGAGGGTTTCAGAGTGAGTTTCTGCGTTCATTGAAGAGCTTTTTTTCAGCTCACCATGTATTTCCTACTATCAGCTAACATAAAAAGAACTGAACCGATTGGCTAAAACCGAAATTACTCGTATAGCGTATAGGCGCGAGTGCCGCTCTTAATATACTCTATATTAATATTTCACAGGGAGTTCTCATTCAGGTCAATTACTTGCAGGATGCTCGTGACTGCAACCGGTGCATTACAGTTCCTGACCTCATTGAGTAGATTCACACAGATACATATTAGATTTGTGAGGTTTGTGATCGCTCCAGGATATGAAATACAATATATGGCTCAAGAAGTAACTACACTAATGATGCACCTATAGAGCCGCCCCAGAGGAGACGCCGCGCTTATATACACCACAACGTGCTCATAGGGTTTAAATGCAAAATAAAAAAGCTGGATGGTTTATAGAACAATGAATATGCTCCAAATACTGCATTTCTACTCTAACAATGTAAATGCGGTGATATGGTGATTGCCATAGGACTCCAATACAAACTACCGTGAAAAATAACTGAAGAACAACGCTGGACAACGCCAACTGAAACAACGCTGGACAACGCCAACTGAAACAACGCTGGACAACGCCAACTGAAACAACGCTGGACAACGCCAACTGAAACAACGCTGGACAATGCCAACTGAAACAACGCTGGACAACGCCAACTGAAACAACGCTGGACAACGCCAACTGAAACAACGCTGGACAACGCCAACTGAAACAACGCTGGACAACGCCAACTGAAACAACGCTGGACAACGCCAACTGAAACAACGCTGGACAACGCCAACTGAAACAACGCTGGACAACGCCAACTGAAACAACGCTGGACAATGCCAACTGAAACAACGCTGGACAACGCCAACTGAAACAACGCTGGACAACGCCAACTGAAACAACGCTGGAAACTACACTGAAATCTAATTAAAGGGACTAACACAACCTGTAACTAAATCACACTATAAAACACCTTATAAAACACATGCTGCTGGGTTTTCTTTTTGTTTGAGTTAATTGCATGTAAAAAGGGAACATAAAGTTAGGTTTTTATCTCCTGTCTCCATTTTGTGGATTTTTCCCATGATGCAACATTTACCAAAATGTTATGGCAAAGTCTCACTTTACAGCTAATGGTATAGAATAATGCACAAATGAAGAGGCAATGGGGTGGAGGAGGGAATGCTTAGACAAGGCTGCAGAGGATCTATTGTATTGTCTATGCTACATGAGATAAGAGACGGCAGCTGAATGAGATCTGATAGTGGGCTAACTCCACTGAATTATACCCCCTAATGATGTCATTTACACACATTCCGCACAATTCAAGTCAGTAGGTTGGTTTTCTGGACTTCTGACCCATTCACTCCGGTCTGTGGCCAAAGCCACACAGTGAGGAGCAAGTGATGGAAAGATACTGGGGGGTGGAATCTCATTGGAAAGTACACGAAGGACTATGGTAGACAACTTCGGCAGAAGCTATGGTGGTAGAGAATTCATCGTTGTTTCGCTGCAGTTGCTCCACCATAGTTCTGGTGCTTAGTGAATGTCCCCCCCCAAGGGCTGCCATCAGAGGGGTGACAGACCATGATATGTTCAGGGGCCAGTGGCTCCAGGGAGCCCACACCTTTGCTAAAACATGTGCTAAAGATGCAAGGGACACCCAGGACTGGCGCACAGGTATATCAAGCAATTTCCCGGTGGGCCGCCGCAGCCTGGTCAGAGCCCGCCGGCTCATTACTTAGGGAGCAGTAATCACAGGGTGCAGCAAAGGTCTGGGCTCCCTTAATGCGATTGGTTTGCACCAGGCAGAACTCTCCTACCAGACCACCAGTGAATACATTATATCCCCTCGCTGGAAAACCAAGGGTTTAGCCCACCCCTCTTGATTTTTAATAGGTTTACTGGAAGAGGATGCTGAAGGAAAGGGGGCCCCGACCATTGGTTCCAAAAGGGGTCCCAAGATTTCTGATGGCGGCCCTGGGGACCCTGATATTGTATGACCACTGAAATGCATCCCTGGCAGTTCCCTGGCAGCGTAAAACGCTATAAGAGGATCTGCTAACGTCAGCGCGCGCTGCAGGGGCTGCAGGTGTGGAGGAGTACTCAAAGCGCCAGCACTAAGGTTGCAGTAAAATCTTCCCCCATTGTTACTTTGTGGCTAAAAAGTGCAGCATAAGCAGCAAAAGCAGCAAAAGCAGCCGTGATATGGATTATACTTTGAGAAATAAGACGCCGAGGAGCAAGGAAAACCCACGGGAAAACGGAGCGTGCGTCATCAGGGCTATCCCGCCGTACTGCATTGCAGGTCTGCATCGTGAAGCTCGCAGCCTCTGTTTATACAACAATAACCTCTCCGATCACCGGGAGTTACATTGCTGTGGAATCGAGGAAGTGAGCGCGCTCAGTAACTTCCTGCGTGTGACCCGGAGGGATCCCATCGCATCATCAATGAGCGGCAGAAAAAGTTCCTGATTATTTAGGCACCACAGGGGGTCAGTGACGACAGACACATCGTACATAGGCTAGGGTCAGACGAACGCATTTTTCACGTCTACTGTCAAAAAGTGCGTCGATGCGTCCGAACGCTTTTTTTCACGGAAGACGCGATAGCGGTCATACGGTGCGCAATTTCGGCCGTATTTTTTGACGGAGCTATTAAAAACAAATGGACGCGATGTTGGCCGGACATGTGCAGTGTCTGACATCTCCTAATCACGCACACACACCTCTATGCCGACGCAGCGCACTCTGTGCGTCAGTACTAGCGGTTCCACGTTCTCCAAAAAATGCGTTCTTTTGCCGCTTGTGTTGCGCAGCCAAACTTTCGTGCGGCCGTACTTCGCATATTGCCCGTCATTAGACGTCATTTGCTGCTACTGCGGCCGTAATAAAGTGCGGCTCAACGCACGTTCGCGCTGCGTTTACCTGACCCCAGCTTTAGAGGCTTTTATTACGTGTATTACATGGCGCCTGCCCATTGGCTGACAGAGGCCAAAAACAGATAAAAGAAAGAGGGCTCTGTTACCTAAATGGTGCTAATGTTAGCGTTTGGATGAGTAAGCGTTAGCATCAGTATAAGTGACTTTAACGCATGCCCCATATTACATTCCTGAACCCGAGAGAAGTTACTTGGCGCATCGGTGATTAGACTTGTGCACCGATTTTTTTTTCGGCTCGATTCGGTTCGGTTCGTTCTTTGTAAATTTTCGTTTCGGCTCGTTTCCGTTTCGGTTCGTTTCGTTTTTCGTATCGACTTTTTCCTTAATTTCGGAAATTTTCGTGTTTTTCGGAACGTCTGTTCTCCTCGTTTCAAAGTGTCTATTCGTTTTGACGTAAACTAATGGTTTTTCGGATCTGATATTTCTGTCGATACGATAATTCTGCCATTGAGATTTCTCATGTTTTACAAGAAGGATACATTGAGATTTCTCATGTTTTACAAGAAGGATACATTGAGATTTCTCTGGTTTCACAAGAAGGATACATTGAGATTTCTCATGTTTCACAAGAAGGATACATTGAGATTTCTCTGGTTTTCCAGGAAGGATACATTGAGATTTCTCATGTTTTACAAGAAGGATACATTGAGATTTCTCATGTTTTACAAGAAGGATACATTGAGATTTCTCATGTTTCACAAGAAGGATACATTGAGATTTCTCTGGTTTTCCAGAAAGGATACATTGAGATTTCTCATGTTTCACAAGAAGGATACATTGAGATTTCTCTTGTTTTCCAAGAAGGATACATTGAGATTTCTCATGTTTCACAAGAAGGATACATTGAGATTTCTCTGGTTTCACAAGAAGGATACATTGAGATTTCTCATGTTTCACAAGACGGATACATTGAGATTTCTCTGGTTTTCCAGAAAGGATACATTGAGATTTCTCATGTTTCTCAAGAAGGATACATTGAGATTTCTCTTGTTTTCCAAGAAGGATACATTGAGATTTCCCATGTTTCACAAGAAGGATACATTGAGATTTCTCTGGTTTCACAAGAAGGATACATTGAGATTTCTCATGTTTCACAAGAAGGATACATTGAGATTTCTCTGGTTTTCCAGGAAGGATACATTGAGATTTCTCATGTTTCACAAGAAGGATACATTGAGATTTCTCTGGTTTCACAAGAAGGATACATTGAGATTTCTCATGTTTCACAAGAAGGATACATTGAGATTTCTCATGTTTTACAAGAAGGATACATTGAGATGGGAATGATACAAAATTACAGAATCAGCGATATAAGCAAAAAATACGTTGTCCAAAATTACTGAAATGGAACCGAAATCAGGAATGGAGCCGAAATTCCGAATGGAACGAAAATGATTTTCGATTTTACACATTTCTAGTCCATTTGAAAATCCCGAACTAATTTTCGTTTCGTAAAGTTTTCGGATCTACTGTTTTCGGATCTGAAAAGTTTCGTAAATTAGGCCGAATCCGAATGCACGAATCGGGAAATTTCGGGAAAATTCCGAAATTCCGAAACCCGAAACGCACATCCCTATCGGTGATGGCGCGAGCTTGCGTGAGCTTACTGTGCTTTGTGCATCCTATACTTAACATGGGGAGCCAATCATTAATTAGCGTTTCATTAAGTAACGTATTACAAAGTCCTAGCGCTAATTACCGCAGGGATATTTTATTGGACGTCAGGATCATTAGTGCCAGCGGGTCGGGAATGGCGGGGGCAATGGTAATGGCTTCAATCATGATGAGTGAGTAGGTGAGCAGAGGGATGAGTGGCGTCAGTGAGGTGGTACCTCCATAATCTGTAGAGAGGTCTTAAAAATGTTGGGACCCTCTGTCTAGTGTCTGGTATCAGAGACGACTCAGCTCGACTCGACTCTCCTAGAAAACATCATCATTAATGTCTTTGATCCAGTAAATAAAAAGGAAATTTATGAGGAACGAAGCAAAACAGCAGAACTGACGGCTCAATCGCGGCTGACCTTTAGGCTAGGGACAGATGAGCGCATTTTCTGCAGCCACCGTCAAAATGTACGTCGATGCGTGCGCACGCATTTTTTCACGGAATACGCTTAAGTGGTCAGACGATGCGCAATTCTGGACGTATTTCATGACGGTGGGGTAAAAAGAAGTCTAGGGAAATCCGGCTGTTTGAACGTTATGTTGGCCGCACACTAGCAGCGTCTGACATCTCCTAATCACGCACACACGCTGCTATGCGGCCGCAGCGCACTTTGTACGTCAGTAGCAGCGGTTCACGTTCTGATAAAAATGCGTTCATTTGCTGGTTGCGTGGTGTCGGCGCACTTTCGTACGCACGTACTGCGTATATTGGCCGTCATTGGCCGTTATGTGCTGCTACTGCCGCCGTGATTTAGTGCGTCTGCACGCGCGTTCCGACTGCCCCACTCTGACCCTAGCCTTAACCCTCTGGGGATGGATACCTGTCCGCAGCGGCTCATGTGTTACAGGTTTCTTACGTTTTATTTTCTTATTCTGATGGACGGAGCCCGTAGCAATATATTACAGACGATATCATTTAGAAAATGTCATATAAAACGAGGAACTAAATCAATGTGGGTTCAGTGTGGATTGAGGATAGACGCTCCCCTCCGGCCGTGAGCCTCAGATACTCCACATATGTGAGTCTGCGCATCGCATATCCAAAGCACGAGACGATCATGCAAGATGGCGTATGTGTCGCCGCCGGTAGCCGCGCATCAGCTGGCACGCACGGCATAATGATTTCATATATTTCCGTGTATAATCACTTTAGATCGGCGGCACAGACTGAATTACTCCGAGCCGACTCTAACCGTGTCAAAACAAGAAGCGGCAATAAACAGAATGTATCCAATAAAACGCCGCCGGCGCCGAATCACCGACACATTACTAACGTCCTGTCACGATGTGTTATAAACCTAATTATGCAAAAATCGGAAAACATATAAAACACATATACTTAATACTGCGCTTATGTTTATGCTGTATTCAAAGGGCCCTATTACATTCTTAACGCAAAAACGCACGCTAAACGCGTGTTTTTTTGCGCGAAGCGTTAAACGTTAACGCACGAAAATCACCGCTGTAATTACATTCCTCGCGCATTATTTCATCCGTCGGGAAATTGCATCGTAAAACAGACGCGCAAAAACGCTCGCAAAGTACTGTTGCGCGCAGAAATCAGTGAGCGCAACAGAGGTACGTTGTGACGGAAGACAAGGTAGTGGCCGTCATTTTTGACGGATCTAGTAAAAATAAACATGCGCATCGACGTTCTCCGTTGTGAATCCGCAGTTTGGTACGGTCAGGTTGCTACAATTTGCCGTTACCACCAGCTCTTCAAAAAGACGTTAAAATTAAGCGCGCAAACGTTGTCTGTTAAATTCTGCGCTAAGATTGTAATACCACGCGCGCACCAGCGCACAAACGCATACGCGCTCACAATGTTAAGCCCTTACCCCATATGCTATACTGCTTGAAGAAGGCACAGGTGTAGTGCCGAAACGCGTCCAGTAACCCCCCCCCACACTTTTTTTGGAATACATTTTTGATATTTTAACTTGATTCTCATCTCTGGTTTTACTCTCTTATGGGATAGATACTCTAAAGGGATAAAATAGTAAGGGGGTGAGGAAAATATTTTCAAGGTGAAAGCAGAGGAATTTTTCTCTTCCCCCCCCCCTTTTTCATCCCCATCTGTATGGTAGTACAGAGCTGGAGACAGAAGCTGAAAGGCATTTCAGGAGAGAGGGGTAAGGTACTCCCCTAATTAAGAAGTACCATTTGCCTTTAAGCTGAGCCTGAGAAAACCAAGGCTCCAACATCGGTGAGTTGAACAAAAAATTGCAATTACTCAGAATATACGTACTGTGTCACGCTATGGGAGCGCTGTCTCTCTGTATGTGTTTTATTTGAGGATAACTGGAAGACCCAGGAAAAGGGGGAACGTCACCCTGTATTTGACGTGAGGCATTCCAACCTAGAGCCAGGACTTATTAGGCTCTATAATTTGTGAGTGATTTTCATATATATATATATTCACTTCACAAATTACTACAGTCTGCACTATTGTCTCTCTTTTTGTCTTCCTCATATATGCTACGGAATCTACCAACTGAAGAGAGGAAGCATAACGTTGGGACATTTTGTCTGAAGTGTGACCTACATACTGTATGGTGACTAGGAGTCACGGACCTAGTTCATTTTGAGATTTGCACTTTTTCACGTGCACTTTATACAGTCATAGGCCGTCCAGAGACTATCAGATAACCTAATAAAAGGACTGTCTTATGACTTTTTTGATGTCACATCAACACATATTTTGTGTCTGCACTTTACGAATGGAATAGGATATATGAGCACATGCACTTTATATGCACTTTATATGCATTTTGCACATGTGGATTATTATACACTTTGCGCTATAGGAGCAGATTTGTACGCATGATTTAAGGATTTATCACCATTGTTGTTGCTTATTTTGCACAAGGTTGTTCATTTGCACAGAATTGCTATTTGCACAATACTAGTGTAACATTGACTCACTGGAGTACTTTAATCTATCACCACCTGATAAATAGAGTTGAGCCATAATATCAGCATTTAGAAATACTCATCTAGATTGCTCCATATTTGGAAGCACCCACTGCGCCACTAGGACCCTTACCCTTTTTTTACACATTTAGGTTGAGATTTATGTGCAACCCCTTGTAGGCAGCACCCCCCCTTTTTTTAAGGAACCACAGTTACCTAGTAAGCGCCTCCACAGACACCCACTCCGGCAATTAATATAGCCTATTCAGAGAGAGCCAATCTGTCCCCAAAATGTAACCGGACACTGAAATTCAGTTTACAGTGACATTTCGGGGCCATTCGGGTATTCAGAGAGCAGGCAATTCGCCAAATTGTGACGAATTGCCTGCACGTACGCTGCCTGTTCAACCAGGGCCGGATTAAGATCTCTCTGGGCTGGAGCTGAATATTTTGGTGGCTTTTTTTGGAATTTAGTGAAATTAACCACTTCGCTGCTGAGGACGCGCTCAGCGCGTCCTCAGCAGTCCCGCTGGTGTGCTGAGGACGCGCTGAGCGCGTCCTCCCATTGGGGTCAGCGTTCGGCCGGGTTCCGGCCGATCGCTGGCCCCTCCGGTGCGGGCTGACATCCTGGATGTCAGCCCGGCATCCGGACCAGCAGCCGCCAGAATTAGGTGTCATCGCGGGGGCTCGATGACACCTAATTCAGGCGCCCCCCCCCCGCATGTGCGGAGGAGGCGCCTGAAAGGGAGGGGGGGAGGTCCTTCGGACCTCTCTCCCTCCCGATTGGCGGCGCACAGGGGGTTAACCCAGGCATCATTTGGAAGGGCACAGCCTGCCCTTCCAAATGATGCCTGGCATTAACCCCTGGGGAGCTGGATCGCGAATCGGCGCTGAAAAGCGCCGGTTCGCGATCCTTTCCCGGAGCTGGCCGACATCTTGGATGTCGGCCAAGCCTCCGGGAACTCCCCCAGAGGACTGGCGTCATCGTGCGTAGCACGATGACGCCAGTCCTAGCGTTAACCCCTAACTGCCACCAACTGTGGAGATAGGAGTTCCAATGAACTCCCTATCTCCCGATCCGTGGCAGCTAGGGGTTAAATTTTGGTATGGTTGGATCAGCCAGAGCATGGCCGTTCCAACGATACCAAACACTACAGTGAAAAATGTTGTAAAAAAAAAAAAATGAAAAATAAAAATAAATTAAAAAAAAATAAAAAAAAAAAAATTAAACACTTTTTTTTTTTTTTTTGGTTTGTTAATGCAGCAATATTGTTCCCATTTCAATTATAATGTGAACAATGATGCTGCACTAACGATTTTTGTATGCGGTGCGTTTGTTAAAAATAGTGTCATTTTCCCCAAAAAAAAATGTAACGAGACCCCATCTCTAATTTTTTTAACAAGCGCACCCCATACAAAATATAACCGCAATTGCTCGCATGTTAAAATGTGAAAAAAAAACACTTTACACGTTGTAAATTATTGAAAATACATATTTTATTGCATTTTTTGTTATAATATACAGACATGACATAACGTATACATATAATAATGACATATTATGAATCTACCGAGTCTGACGGAAAGAACGATATATAATATGTCTGGGTCATATACTAAAATAAGCCTTCAAAACACGTTTAAACATGATGCGCAAAACAGGTAAAAATGACCTCAGCATAGGGGCGGGAAAAGCCTCAGCAGCGAAAGGGTTAAAGCATATTTTAGGTTATTTAATAGTGCAGATACCAGGCAGATACTGTGTGATTACATTTCCATTCAGATTTCAATCATTTACAGGGTGTACAAAATTTTTTTTCACATTTTATCCAAACCTTTATGGTGATAAAATGTGAAATGTAAACCTGTTACTGCATTTTTTTTGAGACAATATACAATTTTGTTTTTAAAAAAAAAAGGAAATATTTCCCTATTTGT
Source organism: Leptobrachium leishanense (assembly GCA_009667805.1). NCBI lineage: Eukaryota > Metazoa > Chordata > Amphibia > Anura > Megophryidae > Leptobrachium > Leptobrachium leishanense. The sequence goes on from CM019069.1 coordinate 20,099,414, forward strand.
TTTGGAGGATGATGTTTTAAGAATAATATGACTATGTATCAAACGCTGACCTTGCTCCCAGTGTGGGAAATGAGAAGGTGAGTAATGGCAGTGGTATTGCTCATCTTATACGAGACAAATGGACAATGCTATTGCTTAGGAACTAAAAAAAAATACGTTTTTTGTTTTCTTTTCTTTTAGATTTTACATGGTCACATTTGGTATCAATGCAAAGGCCAGACTCTGCCCTGTCCAGAGTTTCTCCTGCGGTCCCGGTGGGTTTCTGACGGGTTTGCGGCGGGTTTTCCCTGCACTTCAGGGGCCCTGCGGTGCTTGCTGAAGTCACCACAGGGTGGGGAACTTTGATTCCCCAAAGTGCAGGGGAGCGGGGAATGAGAGAGCTCCGAAATGTCGGCGACATTTCAGTGCGCTCTGTAATAACCCTGTATATACCACTCACATTTTCTAGAGCCCAATAAACCAGCTCTAGGAATATTAGGCCTCTAGGCAGGGCCGGACTGGGGATAAAAACCAGCCCTGGAAATAATTTCATACCAGCCCCATAGCATTATTATACCAGCCCAACGTCATTATTATGTTATTCATAAACGGGAAAACTATGCATTTTAAAACACATTTGAAGAGTATCAAACATAGATGCAACAGTGAGAATTACAGCTACGTTGCGTAGTTGTGACAGTGAAAAACGCTTGTCCCAACCTATCTGCAGCTTGATACAATGCTTGACCCCATGTTGGTCTCGGCAAGCACTGGTCATTAAATCCTGCATGCCAGCATACAACATTATGTAGTGCTTAAGGGGTCAAAGCTCCATTGACTCTAAAGAAATATAGCAGAGGATTCACATTCAGGTTTGCTTATCCATTTTCCCAATGGAATACTGAATGTTCTCATGTACTGTTAATTAATAATTTTTATTGTTTTACAAACTTTAGAACGCAGCTTTGGATCAAGATCTTGGTGACCTTAGGGAAATATTAGCACGCATATAGGATAACCAAGCATTTTAGAATTCGATCAAATAAGTCAATACTTCAATTTGACCTGTTCAATAATGACTGATGACCTAGAAACGGGAAGTGATAAGACTGAAGAGGTGGTCATGCTTTATGAATACGATGATTTTATAAATTCTGTCCAAAAAATAAATTTTATGGGGGGCGTGGCCGACTGCAGAGGGGGAAAGACGCGTCTTTTAGAGCTCCGCTCTGTCTGTCCCAATTTGGGGTATTTTTGAAGACTTTTGCCGCTGAGTTTTGACTCCAGAAGCCCCCCTGAGCGGTGGGCCATCAGGGAGAGCTGTCCGGTGCCTGTTTAGTCTCCCCCACACCGGACCAGAGACACATATTTGCTGCTGGTCTTCCTCCTCGAGGCTGCTGACGGCCATTTTTTGGATCTCTTCCCGACCCTGGATGTCTTCTCGAGGTGACTTGTGGAGGGTCTTGTCCTGAGAGGGAACCAGGCTGGAGACTGTGAGGATGGAAGGCCCCCGTCGTCCTGCCTCTGCTGGGACCAAAACGGGGATGATAGATGCCGATGGTGAGAGCCGGCATAGAACTGCCCCCCCCTCCTCAAGTGAAAATGGCCGCGATCGCGGGCCTTGACGCCTGCCTGGCGTTGCTGGAAGGGGCTGACGACGAGAGCCCGCTCACGCGAGGGACCTGGCGCCAACTAATGTCAGTGCTACGGGGGTGTAGGGGAGCCTTGGATCCGAGCCTGCAGGATCTGGAGGAGGCCTTGCCTTGCGGCTGCGCGGAGGCTGTGGATGCGGAGCTATTTGCGGAGGAGAACCTGGACCCACACGACGAAGTAGCGATGTCGCCTGGGGCGCCAACGGTGAGAGTGGAGGTTCCCGGGGTACATTGTGACACTGTTGCGGCTCCTCTTGAATCACCTTGCACCATACCTGTCTGGTGGACCCACCGGAGGGAGGCTGAGTCCGGAGTGCTGCCTGCCGGTAAGAGGCTACGTTCCCCCCGGTCCAGCGGAGTCCCTGAGGGAGTTGCGGTGGCTAACTGGCTGTGTAGTGCCCTCTGTACACCAAGCGGAGAAAGATGCTTTGAAGATATACACTGCCTCCCTCGCGTCCTGCTGGGCGCCATGGTACCCCTCCAGTTTCGAGACACGGGCTGAGATGACTTTGCCACCCTGGTTCAAGTGACCCTTTTCGGCTGACCTTTATTTCTGTTTGAACTATGCCCCTCTGCTTATTTTTCTTTTTGTTTCTATTACTTGCCGAGACCCCCCCACTCGGGGATGAGTTTGAGTTTTATTTGTGACATGAGACTCTATGTTCCCCCCGCAGGATTGGGCTGTAATTTAGTTTCTTGGAACCCCGGACAACTCCCCCTCCCCTCCTTTTTTTTTTTTTTTGGTTGTTGTATGGGAACACTCGGGGAGGCCCAGGTGAGCCGTTTGGGTGGCCACCATGGCTCTAGCCACTCACCTCGGCCCTGGGTTCCCAGCCCTGTGGCCTCTTCCTCTGCTCCTCGGAATGGGCTGGGAATGCCACATAACCGTGGGCAGTTCCCCACTACACCCCTACCCACTGGCGTGGGTTTATCTCCCTCTTTTTTTTTTTTTTTTTTTCTGTCCTGGGATCTCCTACTCAGACTCCTTGTGCTTTCCGCCATTTTTCCTGCGGGTGCTACCTGCTGTTCTATATGCTGCCCTCCCCTTTTTTTTTTTTTTCCCTGTTTTCTTTTGTTTCCAGATAACCACTTTGCTGGACGCTATTTTTGCTTATTTTATAGTTTGCATAAGTTGTGATTCATGATGCATAAATATTTGCCTGATGTCTTGCTGATTTTCTCTCACACTTATTACTCTGATATCCTTGCTTACTATTGTCATTTGTTGTACGGCTGACTTTTTCAAAATAAAAATTGTTAATAAAAAAATAAATAAATAAATAAATAAATTTTATTGCAAATGCGAGGGAAAAAAATACAGACTGACCAACAGGCGATAAACCAAACAGATAATAGCTACAAGTTCAAAGTGTATTTCTACCTAGTAGTGGTGTTTACTTAATAATTCCAACTGGATCAATAACAGGAGAAATGGGGAAAAAGATTTGAGGGTCCACTTATAGTGGTAAGCCTGAGAGACCTGGGAGTTGACAGCTGGTAGGCCTCGCTGCCGTGTGGCATGATTTTAATTGACCTGCAAACTGAGCAGCACTGTATAAGAAACCATGATGGTAAACTGATTATGCTGCGCAGTTTGGATTAATCTTCTCCTTTCACACCTCAGATAGGGAAAGAAAGTTTCTCCACCACTATGACATCCCCACCATGGAGCCTGATCCGGTGGAGAAACTTTCTTTCCCTATCTGAGGTGTGAAAGGAGAAGATTGATCCAAACTGCGCAGCATACTCAGCTTACCATTATGGCGGCGTTGAGAAGGCGGGAAACTGCAGCAGGGCGCCTGGAGCTGCTGGCACAGAACTTCCCAAGAACATTTTGGAGTGGCCATCGCAGTCACCTGACTTAAATCCGATTGAGAACCTCTGGTGGGACTTAAAGAAAGCAGTTGCAGTGCGCAAGCCTAAGAATGTGACTGAACTGGAGGCTTTTGCCCATGACGAATGGGCGAAGATACCCGTAGATCGCTGCAAGACACTTGTGTCAAGCTATGCTTCACGTTTAAAAGCTGTTATAACTGTAAAAGGATGTTGTACTAAGTACTAAGATTGAATGTCACTTGGGGGTTGAATAAAACTGATAATGATGTGAGCACAGAAAAGACATTTGTGCTTATTTCATTATAAATGTTATGTTATATTTGTCTGACCTACACGTGCCTCTTTGATTTAATTGTAAGCAAGATGACTGAATGATCAAAATCAATGTCAAACTGGCCAAAACACTCAATTTCAGTGGGGGTTGAATAATTTTGAACACAACTGTACACTGCCTGGCCAAAAAAAAAATAATAAAAGTCACACGCTGTAATATGTGGTTGAGCCGCTTTTGTTGTGATTGCGTCACGCATTCGCCGCGGCATCGTGTGGATAAGCTCATGCAATGTCACAGCATTTATTGGCATCCAGAGTGGCATTAATTTGTGGCAAGATCTTGTATTGATGATGGGAGAGTCACGGCGCTGCGTAAAGTCTTCTCCAGCACATTATCCCAAAGATTAACCTCAATGGGGTTAAGGTCTGGACTGTCCGGTGGTCAATCCATGTGTGAAAATGATGTCTCATGCTCCCTCAACCACTCTTGCACAATGTGAGCCTGATGAATCCTGGCATTGCCATCTTGGAATATGCCCGCTATGCCATCAGGGGAGAAAAAAACCATTGATGGAAAAACCTGCTCATTCAGTATATTCAGGGAGTCACATGACTTCGTTTTATGCTGAAACCTATTAATCTCTGTAGTAATTAACAAATAAGGAAGGCGAGCACTTATCGGCTTAGTTACATTCAGGTGGGGACTTGTTTTTTGGCCAGGCAGAGTGTACGTATATTTTTACTCTGCAAGTAATTAGAATTATTTCCCATTCTAACATAGTAAATTTATGCTGAAATAGATATAAAAAAATTATAAAGGACATCAGAAAAAAAAAAGAACCACTAAAATGAGTCTCTAAACATCCAGTGGACGGGATAAATGGAGGGAAGCTGATGCTAAGGGGAAGCCTTTATACATTTATAATTTTATTCCTGTTCATTTGGAAGTGGAGGAAAGAGTTAACTAGGGATGAGCTGTTTGGTTCGATCAGTTTGGAGTTCGACTTGAACATCGGCAGTTCGAAAGTTCGAACTTTTTGGCGTGTTTGGTTCGAGTTGGAAAAAAAAAATTGTAAAAAGTATAAAAAATGCTTAAAAAAATACAAAAAAAATCTAGAAATAAAGAGACTCTTTACTGCAGAATATTATAAGCAACGGTTTATTAGATATTGAATTAAAAAATAATGTCTACGTGCAAAGATTCTCACCTCTAAATGACCTGTGCTCTCAAACGCCGTAAACAACAGGTGTTTAATTAGTGTTTAGAAATAACATGTCCTTTTAATTAGTATGGTCTAATGAATTTGATACATTGTCTGTAGACTGAGGGTGTCTGGAGGTGTCTCCTGAACATTTATCAAACAACACCTGTGCTTCTGAGAAGTGTTCATTTCTCTACTAAATGTTCCTCGGATATGCTGTTTAACCCCTTAACCCTGCATTTCACTGCTGTGTGCTCAGCTCATTTTTACCGCTTTCGCTCACTTTATTAAATAACCCAGACATATTAAATATCGTTCTTTCCGGCAGACTCCGCAGATTCATAATATATCATTTTTATATGTGTACGTCATGTCCTGCCTGTATATTATGACAAAAAATGCAATAAAAATTGACTTTTTAATCATCTGCAGTGTGTAAAGTGTTTTTTTTTCACATTTTAGCACATGAGCGTTTGCTGTTATGTTTTCTATGGGGTGCGCGTGTACAAAAATTAGAAATGGGGACTTGTTACATTTTGTGGGGGGAATTACATGATTTTTAGCAAACGCACCCCATAGAAAAAAATCATTAGTGCAGCATCATTGTTCACATTATAATTGAAATGTGAACAATGATGCTGCACTAATGATTTTTTTCTATGGGGTGCGTTTGCTAAAAATCACATAATTCCCCCCACAAAATGTAACAAGACCCCATTTCTAATTTTTGCATTAATAAAAATAACACACACAAAAACCACATGTTTTTTTTTTTTTATTATTATTAGTGTTTTACTTTATACCTGGTCATGTTGGGTATCATTCGAAAGGCCATGCTCAGGCCTTTCGATTGACACCCTCCATGATCCCCTAGCTGCCACGGTTCTGGATATATCGGGGTTCAAATGAACCCCCTATCTCCACCAGGGGATTCCGGGCAGCTAGGGGTTCCCCGGCTATCTGACGTCATCACGCTATGCGTGAGGACGTCAGGCAGTGAGGGGGGACCCGGGGGTGGAGCTGCCATACAAGATGGCGGGCCCCACCGGAACTAGGCCGCACTTCGGCGCCGCAAGGCACCAAAGTGCGACCCGGTGCCTAAGGGGTTAAAGCCAGGCACCGCTTAAAAGGGGAGACTCTCCCCTTTTAAACGGTGCCTGGCTTTTTTTTGTGGGACCTCCCGATCGGGAGGGAGAGGGATCCGAACGGATCCCCCCTCCCTTCCAGGCGATCTCCCGGCATTGCCGGGGGGGGGGGTCGCCTGGAAATGACGTCATCGCGTATGGCGCGATGACATCATTTACGTCGGGAGGAGCTTGACTTCAGCGTCTGAGGACGCTGAAGTCAGAACGCCGCGGGAACCCGGACCGAGAGGTGAGTATCTTCACCGGGGGTCCCGCAAAGCTGATGACGTGTGGGACACGTCCTCCTCAGCATACAGCGGGAGTAACTGAGGATGTGTCCCACACGTCGTCAGCAGTGAAGGGGTTAAAAACGTCTTTTTAGGCTGGGGTCAGACGAGCGTGATTTCTACGGACTGTACGTCCGTGCAGTACGGACATCGTCAGTACGGATGACGCAGTAGTGGTCACACAGTCCGTTTTTTCACTGAAGTTATTTTTGACGGATGTAGGAGGGAAAAATAAATTACAATGAAAAAACATTCTGTCCGTCAAAAATGCTGGACGTATAAATGCAGTCCGTCTGACACGCTCCATCACTCACACACAAAGCTATGCAGACGTTGTGGACGTGGCGCACTCCGCACGTCCGTTCTAGCAGTATTACGTTCTTGCCTAACCTGCGTCCGTTTGCCGCGGCCGTTGTGCGTCCGCAGTTCAGTGCGGACGTACTTCATGTGTCGGGCTCCAATGGACTTTCTTTCATGCTATCACGGACGTACTTTTAGGCGCAATCACGGACGTGAACACTACGCTCGTCTGACACCAGCCTTATTAAACTTTTTGTCCTTGTTTTCTGTCCCCCAGGGCACTACCCGGACCCCCATACACCTTTTATGGGAAATATCTAGCATATATGCCCTCTTGGAGAACACTCTAAAAATCAAACTTTGAGTCCCATTGACTTGTATTGAGTTCGTGTTCGAACTTTTGAAAAGTTCGAGTTCGAATGCGAACCGAACTCAGGGGTGTTCGGCTCATCCCTAGAGTTAACCCGGCATAGTGCTGCCCTATATAGGTTCAATATATATATTTTTTATTTTTTAAGGATAACTGAATTAAAAGGGGGGGGGGTTTAGAGAGTCGTGTCAACTTCATACAATACATTTCTATTTAATAGAGATTCAGTGAGATTTAATAAATCAAATAATGTAAAGTTCCACTATTTATCAATAGATAAGGACACGTAAAGGGCAAAGGCAAACGGAGGCTGGTTAAAGATTGCGTCTGCAGGGTCGGTGTAAGCCATGGCGGCACCATAGGAAAAACGTATTTGCCCTTCCCCTCCGTATACAGATAGGGCCAAACATATACACACACACAGGAAAAAATATACAACCCCCCCCCCACATAGACAATGAATGAGACACTACATAACACAGAAAAATAGACGCACATACATATACACAAACACATATGCATATAAATGAAAATACACACACAGACCAGTAAAGAAACAGACACAGAAACATACACAGGCCAACACACACACACACACAAAGACATAGACACAGAGGCCAATACACACATACATACACAGACCCATACTGCACACCAATACACACACAAAGACATAGACACAGAGGCCAATACACACATACATACACAGACCCATACTGCACACCAATACACACACAAAGACATATATACAGAGGCCAATACACACATACACTGGCAATTACACATACATACACACACACACACACACACATCCAGGTCAATACACAGACCAGCACATTATTATTATTATTATCGTCGTCATCATTTATATGGCGCAAACAGTTTCCGCAGCGCTTTACAATAACCAAAGGGAATGAGATACATATAAACGGACATAGGATGGAAACAAGAGGTGTGGAGGGACCTGCTCATAGGAGCTTACAATCTACTCACATTAGCGACACAAACACACACGCAGGCCACTACATACACGTACACACTGGCCATTAAAGGGGTGAGCCTGGAGAACGGGACTGAAAGAGAATTAATGGCAAAATATATCAAGCACTGGCGCGCGCAGCCGTTACATTAGAGTTGGCACCCATGGAACATTTATTAAATGAAAATTTATTTTTAGAAGATTTTGCCCAAAATGCACTTTTTCATCAGAAATAACAAAGTTGTAATGAGAGACACTGTCAGTTTTTATGCTGATCATCATCAGCCAGATAAGGTAAACCTAAGGCTAGGGTCAGACGAACGCATTTTTCACGTTGTCCGTGAAAAGGTGCGTTCGAACGAATGGACGTATTTTTTCACGGAATACGCGATAGCGGTCATACGATGCGCATTTTTCGTTCGTGATTTTGTACGGATCATCAATAAAACACTTTTTGCGTCTGGATGTTATGTTGGCCGGACATTAGCAGCATCTGACGTCTCCTAATCACGCAAACACGCCGCTATGCGGACGCAGCGCACTCTGTACGTCAGTAGTAGCGGTTTGACGTTCTCGAAAAAAATGCGTTTGTTTGCCACCTGTGTTGCGCGGACGAACTTTCGTGCGGCCGTTCGTCGTATGTTCCCCGGGATTGGACGTCATTTGCTGCTAGCACAGCCGTGATTTCATGCGGCTAAACGCACGTTAAAACTGCTTTCGTCTGACCTTAACCTTAAATGTGAATAAAGGAGGTGAAAGAGGAGCTCTTCACCCAGCATTAGGGAGTGCGTGGGCACACCAACACACCCCCTGCGCGCCCCTGTGATATGAAGTCATGCCAAAACTGGAGAAGCATTTCAGCTGTTTTTGGCCGTGTTTTCCAATTCTCCAGTGATCCTCGGCTCGGCACATGACCGGCAGCCGCGCGGTGTGTAAGTCGCTGTCGCGGCTCCAGCTTTTCCATATCTAAACGGTAAAGACATTAAAGTATTCAGGTAGACGTGAGCAGCTCGGCGCGCGGAGAGCCCCGGCCGCACAGATTGTGTGACAGATTGTGTTTGGAAGGCAGCCCCCCCCCCCAGGGAGAAACAAGCCGAGCCTCGAATAGATTCTGTCCGTCTGATTTGTGGCCATCAGTCTGTCGCTCGCTGAATATTAATCCCACAGAAAGCGAAATCCAAAGACATGTTTAATATTGCCTCGGGTTTTAATTCTGTGTAATGGATCCAGACTCCTCTCCGTCTGTTTAATGATACATTGTGTCAGCAAAACTGATAAGAAAGCGCTGTATGACAAGCTCAGCAACCTCCGCGCTCCAGAGGGGATATTCACAGAGATCTGAAGTTACCCCAAAAATGCACCGAACAGTGATATTTCGTGGCCATTCGGCTATTCAGAGAGCAGACAGTTCATAAAATTTTGGCGAATTGCCAGCGAAATACAGTGCTGTTCGGCGGCAGTGAAATCCCCCATAGAGAAGCAATGGTTAATCTATTCACAGACACCGAACAGCAGAGAAAGGTCAGTGAAATTCCCTGATGTTCGGTGCTTTCATTCGTCAGGTTTATTCAGGCGAATCCCATAGGTTTCAATGTTAAAAATATTCCCATTTTTATCCAATAAATATCTAATAAACCGTTTATTATTTTAATCTGCAGTAAAAAGTCTTTATTTTTTAGGATTTTTTTTAAGGCATTTTTCTGATTATTTTTTCTGCTAAATTTTCTCCCGATTTCTTTTTTTAAAGCATTTTTTTCTTTTTTCTGTAACAGACCTTTTTATTATCATTCATATGATCTTGTATGCTGATTCCAGACATTTTTGTCCAGTAGTGGTTTTCGCAAACAGCGTTTCAAATTTGACACTTTCAAGCGTTTTCTATTTTTTCGTTTTCGTTATTTTTCATTCGTCCAGTGGCTTGCTGGCTTTTTTCTGTGGTTCGTCAGGGCTGTGTTTGGCGGCGCGTCAACTGCTTGCGGGTGCATTTGGCGGCTGTCCGGCAGGTTTGTGGAGAGGTGCGGCTGCCATTTGCCGCACTCCAGGGACCCTGCCGTGAATGCTGAATTCACCGCAAGGTCAGCAAATCGGAGTCCACGAATTGCGGCGAATCAGAGAGCACCAAAATGTCACCAACATGCTCTCTGAATAATCCTGCAGATGTTTTGAAGCTACTCCTTCCATGATGCTCAGCTGCTCATCAGATTGGCTGAGCCTCATGGGTAATGTGGTTCCAAAACATCTGGAGGGCCAAGGTAGACGTAGAACGGTCGCAAAACAGTTCTCACGGCTCCACGACGAGGCGAATTCCCCATAACAATGCCGTAAAAATATGAAGGGCTGATCAGGACGCGCTGGTCCAATCCCTCCATACAGCTCCCTGCCCTGGAATCACCACCTCTGTGTCGTCCCCTGCTCCCATATATCCTTTATTTTATATCTATTAAAAAAATAATAAAATCACAGTTAAATCACCGAAAATCTGAATAAAATATATCAGCTGGAAACGAGCGCGGCTTTTACCGGCTTCTGCTAAACGGAGCCTCTCGATTGTGCCGCAGCTTGTAATTGGCGAATATAGAGTGATTAATTTCTTCATGAGATGATTGCGGGTTTGCAGGATGACCCGTCGATGGAGCTCGGCGTTATTAGAGGAAAAACACTTTCCTTGGCAACTCGTTAGCGTATCGGAATAATTCCGAGGCTGCAGTAATTGGAGAAATGGTCTTTAAGCAACGGATTCCAATTAATTCATGTATTCTTATTCACAGATGGGAAGAGGGAAGCCTGCTACACACATATATATATATACACAAAAGATAAATGAGTGTGTGTGTGTGTATATATATATATACACACACAAAAGATAAATGAGTGTGTGTGTATATATATATATATACATATATATATATATATATATACACACACACACTCACTCATTTAAATTGCGGTGGAGGGAAAAAGTGAGATTAAGAGCCTCTACACAGCAAATAATAAAGTTTATTATTGTAGAAGTCATTTGCACATCCCAGCAATTCAGAGAACTGCTTCACAGAGCTCATGTGCTACATTCCCCATATGCAGCAAAGAACGCTGGGTAAGACATGCAAATGAAGTCCACAACTTCTCACTTTTTTGTATCTAGGGTCTGTAATAACATAGAACCCTCCATGTCCAATGCCATGCCATACTAGGTTTTTTTAGTCTCCCTCCGCGAACACTCCACCGCTCTGCGTGATCTCGCAGCCCAGCAACACAACCCTCCATTGGGTCCTATGGACTCCAGGAGATGGTACTCACGGTGGCGCGGAAGAGCTAGCATGAGTATCGCTGAGGGTAGCGCATGGTTCCGGGGTGAGGTGCTGAAGTAGCGGTTAGCATCAGTGGCAGCACTAGGGTTGGCGTCACCCGGTGCGGTAATTTATGGTGTCACCCCCCCAGTTGGATTTTTTTAAACTACTCTTACTCATAAATCAGTACTCCCATATAACACTGAATGCTCTTGCTCAGCGCACATTACTGTGATGTTTATTGCTGTTGAGTTCTCTCATATGCTCACACACAAATTTTGGTGAACTGCTAGCAAGTACAGTGCCTGTTTGAAGGCAGTGAAAGTGAAGGGACACATGGATATATATTGCCCCCAGCAGCTCTGGATATATTACCCCCAGCTCACATATGGATATATTGCCCCAGCTCACAATTATATATTGCCCCCAGCAGCTCACCCATGGATATATATTGCCCCAGCTCACATGTGGATATATAGTGCCCCAGATCACATGTGGATATATTGACCCAGATCACATATGGATATATATAGTAGTACCCCAGCTCACATATGGATATATAGTGCCCCAGCTCACATATGGATATATAGTGCCCCAGCTCACACATGGATGTATAGTGCCCCAGCTCACACATGGATATATAGTGCCCCAGCTCACATATGGATATATAGTGCCCCAGCTCACATATGGATATATATTGCCCCCAGCTCACATATGGATATATATTGCCCCCAGCTCACACATGGATATATATTGCCCCCAGCTCACACATGGATATATATTGCCCAGCTCACACATGGATGTATAGTGCCCAGCTCACACATGGATGCATAATGCCCAGCTCACACATGGATGTATAGTGCCCAGCTCACACATGAATGTATAATGCCCAGCTCACACATGGATGTATAGTGCCCAGCTCACACATGGATGTATAGTGCCCAGCTCACACATGGATGTATAGTGCCCAGCTCACACATGGATGTATAGTGTCCAGCTCACACATGGATGTATAGTGCCCAGCTCACACATGAATGTATAGTGTCCAGCTCACACATGAATGTATAGTGCCAAGCTCACAGATGAATGTATAGTGCCCAGCTCACACATGGATGTATAGTGCCAAGCTCACACATGGATGTATAGTGCCCAGCTCACACATGGATGCATAATGCCCAGCTCACACATGGATGTATAGTGCCCAGCTCACACATGAATGTATAATGCCCAGCTCACACATGGATGTATAGTGCCAAGCTCACACATGGATGTTATATTGCCCAGCTCACACATGGATGCATAATGCCCAGCTCACACATGGATGTATAGTGCCCAGCTCACACATGAATGTATAATGCCCAGCTCACACATGGATGTATAGTGCCCAGCTCACACATGGATGTATAGTGCCCAGCTCACACATGGATGTATAGTGCCCAGCTCACACATGGATGTATAGTGCCAGCTCACACATGAATGTATAATGCCAGCTCACACATGGATGTATAGTGCCAAGCTCACACATGGATGTATAGTGCCCAGCTCACACATGGATGCATAATGCCCAGCTCACACATGGATGTATAGTGCCCAGCTCACACATGAATGTATAATGCCCAGCTCACACATGGATGTATAGTGCCCAGCTCACACATGGATGTATAGTGCCCAGCTCACACATGGATGTATAGTGCCCAGCTCACACATGGATGTATAGTGCCCAGCTCACACATGGATGTATAGTGTCCAGCTCACACATGGATGTATAGGGACCAGCTCACACATGAATGTATAGTGTCCAGCTCACACATGAATGTATAGTGCCAAGCTCACAGATGAATGTATAGTGCCCAGCTCACACATGGATGTATAATGCCCAGCTCACACATGGATGTATAATGCCCAGCTCACACATGGATGTATAGTGCCCAGCTCACACATGAATGTATAGTGACCAGCTCACAGACGAATGTATAGTGACCAGCTCACACATGGATGTACATTGCCCAGCTCACACATGGATGTATACTGACCCCAGCAGGCAGCCCAGGAGCCCGGTTTTGTAAGGGACGTTAACTTCTGACCACGGCGGCGCACTAACAAACCGCCTCATCGGCGGCGTTCCAGTGTGCCTTCCTGGGCCCCACGTGCACCCTGCATTAACGCCGCCCCCCATGTGATGCGTGCACTTCATTTGAGGGGGCGGCATCAATGCAGGGTGCACGTGGGGCCCAGGAAGGCACGCTGGAACACCGCTGATGAGGCGGTTTGTTTGTTTCCCCGCAGTGGTCGGAAGTTAACGTCCCTTACAAAACCGGGTCCCCACTGACCCGCGGTCCTCGGGCAGCGCCCGAGGGCCCGATGGGTCAGTCCGCCAAGACTTTTATTTTTGAACTGGCCACCGGCCAGTTCAAAAATCATAGTCTTTGGTGTCACCCTACGGGCGGGCGTCACCCGGTGCAGGCCGCACCCCCTGCCCCCACCCAGCGACCCTAGTGGTTAGCATCCCTGTTTTAGCGTTAAGATGGGAATAGGGCTCTTATTGTTTTATTTAAGTTACATTAAAAACAACCAACGTTTTGGCTCATCTTGATGAAGACTCTGCGTGAGCTGAAACATTGGTTGTTTTTAATGTAACTTAAAAAAAGATTTATTGTAAGACCCTGAGTCTTACATCTATAGGAGCCATTTCGAGATAATATATACGGTATATATTTTACAACAGGCAGCATGCAAACGTTACTAAACATAACGGACGGGGGCTTCTCGTGGTCGTGAAAAATAAACACAACCAACCAAGTGGAGAGCACTCCGTTACACAAACTACACCATCGCAAAGCTCATAAAATGTATACATTCACGGCTACCAAAGACTTAACAAGATTTCACAGTTTGTTTAAACCTTTTACGTAAATCTGTAAAAAAAAAAGAGATTTAACAAGATTTTACATTATCTTTATTATTTATGATCTTTAATTATCTTCTGAAATTTGTCCTGCTGATACAGCACTTTATACAAGTGCTCAGTCAGACATGCCGTGAGCTTCAGGGCCAGATTCGCATCTCAGGAGCCTGTAGGCACAGAAATGTGTAGCACCCCCCCCCCCCCCAAACAAAAAATAAATAAGCATGCCAAAATTACTTTTTAAATGATCATTTTGGGACAAACTTAAAAAAAAAAAAAAAAAAGAAGCATTTTCAAAAACTGAAAAACACTTTCTATGTAGCTGGAGCTCAGCCTGACCCAGGGAGCACGTCCAGGTGAACGCTCGTGGTACACCGAGTCATGCCTTTATATTTAATGCCAACAGAGGGAGATGGTTTACCTTGGAATTACCATAGAAATGTATCAAGGTGAGAAATGACACAATAACAGGGGCTCAGAGCGCCGCGTGATACATCAAGATGTGCAATCAATCACGTTTGCTTCGGGTTCGTGCTTTTGGCATCAACAGAACAATATCAGAGCTTCCTACTCACAGGTACTCTTTGTGCGCAGAATGTACGGCAGCCGCATTGCTGTAACGCCACAACACGATGGCTGATGATAAAACGTCAAGGACGGCATCAAACTGGAAAAAAGAAAAAAGAGAGAGAACGAGATGAGGTTTTAGGTTTTCAACTCTTTCAGGGTTATCCAAAGAGATTCGAAAAGTCACCGCACGTTCGGTGACTTTTCGTTCTCTTCAATTCGGTTCCTTTTGCCGATTGCATTTCGGTGACCCTGCGGTGTATTCAGCAAGCACCACAGGGTCCCCGAATTGCAGGGAAAAGCTGCCGTAAACTCACCGAAAACTAACCGAATGCACGCTGAAAACAAGCAAAAACATCTGGATTAACCTTTGAAAAAGACGAACAGGAGCCGAACAGGAGCCGAACAGGAGCCGAAAAGGAGCCGAATCACACAGAGCCGAAGCAGCTGTGACGTAGAGGAGGCAGTGAATAAATTAGAAAAACCATTTGTATGAATCTGGGAAAAAGAAACGCTGTTTGCAAAGAAACTACTGAGCGAAAATGTCTGAAATTTTCACAGGAGGTCCAGGGAATGATAATAAAGAGGGCTGTTACAAAAAAAATAAGTAAACTAAAAAAAAAAAAAAAAAAAATCGGACTTTTAATAAAAAAAAAAAAAATCAGAAAAATGCTTAAACTATCCTAAAAAATCTATAAATAAAGAGACTTTTTGCTGCAGAATTTTATAATGAACGGTTTATTAGATATTGAATTAAAACAGGAATATTTTTAACATTGAAGCCTATGGGATTCTCCTGAATAAATTTGCCGAATGAAACCACCGAATGGCAGGACATTAGGGGAACCTTTCACTGCTGGTTTGTGTTCTCTGAATAGCCGAAGCAGTGCTTTTTGATGGGGATTTCACTGCCCTCGAACAGGGACCGAACAGGCACCGTATGTGCAGGCAATTCGCCAGGATTTGGCGAATTGCCTGCTCTCTGGATAGCCGAATGGCCAGGAAAGGTAACCGAACGCTGATTTTCAGCGTTCGGTTACCTTTCTCAAGCAATTCGGATCTCTTTGGCTAACCCTGTTTGTGTCAAGCGGAGAGACTGATCTCTGAAGCATATCATTAATCAGGAATTATCAGCAGCAATTATAAAACGTAAATAGAAATTATAAGTATTATTGTGTTTACAGAGTAACCTCCCGAGCAACTCCAGGATTCTGAGTCACTAGAATAATAAAAAAAATTACAATATATATATTTATACACTGCCTGGCCAAAACAAGTCACCACCTCCCATATAAGCCTGTTATGATCTGGGGGGGCTTCAGTCGGTCAGGTCTAGGTTCAGGAACATTATGCGCCCAAAAAATGAGGTCATGTGACTCCCTGAATATACTGAATGAGCAGGTTTTTCCATCAATGGGTTTTTTCTCCCCTGATGGCACAGCGGGCATATTCCAAGATGGCAATGCCAGGATTCATCGGGCTCAAATTGTGCAAGAGTGGTTGAGGGAGCATGAGACATGATTTTCACACATGGATTGGCCACCGCACAGTCCAGACCTTAACCCCATTGAGGTTAATCTTTGGGATAATGTGCTGGAGAAGACTTTACGCAGCGCTGCGACTCTCCCATCATCAATACAAGATCTTGGCCACAAATTAATGTGAAGCTGGACGCCAATAAATGCTGTGACATTGCATGAGCTTATCGACACGATGCCGCGGCGAATGCGTGACGCAATCACAGCAAAAGACGACACAACCAAATATTACAGCGTGAGACTTTTTTTTGGCCGGGCTGTGTACATAAAGCCCTCAAACACAGCGACACCGTCTTGTTTGAGCAATACATTACACATTAATAATTACAGTTCATTTTGATTGGATGAATTAATGGAGGAGACAGCCCCCCCAATTCCTTTAATGTTCTCCAATATAAACATTTTGGGCCCTATTACGCTCTTCGAGTTAAAACGCAGGCGCAAGGGAGGAAAACTGCACCCCCAGTTTTCCCCCTTGCGCCCGCGTTTTATTGCTGGATTACAACGCAGGCACAAAAAATGCTGCCTGCATTGTTTCCGAGCGTAAAATCCAGGATGCTAACGGCAGCGCTGAGCGCAGCCGCGAGCATCCACTCGCTGGAGTCCATAGGACTCCATTGAGATCCTCCCTGCCGGCCACATGACCAGCCGGATCTTGCCACACGAGATCCGGCCGGTCGGCGTAGTGATACACAGGGAGAGACTGGGGGGACAGAGGGTGAGTATCTGAATCGTTTTTTATTTTTTAAGGCTGGTGTTAACGGATTCCGCTTCTGCAGAATCCGTTAACACCAAGTCCTGGCTCTGGTTAACTTTGCGCTGACCAGAGCCAGGCGTTAATCAGGGCTGGGACTTTGTAATCCAGCGCTGATTAACACTAGGGATGAGCTGTTCGGGTTTGGATGGTTCGGAGTTCGGCCCGAACTTTGGCAGTTCGAAAGTTTGCAAACTTCGAACTTTTTGGGTGTGTTCGGTTCGAGTTCGGAAAAAAAAAAGAAATTTTGAAGAAAAGTATAAAAAATGCGTAAAAAATACTAAGAAATCTAGAAATAAAGAGATTCTTTACTGCAGAATATTATAAGCAATGGTTTATTAGATATCTGATCAAAAACTAATGTCGAGGTGCAAAGATTCTCACCTCTAAATTACCTTTTTTTTTATTCAAACGGCATAACAACAACAGATGTTTTAGTCTGGTCTAATCAATTTGATACATTTTATGTAGAATGAAGGTGTGGGGTGTCTGCGTCTGTTCTGAGTGAGTAATTTCCCTCCTAAAACTTCCTTATATGCTGCATTTAACTGCTGTGTGAAAAAATACAAAATTTCCTCATTGCCCGCTTTTAACAGCTAAAGCAATGTTATTTTTCACCTCGGGATTAAACATTCACAGGGTTATTCAGAGAGCGGTGAAAAGCAGGAGAATAACTGGAGAAGTGAAAATTCTAGGTCAAAATAGCCAAACCAGAAAAATTCTCCCATTTATCTCATTTTCCAAATTGGCTATTTGGTCTAGATTGTTCTCTTCTCCTGCCAGTTCTCCTGGCTTTCACCTCTCTCTCAGGGTTGTTCAGAGAAAGGTGAAAACCAGGAGAATGGCAGGAAAAGAGAACAATCTGGACCAAATAGCCGATTTGGATAGTGAGATAAGGCTAGGGTCAGACTAACGCATTTTTCACAGCGACTGTCAAAAAGTGCGTCCGAACGCATTGCCTTATTTTTTCACGGATTGCACGAAAACGGTCATACGATGCGCATTTTTGTGCGTGATTTTTTACGGATCCAAACCAAGAAACTTTGGGTGTCTGGACGTTATGTTGGCCGGACATGAGCAGGGTCTGACGTCTCCAAATCACGCACACATGCCGCTAGTGGACGCAGCGCACTCTGTACGTCCGTACTAGCGGTTCTGCGTTGTCGAAAAAATGCGTTCATTTTCCACTTGCGTTGCGCAGCCGGAATTTCGTGCGACCGTACTTCGTATATTGGCCGTCATTGCCCGTCATTTGCTGCTAGTGCGGCCGTAATTAAGTGCACCTAAACGCATGTTAAAAATTCGCTAGTCTGACCCTAGCCTAAATGGGAGAATTTTTCTGGTTTGGCTATTTTGACCTAGAATTTTCCATTCTCCAGTCATTCTCCTGCTCTACACCGCTCTCTGAATAACCCTGTCAGGTTTATTCAGAGAAAGGTGAAACTCAGGAGAATGACTGAAGAGAAAATTCTAGGTCAAAATAGCCGAACCAGAAAAATTCTCCCATTTATCTCACTTTCCAAATCGGCTATTTGGTCTAGAATTTTCCATTCTCCAGTCATTCTCCTGCTTTTCACCGCCAAAAAATCTGTAAACTTTTTCTGTGTGTCTGAATGTCTCCTTTTTTCATACAGACTGCCGCCCCAAGCAGTTGTTTATGGATAGATTAAAGGAAAACTGTTTACCATCATTTGAAACGTCATTTTTTTTGTTTTTAAATGTTTCTATACATCCTAGAAATCCGCCACTTCACGGGCAGGTTATGGGGACCTCCTAGGCACGATATTTGAAGGACTTTTTCGTTTTTATTTTTAACCCTTCTTTCATGGAAAACTCACTGTCCCTTTAAAAACGTTTTTTTTTTACTTTTTGTCCTTGTTTCCTGTCCCCCAGGGCACTACCCGGACCCCCATACACTTTTTATGGCAAATATCTAGCATATATGCACTCTTGGAGGGCACTCTAAAAACCAAATTTTCAGCCCCATTGACTTGCATGGAGTTCGAGTTCGGTTCGGACCCGAACATATGGAAAGTTCGGGTTCGGGCCCGAACCGAACTCGGGCGGTGTTCGGCTCATCCCTAATTAACACTTTGTGCTCTCTATACGTAACATGGGGTGCGCAAAGTGCAGTGACCTCGCGCATAGGAGTGCAAGATACCAAACGCAAATGTAATGCTTACATAATGTAATATGCAGTAAATATCACAGCAAACATTAATGCTCACGCAAGTGAGCGTTAACGTTTGCGATAAGAGAGTAATAGGACCCTATAATTTTTATTAAAATTGTAGACTGCAGTAATCCAATAATAAATGTTTCACAGGCTCATCTGCATTGCTTTAACCTAGATTTATTTTCAATATTTTATCTGATTGTTAATGATAAAATGCCTCTAATTAAGGATTTTTTTAAATGAAAAAGAATCATAACTTCAATCTTAAAATCTTTATGTCAGAAGTCAGCGACCTTGACCCATCAGATCATCAGATGCTTTGGAACTGCATCTCCCATGATGCTCAGCCAGGGCCGGATTTCTAGGTCGAGTGGGCATGTGCCTACAGACGCCTACCACAAGGGGGCGCCTTGCTTTATATAAAAAATTGCCATTTATATTTATTTAGACCCCTGTATCTCTAGAGCCGTTCAGGCTAGAAGGACATGTAAGGTTTGAAAGTATTACTTTCTGGGTTATTCAGAAATTTCTGGGTTATGAGAAATTCTAGGTCAAAATAGCTGATTTGGAAAGTGAGATGAAAGGGAGAATTTTTCTGGTTTGGCTATTTTGACCTAGAATTTTTCATTCTCCAGTCATTCTCCTGCTTTTCACGCTCTCTGAATAACCCTGTTTGTATTCCTGTAACGACAGTAACAATTCGATGTTCTTGTACCCAGGACATACTGAAAATGAGAGAAATCTCAATGTATCCTTCCTGGTAACTAGGGTTGCACCGATACCGATACTAGTATCGATATCGGTGCCGATACTGGGTACTGCAGGAGTACATGGTACTCCTGCAGTATCCCCCGATATTTCCCCCGATACCGGAAGCCGGCATTGAGCCGGCTTGCCGGTATCCGAGGGGCTGGGGCGCTGTTCGAATGCTCTATAGACTATCGGCATTTGGACAGCCGCCCCTGGAGCTCTCCGCACCATACTTACCTTCCCCGAGCGATGCCGGCAAAGTTTCTGCGCTTCCGCACGTTGAAGGACCCCAGCTGGGGTCCTTCAACGGGCGCACGCGCAAAGACTTTTTCGGCGTCGCTCAGGAAGGTAAGTATGCCGCGGAGAGCTCCAGGGGCGGCTGTCCGAATGCCGATAGAGCATTCAAACAACCGCCCCATGTCTGGTCTGGAGTCTGAGCTGGGGGCAATATCCATGAGAGCTTGGGGGCAAATATCCATGAGCTGGGGGCATATCCATGAGCTGGGAGGGGCAAATATCCATGAGCTGGGGCATATCCATGAGAGCTTGGGGGCAAATATCCATGAGCTGGGGGGCATATCCATGAGCTGGGGGCAATATCCATGAGCTGGGGGCAATATCCATGAGTTGGGCTAATATCCATGAGCTGGGGGCAAATATCCATGAGCTGGGGGCAATATCCATGAGCTTGGGGGCATTATCCATGAGCTGGGGGCAATATCCATGAGCTGGGGCAATATCTATGAGCTGGGGCAATATCCATAAGTTGGGGCAGTATCCATGAGCTGGGGCAGTATCCATAACTTGGGGCAGTATCATGAGCTGGGGGGCAATATCCAAGAGCTGGGAGCAATATCCATGAGAGCTTGGGGGCATATCCATGAGCTGGGGGATATATACATGTGAGCTGGGGGCATTTGTATATGAGGTCTGTTCTTATTGGAAAGTGGTCACATTACATGAAATAAAAGTATCGGTACTCGGTATCGGTGAGTACTTGAAAAAAGGTATCGGTAGTAGTACTCGGTCTTACAAAAGTGGTATCGGTGCATCCCTACTGGTAACATACTTTATAAATAAATACATCCGGCTTGCACAATCAGCCAAGTAAGATCTGAAGATATATTCCATGCTTTCCCCTTCTGGATTGTGCAGGCTTCTGCTTCCCACGTGGAGGCTGATGAAGTCGCTTGCTGTCTCATGGTAGTAAAAAATAGCAATTGTATTGGTGTGCACAGGGGGTTTGGTGTGCCCGGGCCCACCCTAATATTGGGGATGAGGTCCTCTTTCACCTCCTATATTCACATTTTAGATGTCCCTTATCTGGTTCATGATGAATAACAAACACTGACAGTGTCTGATTACAGGCTCGTTATTTCTAATGAAAAATGTGCATTTTGTGCAAAATCTTCTAAACATAAGTTTTCAGTTAATAAATGCTCCATTGGTGCCCACCCGAATGTAACAAGCTGTGTATGCCAGTGTCTGCGCACCCTAATGTAACAAGCTGCATGCGCCAATGTCTGCACACCCTAATGTAACAGGCTGCGCATGCCAGTGTCTGCACATCCTAATGTAACGGGCTCCACACGCCAGTGTCTGCACACCCTATTGTAAGCTCTCCTGCCAAGGCCACCATGTCATGTGTGTACATTGGTCTTCAATCAGTCGATGGTGAAAAATAATATCTTTTAATTTCCTGTACATGGAAGCTTTCCTTAGTTGACATGCCCCTTTATCTCAGTTTAAAATGTTTCACTTGCCATATCCTATAGAGACAAAAGAAATGTGTAATATGAGCAAGCCGTTAGAAAGGGGCCACCCTTCTAGTTTCATGGGTTTAACTATGGTAATTATCTGTGTTGTTGAGACAATCTTATTGGCTTATGAATGTATCCAAGTTTTAATTAAAAACTGGCAGGGATAAGACACATCAGATGTTTGAAGTACGAAATCTGTGTGTGATTGTCTTCACTTATATTCGCTATAGCGTAGCGCTGAGTTGCGTCTGCCTTGCTTATATGAGAAAATACAGAAGTCTTTTGGGATGCTTGTTTGGTAAATATGAATAGGAATATTGATTTGTTTGTTTATTTAACAGATGGTATCAATAGAAAAGCAAATACATTCCAACATTAACAAAAAGTGTTTTTTTCTCTGTTTTATAATCTTTGCAGATACAAGATTCCTTATGCAGAATCCCAAAATTTCTAAAAATTCCAAAATCAGAGAAGTGTAAAAATCCCCCCCCCCCCCGCAAGCTCATGTGACGAGGACAAAATGATTATAAATCCTGTATAAAATGCCCTTACGGCTTTGTGTATAAGGTGTGTATGAAACATATATGAATGTCGTGTTCAGACTTGGCTTCCATCACGGAGATATCACATTATTATATGCAAATATTCCAAAAAATCCCAAATCCAGAACACATCTGGTCCCGAGCATGTCGGATAAGGGGCACTCGCCCTGTATAGCTCACATTACACTTTCAGCCATCTGGCAGGAGAGGAGGACACAGAGGAGCAGAGAGCTCAGATCTTATCCAATATAAAATGTGATATTTAACTCCATAATCTTAAAGTGAAAGAATACAATAAATACAAAAACTAGTACTATTTATTAAAGGATGCACTACTCATCCTGATCACTTCATAGTTTTAAAATAGTCAGGGTGTGAGAAGTGCCGCTCCCCGGATCTGGAGATTTTGCTGGGTGAAGTGGAGGAGTTTCCTCCCCCACCCAGCATCACCAACAGCCGGGATTTTTAATTTCCCAGCTGCCGGTCACCAGATCGGTCACTAGTGATTTCACACGCAGAGAGTAGCCGGCGTCACACTCTGAGACCAATCGCTGTAGCGAGCGTTCCCAGAGAGGCAGCGATGGATCAGATCTGTCCATGCGCGTGCAGCTCTGATCCATCGCTCTGTGCATGCGCTACAGAACTTGCGTACATAAAGTGTGCAAGTTCCATAGCGCTGCACAATTTATGCAAGTTGTGTAGAAGCGCAAGTTGCGTGGAAAAGACTCAAGAATGTCCAGGTTCGGGATTCCCTGAGCCGAAGAGGAGGAGCAACGCGCCGCGAGGGAGAAAAGGTGAGTAAAATAACCTAAAAAAGTGGAAAGTAAATAAAACATAATTGGGCAGAGGTTGTCAGCAGGATCCATTACTCCATTACTTGAGGGCAAAAAAAAAGGACTTTTCATTAGAGTATCCCTTTAAAGCGCAAACAATAGGATCTCAAAGTGTTGCACTGATTCGTCACGTGACGAGAATACAATCAGTCGATCTGAAAATATTTATACCGACAGTGTCAGGAGAAGAATATCTCTGGGTCCTATTGTGCTGCTATATAAAGACAGGCCCGCAATCTGTGACATAATGTGGTGACTATTCCAGTCGGCTGCCAGCCAAACCTTGTTTTAAATGACACTAGGGAGATACTTAATAACTGCATTCAAAACCAATGTTATAAATAATTCAGTTGCAATTGTTTAAGAAAAAAAAAAAAAGAAAACGAAGCGTAGTTACATATTTGTCCGAGGCTGCTCTTCTTATGGAACGAGTCTCGGAAGCATTTTGTGCACAAGATATTGCTGGCTGTAGAAACCTTTGCATCAGGACGGGAAACTACAAAGGCCGTCAATGAGGCAGCTTAAAGGGACACTACTAAAACATACAGGGTTATTAAAGATCCGAATTGCTGGAGAAAGGTAACCGAACAGTGAAATTCAGCGTTCGGTTACCTTTCCTGGCCAATCGGCTATCCAGAGAGCAGGCAATTCGCCAAATCCTGGCGAATTGCCTGCACATACGGTGCCTGTTCGGTCCTGTTCGAGGGCAGTGAATCCCCATAGAGAAGCAATGCTTCATCTATTCAGAGAACACAAACCAGCTGTGAAAAGTTGCCGAATTGCCCTGCCATTCAGTGGTTTAATTCGGCAGGTTTAGTCAGGCGAATCCCATAGGCTTCAATGTTAAAAATATTCCTGTTTTAATTCAAAATCTAATAAACCGTTCATTATAATATTCTGCAGTAAAAAGTCTCTTAATTTATAGATTTTTTTAGGATCTTTTAAGCATTTTATGCAAACATTTTTTTTCCGTTGTTTTCTTTTTAAACGTTTTTTCTTTTTTCTGTACCAGCCCTTTTATTATCATTCATTGGATCATATGTAAATTCCAGACATTTTCACTCAGTAGTTTCTTTGCAAACAGCGTTTCACTTTTCAAACATTCAAGCAAACTGTTTTTTTTTGTTCACTCCATTCGTCTGTGGTGTCGGCTTTTTCCGGCGGCTGCTCTGCGCTGTGATCGGCTCCTGCTCGGGTTTCTCCGGCTTCTTCGGCGGGTTAATCCTATGTTTTTGCAGGTTTCGGTGTGCGTTCGCCCTCGTTTTGCGGTGAGTTTTCGGCAGGTTTGCAGTGACTTTTCCCTGCACTACGACGGCCCTGTGGTGCTTGCTGAATACACTGCAGGGTTGCCGAAATTGGATCGCCGAATCACACCGAATTGAAGAGAACGAAAAGTCACCGAACGTGCGGTGACTTTTCGATTCTCTTTGAATAACCCTGATAGAATTTCCTTTTTTGCCCTTGAATATTTGGGCAGATCCTGCGGACAGTCTCTGCCTGGTTACTTTTTTTTACATTTTTAATCTTTTTTTTCTTTTTTAGTGATTTTATTCACCTTTTCTCCCTCTCTCGGCAGCTCCTGCTCTTCGGCTCAGGGAGTCCCTGAAGCTTTTCTGCACAATTTGCGCTCCGGTGCATATTTTGTAAGTGTAGAGAGTGCAAATTGCACACTAGAGGTGCGCACAGCTGAAACATTTATATTGTTTGAAAATAGTTTCGTCTGAAACAGAATTAGTTTGTATACGGATTCGTTTCATAATTTCGATTTGGCAATTTTGATTCAATTCAAATTTTAGGATCGCTAAAAAAAACCCCAATAAATTAAATCCAGCTCAATTACTTTTAGATTATGGTTAAACGTGAGTGTTAAAAGGCAAGCTAGGGTTAAATATTGAGCTGTCTATTGGCCTGTGGTGCTGAACACAACAGATTCAGCACCACAGCCAATTGACAGGGCTTTGTGAAACAGTAAAACGAAACGGATTCATTTTCATAATTTTGTTTGTAATTTGGGATCGATCCAAATTTTAAAATGACTAAACCCCCCCCCGCCCGATAAATCAAATCCTGCTCAATTACTGTTAGATTAGGGTTAAACATGAGGGTTAAAAGGCAAGTTAGGGTTAAATTACCGTTTCGCTGCAGTGTGCATAGCAGAATCATTTTCGTTATATACCGTTTAGTTTCGTTTCAATTTGCATGAAACTAATTTGTTATTTCAGAAATACTTCCGAAATATGAATTAACGAATTTTTGGACGAATTGAGATTCATTACAAATTAAATGCACATGTCTACAGGACTTTACGTACACAAGTTCCGTAGTGCCTGCCCAGATCCGATCTATCGGTTGCCTCTCTGAGACCACTCGCTACAGCGTTTGGGGATTCATACACGGTTATTCAAAGAGGTCTGAATGGCTGCCGAAAGGTAACCGAACGCTGAAAATCAGCGTTCGGTTACCTTTCTTGGCCATTCGGCTAATCAGAGAGCAGGCAATTCGCCAAATGTTGGCGAATTGCCTGCACATACGGTGCCTGTTCGGGGGCAGTGAAATCCCCATAGCTTCGTCTATTCAGAGAACAAAAACCAGCAGTGAAAAGTTGCCGAATTGCCCGGTCATTCGGTTGCTTCATGCGGCAGATTTATTCAGACGAATCCCATAGGCTTCAATATTAAAAATATTCCTGTTTTAATACAATATCTAATAAACCGTTGAGTATAATATTCTGCAGTACAGAGTCTATTTATAGATTTTTTGTGATATTTTAAGCATTTTTTGGGATTTGCCAAAAAATTTTGCCCATTTTTTTTTTTTTATTTTTTTAAAACATTTGTTATTTTTTCTGTAACAGCCCTTTTTATTATCATTCATTGGATCATATGTAAATTCCAGACATTTTCGCTCAGTAGTTTCTTTGCAAACAGCGTTTCACTTTTCAAACATTCAAGCAAACGTTTTTTTTTTTGTTTTTTTTACTCCATTCGTCTGCAGTGTCGGCTCTTCCGGCGGCTGCGCTGCGTGTGATCGACTCCTGCTCGAGTTTTTCCGGCGTTTGCGGCAGGGTTAATACAGATGTTTTTGCAGGTTTTCGGTGTGCCTTCGCCGGGTTTTGCGGTGAGTTTTCAGCAGGTTTGCGGCAACTTTTCCCTGCATTACGGCGGCCCTGTGGGGCTTGCTGAATTCACCGCAGGGTCGCCGAAATGGGATCGCCAAATCATGCCGAATTGAAGAGAACTTTTGACTTTTGTGACTTTGTGACTTTTTGATTCTCTTTGAATAACCCTGATAGTTTGTTTAAGAGAGGGATGTTTTATGTTTAATTTAGGAATATACCATATATATATATATATTTATCCTTAACTACAAAACCCTCACTAACTCAGCTCCCCACTACCTGTCCTCACTAATCACCAAATACACCCCAGCCCGCTCCCTAAGGTCAAACAGTGACCTGCGCCTAGCTTCTCCCCGCATCACCTCTTCCCATGATAGACTGCAGGATTTCTCACGCGCAGCCACCACTCTCTGGAACGCTCTCCCTCGTACTGTCAGACTTTCCCCTAACTTCTCTTCCTTCAAACGCTCCCTTAAAACGTTCCTATTTAGGGAAGCCTACCACCCAACTCACTGACACAACCATCAATCACACTCACCTTACAGTCCTCTCCTCCTGTTTCCAACCCCAACCCTCCTAGATTGTGAGTTCCTACGGGAATAGGGCCCTCATCTCCTCCTGTACTGTTTGTCAAATGTTGTTCAATGTATTGTAACCCTGTCTAAACTGTACAGAAAAAATGGCGTCGCGCCCATACTCACTTATTTTCGGAGCGGCAGCAACTGCCAGGAGTAACAGCCCAGTCAATGCATAAAACATAACAAGGAAAAAGAGTGTCATCTGCGCTCGTTTCTATGTGTTCCATGTACAACAAAAATTAGGTTTTTGTTGTTTCAATGGCCATTGCAACGTAAGCCCGCCTTGAAGTGGCGAGTGAGCTTACGTTGCAATGGCCATTGAAACAAACAAAAACCTCATTTTTGTTGAACATGGAACACATAGAAACGAGCGCAGATGACACTCTTTTTCCCTGTCTATACTGTGCTTATTGTACAGCGCTGCGGAATATGCTGGCGCTTTATAAATAAAGAATAATAATAATAATATATATATTGTGTTTTACAAAATGACTAATGATCAAAACAGAATATGGTATGCGTTCACATTTATAACACATCTTCATTTCACAGATCAGATTACTATATGGACGGATTTAACCTGTTTGTAATCACAACAACTGGATAGATATAGATACTGTGTGCAGCTACAGTCAGTGTAAGTTCAAAATGGCCGCCTTATTGACTAAAACGTGAGAAAACTAGGTTAATATCCATTACAAAATCACCTGCAGCCCTTATAATGCAATCTGTCTGAGGAAATTATAATTTTGAGGGAGAATTGATAACTAAATAGTGGGTAAATTCTCAGTTTTCGTTTCTTTTCAACATAGCTGGTGTTACGGAACATTCTATTTCCACTGGTTTTCAAAGACAAATGAACATTTATCATACTAGTAACCACCCTCTGTTTACTTTATCACTTGGAGTAGCTAAAAGATTATCCATCCACCACGTTTCTAGGTTTTGAAATATCCCACAATGGCCAATGATAAAGACAACAACTGTTCATGATAACGGTACATACTTGGCTACCACACAGTATCAGCTGTGGAGTCCAGTGGTAACGTCTCTACCCTTCGACCATGGGAAGCAAGTCAAACTCCCCTTCAGCCCAGCCCTCCAATACAACTGTGGAGAAGTCTCGACTTTACGAGAAGCGGGTTCAGCCTAACCACCAGGTCGCTGCTCTACAATCATGGAAAGACGAACCGATCCCACTCAGAAGATGCCACCAGCGAGTGTCCTTGAGCAAGACACCTAATGATATGGATGCGCCTACCTCACAAAATACTTGTACATCTCATAGATTGTAAGTTCCCTTGGGATCAGGGACCCCCTGAATCAGGCCATATCATCCATGTGTTGATATCAACTATCGAATCTGAAATGAATTATCAAATTGATATCAACTATCGAATTTTAAATGAACTATCAAATTGATATCAACTATCGAATCTGAAATGAATTATCAAATTGATATCAACTATTGAATTTTAAATGAACTATCAAATTGATATCAACTATCGAATTTTAAATGAACTATCAAATTGATATCAACTATTGAATCTGAAATGAACTATCAAATTGATATCAACTATTGAATCTGAAATAAACTATCAAATGGATATCAACTATCGAATCCATTTGATAATTCATTTCAGATTAGATAGTTGATATCCATTTGATAGTTAATTTCAGATATCAACTATCGAATTTGAAATGAACTATCAAATGGATATCAACTATCGAATTTGAAATGAACTATCAAATGGATATCAACTATCGAATTTGAAATGACCTATCAAATGGATATCAACTATCGAATTTTAAATGAACTATCAAATTGATATCAACTATCGAATTTTAAATGAACTATCAAATTGATATCAACTATTGAATCTGAAATGAACTATCAAATTGATATCAACTATCGAATCCATTTGATAATTCATTTCAGATTAGATAGTTGATATCCATTTGATAGTTAATTTCAGATATCAACTATCGAATTGAAATGAACTATCAAATGGATATCAACTATCGAATTTGAAATGAACTATCAAATGGATATCAACTATCGAATTTGAAATGACCTATCAAATTGATATCAACTATTGAATCTGAAATGAACTATCAAATGGATATCAACTATCGAATTTTAAATGAACTATCAAATTGATATCAACTATCGAATTTTAAATGAACTATCAAATTGATATCAACTATTGAATCTGAAATGAACTATCAAATTGATATCAACTATTGAATCTGAAATAAACTATCAAATGGATATCAACTATCGAATCCATTTGATAATTCATTTCAGATTAGATAGTTGATATCCATTTGATAGTTAATTTCAGATATCAACTATCGAATTTGAAATGAACTATCAAATTGATATCAACTATCGAATTTGAAATGAACTATCAAATTGATATCAACTAACGAATCTGAAATGACCTATCAAATTGATATCAACTATCGAATTGAATTGATCTTAACTTACAATACAAGTAATAGTCAGCAAAGGACTTTATGAAACAAATAAAAACAATGTCACTGTTTCATTTGACTCAAATACTAAATCTGTGACACAGCTTAAAAGTTAACCCTAGCTTTTCTTTTAACGGCAAAATTTGATTAATTGGGGTTTTATTTAGTGATCCAAAATTCGAATTGATGTCAATTATTGAATTGATATATGAAATTTGAATCGATTTCGAATCGATCCAAAACGAAACTAAATACGAAACAAAATTAGTTACGAAATTCCGAAAAAGAAATGATTTAAAAATGTAACGAAACAAAAGGAAACAAAACAAATTTTTCAGCCATGCACATCCCTACTAAAAACAAACATATACTTACTGCAAAACCAAAGGATGACGCGCTGTACCTCATGACAGCGACAGCTGAAACGAGAGAGAGATACAATGTATTAATTTTAGAAAATTGTTTATGGATTCTTTGTGATGGTAAAAACTGTTTCGATGGGAGATTTACAGCCAGGGTGAGGTTTTTGTTGGCAGAGTATGAGGAAGCATTGGAAGGGTTCCCAGGATATACAGTAAACAATATTAAATGAAGCCCTTCTAGGAAAATGATTGCAGAAAACATCCTCCTTATCAGTGAAAAACGCCAATAGACTTGAAATTTTATTTATTTCAGCACTTACTTACATATAGAGATGGTAGAACTGTAAATGGACGCCTTTTTTTACCCAAATATCTAGATATTACGATATAAAGCGTGATTTATGCCATGTTTTTGAAAGATCTCAGGTTTCTTGGTCTTACAAAGAACAATGATTGGAAAGATCAGGGGCTATATTACAATGTTCAATGTGGACGCTAAGGAGAAAAGCCTGCGCCTGAAGGTTTCTCCTTAGTGTCTCCATTTTTGTGTGATATTACGTTGCAGACGCTAATCCAGTAACACGGCGCTAAGCGCCACCATGAGCATCCCCTCAATGGAGTCCATAGGACTGTCAGGATTATGCAGAGAAAGGTGAAAATCAGGAGAATTGGCTGGAGAAGAGAACCATCTAGACCAAATAGCCAATTTGGAAAGTGAGATAAATGGGAGAATTTTGCTGGTTTGGCTTTTTTTGACCTAGAATTTTCAGTTCTCCTGCCTATTCTCCTGCGGTTCACCTTTCTTTGAATAGACCTGTATGTGTGTTTTAGAAGATGGAAGTGCCCAGTCCTTCTCTCGGTCTTCCAGGTGGTGCGCCAGTCCCACTTCATACGGGGGCAGAGTAACATCTCTTGGAGTCTGCAAGCAAAGAAATCTGGAGCACCCTTTCTCTGTGAATCTTTAAAAAAAACAAAAAAAGAAGTTGCGTATAAAATAAATATATGAATAAATAATAAAATAAAGATTTAAAATTGTATGTTTTTTAAATTTTAGTTTTATAAAGAATGGCGCGCACCACAGTAAAACAAGAAATTATGAATAAATAATAATAACAGTTTTTATTTTGGTTTTTTACTGTAATACAAAAAATATATATATATTTTTTTCCTTCAAATTTAAATTTTTTATTTTGTACGAAAGGTCACAGACTGATCAGCAAAGTTGGCCTCGCAGGGCCAGAAAATATACGCACACAAAAGGGAGGGGGGGTCTCGAAATAGCATCCCCATTCTCACTCTGCTCCCCCGTTCTCGCCGCGGGATGAGAGGGGAGTATTTGATCTTTGGGGGTTTTCAGCTGGTGCTGACAGATTCTGCAGAAGCCGTATCATTTAGCACCGGGTCTGGCTGTGAGTAACTTTTCAGTAGCCGCAATGGTGCGTTAATTAGCGTTAGGACTTTGCAATCCGAACGCTAATTAACTCTTTGCGCTCCCCATGTTAAGTATAGGGAGCGCAAAGTACAGTAAACTGGCGCAATATAGTGCAATCTCCGATTCGCTAACGTTTTTTTTTCCGTTAGCGTTCGGAATGTATTATGGGGGTGCTGCGCTAGGGCCACTTAACGCTCACAGTGTATTCTATCGGCTATATTCAACACCTGAGGTGCTAGAACAGTTGAAACAGCTGGGACTGTGTCTATAACATCTATACCCAGCTTATTCAGCACAGAGCCACAGCTGCAGTAGTGCTTTTTAGCCAGCAGATGGTGACACCTTCCTGTCAAATATGGTTATTACAGTAAAAAAAAAAATGAAAAATTCCCATTTCTTTTAACTGTGTTATTAATAAAAAAATATTTTCCAAAAAAACCCAAAAAAAACACTGGTTCCTGACAATGGTTTCGTGGAGGATTACTTGGAAATGAAAAAGTTGAACTAATATATATATATATATATATATATATATTGTAATTCTATACATTGTATGAACCGCATGATGTTGCCATCTGCATTGAACACAACGAACCACACCACAAGGTCTGCCATCTTTAGAAAAGCCTTCAGCTGCTCAACCAAGTCGCACCAGGAGGAATTGGCTGCAAAGTATAACCTCCACTTGATGAAGTCGCACGTATGTGATGCACGTGCCAAGAACGATCCACTAAGCCAACGTCCCATGAGTCAGATTAGAGCTGAGACAATATTCAAAGGGATTAATAAAGATGGCCGCCTCTTTCCGTGGCTTCTGGAAGGAAAGATTGTGTATTTCCGCGCCAGTCAATCTTAAAAGAGAAGATACTTTTTTTTATTAGCGAAGAGTTCTCCAAAATAAAACCTATTAAAATGTGTAGATTCCACGTGAAATGGGGCGCGCGATCACAAGTCTGGATCCAGAATTGTAAAGTGGATTAAAGTATTGGCCGGAGACTCGTAACTACATTTTATTCTTAAATAATTCCACTCCAGAGGTTCAGGCTCGGCTCGGCGTCTATAAATGACAAATTTAAACCCGTTCCGTACGTGTGTTGGCTTGTACCGGCAGCCGTTTGTTAAAGCGTATTAGTGCCAAGTCATTCATTTTCCGGTAATGAACCTTGTTCAACGTTTACTTTTCTCACCCACGTTTTACGAATGGTTTGAATTTAACTTCAGGATCTTAGTCCTGACTGTTTTATCCTGAGACAGCCACGAGAATAAACCCGCGCTCCACATTCATTCTCACATTAAAAAGGACACGCTTTTAGAAAATAGAGTTCCCTTTTCTTGCCCTTAACCCCTTCACTACCAAGTGATTTTCCAAAAAAAAACATTGATAGGAACCAGTGGTTCTTTCAAAAAAATTTGAAAAGTCATTTTAAATGAATTTTACAGTAAGAAATATTTCGGCATATTCCCTTTGTATTTCTTACTGTAATAACCTATTTGGCCACTAGATGGTGTCATCTCCTGTCAAATTGAGTTACAGCCGTTGAGTTGCACTTTGTGTTCCCTGCACCGGCTGCTCAATGTCTGATGTCAGGACATTCAGTTTGCTGATTACACGGTTTCAGCTCTTTGGGCATTATGCTCATAGGGCTAAAACTTTGGGGGCGCCTTCTGCAGCCCCAAAGCAAACAAAATTCATTTGCATTTGGGCTGCAGAGCTGCAGATCAAAATATTTTGATATCGGGCAGTGGACGCTGCCTTTGATGTCCCAGATATCTCGATCTCGGTAGTGAAGGGGTTAAATAATTGGACAGAGGCTGCTGACGGACTCTGCCCAATTATTATTTTTTTTTTTTTTCCTTTTTGGGGGTGATTTTATATCTATTCACCTTTAGTCCCTCGCCGTGCATTCCTCTTTGGCTCAGAGACTCCTGAACCCAGAACTCCCTGAAGCTTTTCCACTCAATTTTCCCTCCTATACACCTTGTGTAGCGTAGGAACCGCAAATTGCACAGCGCATCGGGACTTACGCACTTTATGCACACAAGTTCTGTAGCGTCTGCGCAGAGCGATGGATCGTAGCTGCACGCGCATGCACAGATCTGATCCATCGCTGCCTCTCTGAGAACGCTCGCTACAGTGATTGGTCCCAGAGGGTGACGTCGGCCGCTCTCTGTGTGTGACATCAGTAGTGACCGATCTGGTGACCGGCAGCCGGGAAATTGAAAAATCCCGGCAGCTGGTGCCACTGGGTGGGGTGGAAGATTTGTTAGGAAATGCAAAAGGTTATATATTTAATTGGTTTGATCTGACAACGCGTTTCACCTCTTCCTTCCCTTGATGTTTACAGCAATATCCATTGTACCATATTCTGACTTTTTCCAGTTTTTTTAATGTAAAACTTAATTCTTTGACAGGTCAGCTGAAAAATAATACGACAAAAAGGGCTCGTGTGAAAATGTGCCGCTCAGAAGTCAATAAAAGGATGGCTTTGTGCACGGAGATATATGTCGATTTGTCCGAGTCGTTTTGCTCATTTTTTTTTTATTTCGATGAGCCACTTTCTGTTCATGGTGCCATTCGTTTCATGCATTAAATTCATTTCAGGCACAGGTCTAATGCTCAAATCTCGAACGCAGTCAAAAAAGTCCAATTACTGAAGCTGATTTTTTAAAAATAAAAAAAATAAAAAATCTTTTTATCAAAATGTAATGTAACGGAGACATGTTTCGCGGTGAGCGAGATCTCCTGAGAAATCTGTTAAACACGCGCCTTTCTCTGGCTGCTATTGTCAGCCCCTTCAAGACAGAAAAAGCAGGAGAAGGTCTAATTACGGCGCCGCTTTGATGTGTCTGCACCAAGCAACACCATCCGTGATAATTATGGCAAGAAATGCTAAAACACCTTGCCGCGGTGCTTAAAATACGCTCTGCCCGCAGGGCTCGCTACCCGACGCAGAGCAACGTGTTTCTGATTCATCCTTCAAACGAGGGAGCTGGATATCGGGAAGAATGCAGGAAATTAATCAATCGAGACCCTTTTCTCATTCACTCAAGAGTATCATAAGAGCCGTCCGGAGAGAAGCGCTATATGGCGCCGAATGAAAGAAAATATTAATTTAATACCGCACAGACTTTGTTTCTTGTTAATATAAAAGTAGCGAGTGAATATATATTTTTTTGTGGATTTATATATACCGACTGATCAAACAATATTTAAAAGCTCACACGCCGTAATATTAAGTTGTGTCGCCTTTTGCTGTGATTGCGGCACGCATTCGTCGTGGCATCGCGCAATGTCACAGCATTTATTGGCGTCCAGAGTGGCATTAATTTGTGGCCAAGATCTTGTATTGATGATGGGAGAGTCGCGGCGCTGCGTAAAGTCTTCTCCAGCACATTATCCCAAAGATTAACCTCAATGGGGTTAAGGTCTGGACTGTGCGGTGGCCAATCCATGTGTGAAAATGATGTCTCATGCTCCCTCAACCACTCTTGCACAATTTGAGCCCGATGAATCCTGGCATTGCCATCTTGGAATAAGCCCGCTGTGCCATCAGGGGAGAAAAAACCCATTGATGGAAAAATCTGCTCATCCAGTATATTCAGGGAGTCACATGACCTCATTTTTTGGGCACACACAGGGTAATTCAAAGAGCTTCAAAAAGTCACCGCACATTCGGTGACTTTTCGTTCTCTTCAATTCGGTTCCTTTTGCCGATCCCATTTCGGTGACGCTGCGGTGTATTCAGCAAACACCACAGGGTCCCCGAATTGCAGGGAAAAGCTGCCGCAAACCTGACGAAAACTAACCGCAAAACCCACCGAATGCACGCCGAAAACCCGCAAAAACATCTGGATTAACCCGTCGAAAAACCCGAGCAGGAGCCGATCACTTGCAGCGAAGCCGCTGGAAAAAAAGCCGACACCGCAGACGAGGCAGTGAATAAATTAGCAAAACAGTTTGTGTGAATGTTTGAAAATGAAACGCTGTTTACAAAGAAACTACTGAGCGAAAATGTCTGAAATTTACATATAAAATCCAATGAATGATAATAAAAAGGGCTGTTACAGAAAAAATAAGTAAACTTAAAAAATGTAAAAATAAATAAATAAATAATCAGACTTTAAAAAAAAATCAGAAAAATGCTTAAAGTATCCTAAAAAATCTATAAATAAAGAGACTCTTTACTGCAGAATTTTATAATGAACGGTTTATTAGATATTGAATTAAAACGGGAATATTTTTAACATTGAAGCCTACGGGAGTCTCCTGAATAAACTTGCCGAATTAAACCACCGAATGACAGGTCATTAGGGGAACCTTTCACTGCTGGTTTGTGTTCTCTGAATAGACGAAGCAGTGCTTTTTCATGGGGATTTCACTGCCCTCGAACAGGCACCGAACAGGCACCGTATGTGCAGGCAATTCGCCAGGATTTAGCGAATTGCCTGCTCTCTGGATAGCCGAATGGCCAGGAAAGGCAACCGAACGCTGAATTTCAGAGTTCGGTTACCTTTCTCAAGCAATTCGGATCTCTTTGGATAACCCTGATAATGTTCCTGATTCAGACCTGTACAACTGAAGCCGCCCCAGATCATAACAGGCTTATATGGGAGGTGGTGAGTTTTTTTGGGACAGACAGTGTATATATACACACACACACACAACCAATGAGCAGCTTTCAGCCACAATCCCTTATTTTGATGTTACTTATCTGATAAATAGCAGAGATGGACATTATCTCTCCATGCAGGTTGGTTATTTCCAATAAAAAAAACATGTATTTTATGCTAAATATCCTAATTATAAATTTTTAATCACTTATCATTGTATGCGTGCACCCCCTAACAAGCTTGGGTTGGCTTCAGGACACTGCAACAAAGCATACCACTGAGGCGCGTTCAATACCTCAGCCGCTGTAAGGCTAGGGTCAGACGAACGCATTTTTCACGTTGTCCGTGAAAAAGTGCGTTCGAACGAATGGACGTATTTTTTCACGGAATATGCGATAGCGGTCATACGATGCGCATTTCCGTCCGTGATTTTGTACGGATCATCAATAAAACCCTTTTTGTGTCTGGACGTTATGTTGGCCGGACGTGTGCAGCGTCTGACGTCTCCCAATCACGCAAACACGCCGCTATGCGGACGCAGCGCACTCTGTACGTCAGTAGTAGCGGTTTGACATTCTCGAAAAAATGCGTTCGTTTGCCACTTGCGTTGCGTGGACGAACTTTCGTGCGGCCGTTCGTCGTATGTTCCCCGGCATTGGACGTCATTTGCTGCTAGCACGGCCGTGATTTCGTGCGGCTAAACGCACGTTAAAAATGCTTTTGTCTGACCTTAGCCTAAGTGCTAAGTTAGCAACTTGCCATTGAACGCCGTTCAGCCGCTCAGCGCTCAGCACTGCTAACTTAGCACTTGCAGCGACCCGAGGAGATGCTGCGAGTAGCTGAGTGTGACGTAGTAAAGATGGCCGCCGCCATGAAGCAAGTAACAATTCCGTACAGCAAGATGGCCGCCGCCATGAAGCAAGTAACAATTCCGTACGGCAAGATGGCCGCCGCCATGAAGCAAGTAACAATTCCGTACAGCAGTGTTAATTTTGAGGTTTTTGTTCACAAAGCACAAAATATTTATTTATTACTTACCCCCTGCACATAGGCATATATTACAGCTCTATTATATATTTTGTTTCAGAAGTAAACATAACGTTTATTCAATAAAAACTATCATTTGTGGTGTGTGCGTACAAAACGGAATTGTGCTGACTGCTTTCCTTTATCATATATACCTCAACTGTTGTCTGAGTCAAACGAAAAACAATCTGAATCTTTCATTTAGAAATCGACGGCCATTTTACTTTGAAATTCGCATCCAAAGCGTTCAATGACACTGCTGCAGCAAACTGAATTGCTGCGCTGCAGCAATTCAGCAGCTGCTGAGGTATCGAACGGGGCTCTGCGCTACTTTACATTATATCGTCATCGCACAGAGCAGAGCTCCGTCAAAAAAGAGAAGCGTGTTCCTAAAGGGTTAACCAGTAAGTGGCAAATCCTAGAATTATAAAAGGGATTTACACATTTAAAGCTTAAAATATTTGTACAGACCGAGTGTCCCTTTTATGAAACGTTCGGGACCAGAAGTGGTGAGGATTTTGGATTCTTGGGGCATTTTTTGGAATATTTGCATATAATAATGAGATATTTTGGGGATCCAAGTCTAAACACGAAACTCATTTATGTTTCATACACACCTTATACACAGCCTGAAGGACGTTTTATACAGGATTTCTAATCACATTGCCCCGTCACACAGTTATTACAGCTACACGTATTTATAAAGCGCCAACAAGTTCCGTAGCGCTGTACAATGGGTGAGACAGAATGATAAATATACATACAAGTTAAACACATAGAACAGTAGGAGAGAGGACCCGGCTCGAGAGTCACATGAGGTCGGGGGGGGGGGGTTCCACTTGGGGTGTCATGTTGGCATTCAGTACATTTTTGGAATATTTTGGATAAGAAGGGATTCTCTCTACCTGTATTCTTTTAAATTTATTTTTCACTTTTCTCTAACCTTCAATATTTTAGCTTAACCACCAAGACGTAAGCAGCGCT
The DNA here is from genome assembly GCA_009667805.1 of Leptobrachium leishanense. Lineage (NCBI taxonomy): Eukaryota > Metazoa > Chordata > Amphibia > Anura > Megophryidae > Leptobrachium > Leptobrachium leishanense. The sequence continues at coordinate 20,137,117 of CM019069.1, forward strand.
GAGCTCCTTTATACAGGACAGGCCTTTACTTATTATACAGGACAGGCCTTTACTTATTATACAGGACAGGCCGTTATTTATTATACAGATACAGGACAGGCCTTTATTTATTTATTAATTATACAGGACAGGCCTTTATTTATTATACAGGACAGGCCTTTACTTATTATACAGGACAGGCCTTTATTTATTATACAGATACAGGACAGGCCTTTATTTATTTATTAATTATACAGGACAGGCCTTTATTTATTATACAGATACAGGACAGGCCTTTATTTATTTATTATACAGGACAGGCCTTTATTTATTATACATAAACAGGACAGGCCTTTATTTATTTATTATACAGGACAGGCCTTTATTTATTATACAGGACAGGCCTTTGTTTATTTATTATACAGGACAGGCCTTTATTTATTTATTATACAGGACAGGCCTTTATTTATTATAACTTATACAGGACAGGCCTTTATTTATTATACAGGACAGGCCTTTATTTATTATACAGGACAGGCCTTTATTTATTTATTATACAGGACAGGCCTTTATTTATTATACAGATACAGGACAGGCCTTTATTTATTATACAGATACAGGACAGGCCTTTGTTTATTTATTATACAGGACAGGCCTTTATTTATTTATTATACAGATACAGGACAGGCCTTTATTTATTATACAGGACAGGCCTTTATTTATTTATTATACAGATACAGGACAGGCCTTTATTTATTATACAGGACAGGCCTTTATTTATTTATTATACAGATACAGGACAGGCCTTTATTTATTATACAGGACAGGCCTTTATTTATTTATTATACAGATACAGGACAGGCCTTTATTTATTATACAGGACAGGCCTTTATTTATTTATTATACAGGACAGGCCGATATCCATTAACAAGAAGACATTAAGATACATAAAGCGCTAGAAAGTAACGCGCATGCGATGCAGCTCCATAATAGCTTCGAGCTGAACTTGCGGAAGTCTTTACTGCTCGTTTAAACGTCCGGAATGCACTTTGCAGAGGACGCATCCTGACAGCGGAGTACACTGTGTATCAATATTGCGTTTGACCTTTTACAGGGAGGAGAGGAGTTCTGGCCGAGCTCGGGAGACGCGCTGCCATTTTTTTTTAAGATGTCAGCACAATGAGGCCGGGTAGGTTTAGAGAACTTGCATTGCAATATCTCAGAGTAAATGTCAGCCCGGCTACTGAGAACTGAATAACAAGCCATACCGGGATGTCATCCAATGCTGCGGATGTATCCTTTACGAGGAAAGCGTCCCTTCGGAGTGGCGGAAGCTAGCGACCGCTTTTTAATAAATCCGTCGTTACATTTAATCTTCTCGGGTGACGGCTCATCGTCAAGTTGCAGCTTCTTGTAGAACAACTTTTAATGATGCTTTAAAGTTGCAAAAAGTAATGAACTACATTTCCCATGATGCTCTACGCGTCTTTGCAGTTAATGTCACCCACTGCGTGTTGCTCTCTGTGCAAGACCCTTTACCAGTGATGACTAACCTTGGCACCCCAGATGTTTCTGAACTACATGTCCCATGATGCTGAGCCAGATTTAAGTGTGAGTAAGCATCATGGGACCTGTAGTTCTGAAACATCTGGAGTGCCTAGGTTGGCCATCACTGCCCTATACAGACCAAAACACACAGGGCAATGAAAATGCAACCATAGTGGAGATAGGAAGAGCTCTGGGCTGATCACTGTCCATGCTGCTGAATATCAAGTCCCTGTTCTGCTCTCTGTAGGACCCTATACAGACCAATATACAGAGCTGCGGCCGGATTTATAATTAAGCAAAATAGGCATGTGCCAAGCTCTGCAAAATTAGGATTTATTTTCTTCTATTGTTTTTTTTAGGTTTACACAGTAGGAATCAAGGTGCACCCTTTGCTGGACACCTTCCTCTGTAAAAGCAAAATAAAATGTAATGAATCAATTTGAAACTTTTAAACATTTTAGAATATATATATATATATATTTTTATTATTTTATTTTTACACATTTTTTTAAAACCATGTAATGTTCCCCAAAAGAAAAATTATTATCCTTAATGATAATGCAAAATGAGGGGGAAAAGTCTCTTTTTACACAACGAGAAGCAAGGTGCACCCTTTGGTGGGCACCTTCCTCTGTAAAAGTAAATAAAATGAAATAAATTAATATGAAAACTTTTAAACTTTTTTTAGAATATACAGGTATGTGATTAAAAAACAATTTTATACTCATTTTTAAAAAAAATATATAATGTGCCCCAAAACAAAAATTAAAAAAGTAATCCTATATAATAAAACAGCTTCAAATCCATCGCCGTCAAGCGCTGAGTGCGCATGCGCGACGGACTTTGAACTGTTAGAAAAAAAAGCGGAGCCGTTGGAGAGGCACGTGCAAAGCGCCTCTCCCACCTCCTTACAACTCAGTCACAGCTCAGCTTTGCGCGCGCCTCTCCAACAGCTCCGCTTTTTTTTCTGGCCTCTGCCCTGACCGCCGGCGTGCCTCCCTGCTCGCCAGAGGCTGGGCCAATGTAGGCCCACTGGCGAGCAGGGACTTCAAGATGGTCGCCGGCGGGCCCCCTCTGATGTCAGAGGAAGCCCGCCGGCGGCCATCTTGACGTCCCTGCTCGCCGATGGGCTCAGCCTCCAGTGAGCATGGACTTCAAGATGGCTGCCGGCGGGCCCCCTCTGATGATGTCAGAGAGGGCCCGCCAGTCAGAGAGGGCCCGCCGGCATTCGTTGAGCTGGGGGCAATTATATCCATGCTTGAGCTGGGGCCAGTTATATCCATGTGTGAGTTGGGGGCAATTATATCTATGTTTGAGCCGGGGCCAACTATGTCCATGTGTGAGTTGGGGGCAATTATATCCATGTTTGAGCCGGGGCCAACTATGTCCATGTGTGAGTTGGGGGCAATTATATCCATGTTTGAGCTGGGGGCAATTATATTTATGTTTGCACTGGGGGCAATTATATCCATGTTTTAGCTGGGGGGCAATTATATCCATGCAGTCATAATAATAGACTGCAGGATTTCTCACGTGCAGCCCCCACTCTCTGGAACGCTCTCCCTCGTACTGTCAGACTTTCCCCTAACTTCTCTTCCTTCAAACGCTCCCTGAAAACATTCCTATTTAGGGAAGCCTACCACCCAACTCACTGACGCAACCATCAATCACTCTCAACTTACAGTCCTCTCCTCCTGTTTCCAACCCCAACCCTCCCAGATTGTGAGTTCCTACGGGAATAGGGCCCTCATCTCCTCCTGTACTATTTGTCAAATGTTGTTCAATGTATTGTAACCCTGTCTATACTGTGCTTATTGTATAGTGCTGCGGAATATGCTGGTGCTTTAGAAATAAAGAATAATAATAATAATAATAATCCATGTTTGAGCTGGGGGCAATTATATCCATGTGTGCGCTTGGGGCAATTATATCCATGTTTGAGCTGGGGGCAATTATATCCATGTTTGAGCTGGGGGCAATTGTATCCATGTGTGAGCTGGGGCCAATTATATCCATGTGTGAGCTGGGGACAATTATATCCATGTGTGAGCTGGGGACAATTATATCCATGTGTGAGCTGGGGCCAATTATATCCATGTGTGAGCTGGGGGCAATTATATCCATGATTGAGCTTGGCGCAATTATATCCATGTGTGAGCTGGGGACAATTATGTCCATGTGTGAGCTGGGGCCAATTATATCCATGTGTGAGCTGGGGGCAATTATATCCATGTGTGAGCTGGGGCCAATTATATCCATGATTGAGCTTGGGGCAATTATATCCATGTTTGATTTGGGGCAATTATATCCATGTGTGAGCTGGGGGCAATTATATCCATGTGTGAGCTGGGGGGCAATTATATCCATGATTGAGCTTGGGGCAATTATATCCATGTTTGAGTTGGGGGCAATTATATCCATGTGTGAGCTGGGGACAATTATATCCATGTGTGAGCTGGGGACAATTATATCCATGTTTGATTTGGGGGCAATTATATCCATGTTCGAGCTGGGGAAATTATATCCATGCGTGAGCTGGAGGCAATTATATCCATGAGTGAGCTGCTGGGGGCAATTATATCGATGCGTGAGCTGCTGGGGGCAATTATATCCATGTATGAGCTGGGGGCAAATATACAGTTGTGTTCAAAATTATTCAACCCCCACTGAAATTGAGTGTTTTGGCCAGTTTGACATTGATTTTGATCATTCAGTCATCTTGCTTACAATTAAATCAAAGAGGCACGTGTAGGTCAGACAAATATAACATAACATTTATAATGAAATAACCACAAATGTCTTTTCTGTGCTCACATCATTATCAGTTTTATTCAACCCCCAAGTGACATTCAATCTTAGTACTTAGTACAACATCCTTTTACAGTTATAACAGCTTTTAAACGTGAAGCATAGCTTGACACAAGTGTCTTGCAGCGATCTACGGGTATCTTCGCCCATTCGTCATGGGCAAAAGCCTCCAGTTCAGTCACATTCTTAGGCTTGCGCACTGCAACTGCTTTCTTTAAGTCCCACCAGAGGTTCTCAATCGGATTTAAGTCAGGTGACTGCGATGGCCACTCCAAAATGTTCCAGCCTTTAATCTGCAACCATGCTCTAGTGGACTTGGAGGTATGCTTGGGATCATTGTCCTGTTGAAAGGTCCAACGTCTCCCAAGCCTCAGGTTTGTGACGGACTGTATCACATTGTCATCCAATATCTCCTGGTACTGAAGAGAATTCATGGTACCTTGCACACGCTGAAGCTTCCCTGTACCTGCAGAAGCAAAACAGCCCCAAAGCATGATTGACCCCCCGCCATGCTTCACAGTAGGCAAGGTGTTCTTTTCTTCATAGGCCTTGTTCTTCCTCCTCCAAACATAGCGTTGATCCATGGGCCCAAACAGTTCTAATTTTGTTTCATCAGTCCACAGAACACTATCCCAAAACTTCTGTGGTTTGTCCACATGACTTTTGGCATACTGCAGTCGACTCTTCTTATTCTTTGGAGACAGCAAGGGGGTGCGCCTGGGAGTTCTGGCATGGAGGCCTTCATTACGCAGTGTGCGCCGTATTGTCTGAGCTGAAACTTCAGTACCCACATCTGACAAATCTTTTCTCAGTTCCTCAGCAGTCACACGGGGACTTTTCTCCACTCTACGCTTCAGGTAGCGCACAGCAGTAGAAGTCAGCATCTTCTTTCTGCCACGACCAGGTAGTGTTTCACTCAGTGCCCTTTGCCTTGAATTTGCGAATGATGCTTCCTATGGTCTCTCTTGGTATGTTCAACATCTTTGCAGTCTTCTTATAGTCATTGCCCTTCCTGTGAAGAGTAATCACCTCTTCTCTTGTCTTCCTGGACCATTCTCTTGACTTCACCATGTTTGTAACCACACCAGTAAATGTCTAGAAGGAGCTGAGTATCACAGTCATTTTAAAGCTGCCTAATTGGTGCTTATTATGCTTTATTGCTGCTCCGTGACATCCACAGGTGTTTTCAATACCTGATTTAAAACACTTGAATGAACCTCTGTTCTTCAGAGTGGTAGTCTTTAAGGGGTTGAATAATTGTGTCAATGAAGAATTCACAAAAGAAACATTTACTACTGTATTACAAAACCAATTGATGTCATTTTAGTTGCATATGGTTCTTTAAAAAGTCCTTGTAGGATTTCATTCTGAATACAATTACAAATGTACACTAAATTCCCTAAAACCCTTTACAGCATTGGGGGTTGAATAATTTTGAACACAACTGTACCCATGTGTGAGCTCGGGCTCTCTGTAATAAATATGCCCACTTACAATCTAAATTGGGCCTGGTCCAGTGAGCTTACAGTCTTAAGAGGGTCCTGTTCCCGTGAGCTTACAATCTAAGAGGGGACAGATGAGCCGCTCCGGTGAGCTTACAATCTAAGAGGATAAAGAGGAGCCGCTCCGGTGAGCTTACAATCTAAGGCTAGGGTCAAACGAAAGCATTTTTACACGCGAACGTAAAAAAGTGCGTCCGAACGAATTGACGTATTTTTTCACGGTGTGCGCGAAAACGGTCATACGATGCGCATTTTTCGTGCGTGATTTTTTCGGATCGTCAATAAAACTCTTTTTGCGTCTGGACGTTATGTAGGCTGGACATTAGCAGTGTCTGACATCTCCTAATAACGCACACACGCCGCTATGCCGCAGCTGCGCACTCAGTACGTCAGTACTAGCGGTTCGGCGTTCTCGAAAAAATGCGTTCGTTTTCCACTTGCGTTGCGCGGCCGGACTTTCGTGCGACCGTACTTCGTATATTGGCCGTCATTGCCCGTCATTTGCTGCTAGTGCGGCTGTAATTATGTGCGCCAGAACGCACGTTAAAAGTGCGCTGGTCTGACCCCAGCCTAAGAGGGAAGAGGAGCCTGCTCTAATATATAAATCTCTTTGTAATGCACTGTCAGCTGCGTGCGCACCCATCACAGCTACTTACTCGGCCCTCCCGTTGTACGTTGCATTTATATAAAGAGATACTCTTGGATAGGACATTGAAAAGCAAATATGTGGACACGGATTCGGAGCTGGAAACAATAACAATAGAATGCCCTCCGGGCAGGCTTAATAACTAGTCATCTATAGTTTTTATTTATTTTTTTGCACCAGAGAAGGCATTTTTGTGCCTACCGGCTACTGAGACGTAAATCCTGCCCCGGCGACAGGGCTCGTGAAATGGAACCACCGTGAATTTTTTTTCTATTATTTTTTTTAGGTTTACACAGTAAGAAACAGGGTGCACCCTTTGCTGGACACCTTCCTCTGTAAAAGCAAAATAAAATTTAATGAACCAATTTGAAACTTTTAAAAGTTTTAGAATATATATATATATATATATATATATATCTTTCTATTATTTTATCACACATTTTTTTTAAATATGTAATGTGCCCCAAAAGAAAAATTATCATTCTTAATTTTTATTTTTTTTGCACCAGGGAAGAGTCAGAATTCCCCTTTTCTGCTCTCTGCAGTACCCTATACAGACCAACATACACAGGACTCATGAAATGCAACCCAGTGGAGGTAGAGGAAGGACGAGCTGTGGGCTGATTGCTGTCCATGGTGCTGAATGACAATTCCTTGTTCTGCTCTGAAAGCAACCAGCAAAGCCAGAATCCACCCAATCTCTCTTACTGTAACAAACAAGTCCCATTCATTCACCTCCATCCTCGCCTCTGCTGCCCCACCCAGCCTCTATCCTAATTATATAGCCTCCTTTTCTCAGCTGTTTCACTTCTCTCTCGGTTTAACCGTATCAAACCCAAGCTCTTGGTCTATCATCATGCAGGGTCTGCCATACTCGCTCTGGTAATTATCTCCACACTCCCCCTGTTCCCTTTTGTTTCACTTACCTCGGTGCCTTAGATTGTAAGCTCACAGGATGTCTGGCTGAGCACTCATATAAAGTGCTGCATTAGCAGGACAATTATCTTACGGGCAGGGCCGTCTGTCCCTTTTTATTAGGTCACCTGTTTGTGCTTCTTCTCGCATTGTAAAGTGCTATGGAATCTGTTGGCGCTGTATAATGTACCTGTAACTGTAACAATGTTTTTCCAGGACCGTAAAACCACACAAGATTAACGATACTATACAAAACAATAATAGAATAAATAACTAATGAAAATTAGATAAATATAAACAAATTCCTGCTACAAACTACCCAAAGTGCACCTGGGTAAACATCCTTAACACCAAGGACAACAGGCGTAACATATAAATCAGTGTCCAGAGACCCAGAGTTGAGAAACAAGGATATAAATAATTCTCCCTTGTAGCCAATTGCAATTATTTAGAAAGCGCCAACATATTCAGAAGCGCTGTACAACAGTTAGGACAAATCCTACAGAAAATTCAATTATAAAGTTTGATACATAGGGGACCTTAGAGAAAGAGGACCCTGTCCATGGGAGCTCGGACCAAGTCATTGGATTTACTGCAGAATTTGAGGCGCAAAAATCCTGCACACTTTCTGTCAACAATTTGCAGGACCAGAAAGGATCAAAGTTTTCCTAGCGATGGGGTCCTTGACGGAGTTTGACCAACAAAGGCCAAGGATGGCCTTACTGTACCACTGAGAACACAAGACATTATGCTGCTCGGGTCCAAGGATGAAATACTGCCCCCCCAAATCACACGTATCCCAGAGCTCCTCAGCAATAAATCTAAAAAATTATTAATATAAATTATATATTCAAGTGAGAATATTAAAGTAAATTAAAATGTTAAAATAAATGTAGATTAAAATAATTATACTAACATAAATTAAAATATCGATTAATTTAACGATTTTTAAAAATAAATGACATTAAAATAAATTTTATAATTTATTAAATAAGTTAAAATCGTAAATATAACTCATCAAGAAGGCGTGCACTCCCGGAGTCTTTTAACTACATGTGTTTTATTGTGGTAGTACAAAAATCAACGTTTCAATGTGCCACGGAGGACTTTTTTCAAGACTATGTACTAACACAATAAAAAAACATACAGGGTTATTCAAAGAGAATCGAAAAGTCAGCGCACGTTCGGTGACTTTTCGTTTTCTTCAATTCGGTGTGATTCGGCGATCCCATTTCGGCGACCCTGCAGTGTGTTCAGCAAGCACCACAGGGCCGTCGTAATGCTGGGAGAAGTCACCGCAAACCTGCCGAAAACTCACCGCAAAACCCGGCGAAGGCTCACCGAAACCAGCAAAACATCTGGATCAGCGGCGTAGAGTGGGTTGTCAGCGCCCGGGGCAAGGCAAGAATTGTCCGCCCCCCCCAAGCCGTGGACAAGGTAATACACACCGATTCCCTTCTACCAGTAGAGTATTGACCCCGTTACCCCACAAGCACATGTATTGTATATTAAACAAAATAATGATATAATAAAAAAATGAAACACACACGCTACGCCACTGCTACCAGTCACCCAGTCCCAGTATACCCTAGCATAGTTCCACTCTCATACTATAACCATTCACCCTCTCCCAGTACCCCCAGTCACCCTTTCTCAGTACCCCAGTCACTATCTCCCTCAAGTACCTCCAGTCACTCTCTCTCCCCAAGTACCTCCAGTAACTCTCTCTCCCCAAGTACCTCCAGTCACTCTCTCTCCCCAAGTACCTCCAGTCACTCTCTCTCTCCCCAAGTACCTCCAGTCACTCTCTCTCCCCAAGTACCTCCAGTCACTCTCTCTCCCCAAGTACCTCCAGTCACTCTCTCTCTCCCCAAGTACCTCCAGTCACTCTCTCTCCCCAAGTACCTCCAGTCACTCGCTCTCCCCAAGTACCTCCAGTCACTCTCTCTCCCCAAGTACCTCCAGTCACTCTCTCTCCCCAAGTACCTCCAGTCACTCTCTCTCTCCAAGTACCTCCAGTCACTCTCTCTCCCAGTAGCCTCAGTCACGCTCTCCCAGTACCCTCAGTCACTCTCTCCCAGTACCCTCAGTCACTCTCTCCCAGTACCCTCAGTCACTCTCTCCCAGTACCCTCAGTCACTCTCTCCCAGTCCAAGTGCTCCCAGTCATTCTATCCCTGAACCTCCAGTCACCCTCTCCCCGTACCCCCCCCACTGTGTGTTGGTCATGCTGCTCTGGTGTCTTACACACACAGTGTCTCCTACCTGCATGGAGTGGATGGTGGCCCGGGGGGGGGAGGACTGTCTAGGGGGCTTAGTGGAGACTGGATTTTAAATGTGTTGCAGGGCAGACGCCTCCCTCCCTCCTTCCTGTTCAGCGACTGCAGGGCTGCTAGCAGCCTGGGGCTGGCACAGGGCTTCAAGGGGGGCTGACAAGCGTGGTACAGGGTGTTCCGTCGGATAATACTGCGCTGCTTCACGTGACTCATGTCAGCGTTACGGAGGAGCCAGGACAGGACCTGAAATTTCAGTCCTGGTCCTCCCTTCTGGACACTGAGTGCTAAGTCACTGCTGGTGCCGCAAAACTGGAGGCAGCCCATGCAAGGGCCTCTCACGGACACCAGTGTCATGAGCGGACACCAGTGTTCATGAGCGGACACCTTGCTGATCCCTGCTGGAAAATATTAGTGGTTCAAATTTATTTAGAAATTTTGCGCCCTTAAGATAATTGTGCCCGGTGCGACCGCCCCCGAGGCCCCCCCCAACGCTACGCCACTGATCTGGATTAACCCCGCCGAAAACGCCAGAGAAACCCGAGCAGGAGCAGATCACACGCAGCGCAGCCGCCGGAAAAAGCCGACACCGCAGATGAAGGGAGTGAATAAATTAAAAAAACAGTATGCTTGAATGATTGAAAAGTGAAACGCTGCTTGCAAAGAAACTACAGAACAAAAATGTCTGAAATTTACATGTGAGATCCAATGAATGATAATAAAAAGGGCCGTTACAGAAAAAAATAACAAATGTTTTAAAAAAAATTAAGATAAAAAAAAAAATAATCGGCAAAACATTTTTGGCAAAAGAATCCAGAAAAATGCTTCAAATACCCTAAAAAAATCTATAAATAATGAGACTTTTTACTGCAGAATTTTATAATCAACGGTTTATTAGATATTGAATTAAAACTGGAATATTTTTAACATTGAAGCCTATGGGATTCGCCTGAATAAATCTGCCGCATGAAACCACCGAATGGCAGGGCAATTCAGCAACTTTTCACTGCTGGTTTGTGTTCTCTGAATAGACGAAGCATTGCTTTTTTATGGGGATTTCACTGCCCTCGAACAGGCACCGAACAGGCACCGTATGTGCAGGCAATTCGCCAGGATTTGGCGAACTGCCTGCTCTCTGGATAGCCGAATGGCCAGGAAAGGTAACCGACCCCTGATTTTCAGCGTTCGTTTACCTTTCGCCAGCAATTCGGATCTCTTTGGATAACCCTGATAGTTAAAATACTTCAGGAGTGCGCGCCTTCTTGGTGAGTTGTTTGCCCTCGGCGCCAGAGCAATTAGAAGTGCATATCCTGGCTGCGGGTCCCCTGGTGAACGTATATATATATATATATATATATATATATATATAATATATATATATATATATATATTATATATATATATACACACAAACATCAGATTTGAATGTTTGTGTGAAAAAAAAAAATCTATTTTTCTTTTATTAATTAGAATTATTTTGACCCCAGCATTGAGACAGTTAACGGTTGATCGCACACCAGGCCTTTCTGGGTTATTAAACTATATTGCCAATTTCAGCGTGACCGAGGCAGCTTGTCGCCGATTAATTAACGACGTAGATAGGGATAAATGGCTGCCAGCGCGTTCATGCATGGAATTGTTTACTCTCCTCTAGCGTTGCGCGCCGCCACCATCCTCCCAGCGATCCCACGTAATATCGAATGTTTTGTAATACTTATCTATTACATTCTCACGGCTCGTTAAATATCCTTTACCTCCGGGGCATCAATTAAATCTGTTTACAAGGCAGACACATTTATCCACGCCACGCGTCACCCCAATTAAGGATGAAAAATCACCCCCTTCCACTCTCTTGTCAAAGAATTCCAATCTGATCTGTCTCCTATTGTACAGCGCTACGGAGCTTGTTAGCGCTCTATAAAAACTTGTAACTGTAATTGTAACTAGCTCGCCTTCATATACTGTAGGTCTGTGTATAATGAAGGGTTCTGCTCACTAGAGAATTGATATTAAAGGGTTAATCAAACACAGTCAAACTTGCCAATGAATTTCCCAGTACGGTGCAATTTCGTGGCAGTTTGTCAAATATTGGCGAATTTCCAACAAAATATGGTGCAATTCGGCAGCAATGAAATCCTCATAGAGCAGTAATGGTTAATCTAGTCAGAGAACACCGAACAGCTGTGAAAAGTTGGCAAAATGGCCAGATTTTTGGTGGTTTAAAATCGAAAGGTTTAAACAGGCGAATCCCGTAGGTTTCAATGTAAAAAAAATCCCCATTTTTATTAATTTTTAATTCAGCCGTTTATTCGTATCATTTGCAGCAAAAACGCTTTTTATTAATTTTTTAGAATTTTTAGGCATTTTTCAGGATTTGTTCGGTAAAATTATTGATTCCGATTTTTTTAAAATTCTGTAACATACCTTTTTATTATTATTTATAGGACCTTAAATATTATTTCCAGGCATTTTCATGCATTATTTTTTTTAAAAACGCCTTTTACAAGTTGCAGGGTTTTTTTTGTTTTGTTTTTTTTATCCCTGTTCGGCGGCTGGTTGTTTTTTCCCAGCAGCGTTCAGTGGCTGGTCAGAGTCAATCAGTGGTTTGTTTGGCGATTCGTCATCTGCGCTCGGCGGGTTTGCGGCTGCATTTGGGAGTTTAGCACATCGATTCGGCAGTGTATCAAATTGATTCGGCTCACTTCGGGACCCTGCGATAAATGCTGAATTCACTGTAGGTTCAGAGAATTGACGTCACTGAAGGGCACCGAAGAACAGAGCGCTGAAATTTCGGTGCACTCTGACAGGCTGATACATTTATTGACAGACTGATACATTACAATAAGATAAGCTGCAAAAATCATATTTTTAAATCCCATTTCCCTTCTTTAAGTCAATGTTTAACCCCTTAATGCCGCAGGACGTACATTTACGTGTACATGTACGTCCTTGGCGTTTTCAGCCCCCCCGGGAGATACTCACCTCCTCCGGCGGCTCCCTCGCTGATCTGAGTCCCACGGAGTCAGATCAGCAGGGTTTCCTCCTCCGGCGCACTGACGTCATCGCGCCGGGGGCGCGATGACGTCAGTTTCAGGCGTCCCCCCCCGCCGGAGCAGGGGAAGCGCCTGAAGGGGAGGGGGATCCTTTGGATCCCTCTATCTCCCCATCACCGGGGACCAGGCGGCTGTGGCCAGCATCGCTGGAAGGGTCACAGCCTGTCCTTTCCAGTGATGTATGGGGGGGGGGGTTAACCCCTTAGTTGCCAGGTCGCGACCGGGCACTAATTTGTGCCCGATCGCAATTTGTGCCCATCTTGGATGGCAGCCCCCACCTCTGGGTCAACCCCCCCGCTCAACTGACTCATCGCACCATGCGCGATGATGTCAGTTAACCGGGGAACCCCCTAGCTGCAAAGGGATTTCCTATGGAAATCCCTTAGACGAGATAGGGGGGTTCTTTGAACCCCTTTATCTCCTGATCGGTGGCAGCTAGGGGGTCATGTCTGATATTTCCAATGATATCAAACATGACCATGTTATATGTAAAATAAAAATTTAAAAAAAGTAAAAGTAAAAATAATAAAAAAATAATAAATTAAATAATAAAAAAATAAATACGTGTTTTTTTTTTTTTTTAATGCAGCACTATTGTTCACATTTCAATTATAATGTGAACAATGATGCTTCACTAATGATTTTTTTTGGGGGGGGGTTTAGGTAAAATCACGCAATTTCTCCCCAAAAAACAAATGGGTTCCCCGTTCTAAGTTTTTTAACAAATCTACGCAATAACATATGACCGCAGAGCCTCGGATAATAAAATTTTAAAAAAAAAACACTTTACACACTGTGGAAGATTGAAATTTTATTGAAAATTCACATTTATTTACTTTTTTTTACATTTTTTGTTATAGCATTTTGGCAGGGCATGACATATACATATAATAATGATATATTATTAATCTGCCAAGTCTGCCGGAAAGATCGATATATAATTTGTCTGGGTGGTATAATAATACGTGACTTAAAAACGGTCAAAATGAGCTCAGCGAACCTCTACTTCCGAAACAGCACCTAAATTGTAAAATTACTCCCGTCCTTAAGGGGTTAAAGACATAGTAAAAAAAAAAACAGAAAACAAACAACCCAGGCAGGGAAAAATAAATAAATAAATAAATAAATAAAAAATAAATAAATAAAAAAAAAAAAATCGGACCGAAACCCTCATTTAAAGTGCACCAGCCATCTGCAATCGAGATATTAGCTATGTGTTTTGTTGTAGCTTAATCAATCCACTTTTAATGTTGCTTTGGGAATTTTTGTATCTCCTAATCTGCTCGCTCATCTCGTGGAGGCGGCCATGTTTTTTTTCTTCCTCTCTTTCAGTGGGAGGGATTAAACATTTCAGCTGTGTGATTGACAACTCAGCCGGGATGGCTGGGGGGCAGATAGTAAGTATGCTTCTAATATTAACTCTGAAAGGCTGAAAAGTCCCCCCAACCCTCTTCTGACTTGCAGGGCAAACATTACACACACGCGGCTTCTTTTATGTTTCTGATGTCCATCGTTGCGACGTTGTGGTTTGGCCCTGCCTAGTCATTATACATTACTGATCGTTATTCTCCTGACAAGCTATTGAAATAAAAATGATTAATACTAAACATTACACACACACACACACACAGATATATATGTATTATATGTCAATCACGCAGCTGAGAGGTTTAATCCCTCCCATGAGAAACTCTATATATCATATTTATATAACCCCTTTTACCCCAAAAAAACTATAGGGGTTATTCACTAACAGCTGAATTGGCCCTGAATTGCAATGAATGGTGAATTTCCCTGGGACAATTAGTCTATTCACAAAGCTGTCAATCCGCCAAATACTCGTGAATTGACAGTGAAATAAAACTATATTTCTTTAGTTGACACTTGCAGAGGAATCACAGCACTGCAGGGAAGGGTTAACAGTTGAACCTTACCTAGCATCCCTATCTGTTCAGAAGGTCTGTGAGTCATTTGCAAATGCTCGGAGTCTGTAGGGATTTTTAGTTCGGTGACAGCTCTGGGGGAGTGTCTGCTGCTGTGATAGCCATAAATCCCTCCCCAAGGAAAACATATCATGCGGCATGCCGCAGCACTGACAGCATGGTTTTATGAAAAAAACTCTCCATCTTTCAGCGGTTTGGCGAACACAATGTATAGGCAGATCTGGGAGAACTTTCAAATGAGCTAAAGTTGTTTTGGGTCGGATCGGTGCACTTTAAACACTGGATTTTCAAACACGCATGCTTATTAGCAGAAATCAATATGACGCTGGCCGATAAAATGCTTTTTTAAATAAATTTTTCAGAACGGCATAATTTTTTGTTATTCTGACACGCCTGAAGTTTGTTTGTTTTTTAAATTAAAGCATCCAACATTTCGATAAAAACATTGGTCATAATGCAACGATACTTTTTTGAACACCAGCCAAAATAATTAAACCGAGCTCTTTGTGTCCGCTTTACATAGAACATGTAAAAATACACATGGTAGTCGATTTACTGCATGTACTGCTTTTGCCGCAGCTCTGCTCGGAATAGGACCGGCAGCCTCTCGATTAGAACAATAATTAATAAGGGGACAGATTATTTTATAAAAAAAAACAAGTTATTTAGAAAAAAATTCAATGTTTCAGAGTTTTTTTTCTCCGCTTTGGATAATCTGCACGGGAAATTATTTGTTATGAAAATCTTTTTTTTTTGCAAAACTCCCAGCAGACAGGAGGCTGCGATAATTAGCCATTTGGATGCAACGAGCGATGTATAGCAGAGAGTCTCATTAAGGGGGATTAGGATACATTCCGTTCATCAACATACATATCTACACTTTGTGGATAATCACTGAACTTGTGCTCCTTGGTGATGGGGAGCTGGATTAAGCATGTAAGCAATATTTATTCAGTTACATTTATCACGCGAGGCTTATCCCACCTAACCCAACTAAGGGCCCAATCACCTCCTGCAAGCTAGCGCTGCGCCCTAATCACCCCTGATTCGCTAATGGGTTAAAAAAACCTGTTAGCGAATCGTAATTAGTGATTCATTGCGCAAGTTTATTTTATTTTACTCTCTCTATACCTAACATGGGGAGCGCAAAGTACAAGCACAGAGTAACTAGCTGTCACGCTCGCACGAGGCTTGCGCCAAGGTGAAGCCCTGGTTCATGTGAAAAGCCCCTATATACAGGATACTACTGTAGGCAGTAATAACTGGTAAGAGCAGCACAGGGTTAACTAGACACCTCTGCATGGCAATACCACAGAAGCCCTGATCTGATAGCTAGATCTAAGCTATAGAAATATTTACCTCTAACTCGTGGAGAGTCTTTTAACATATACAGATAACAGGAATCGCTATAAATAGTACAGACAAGGATCATACATAAGCATCGTAATAGGATAGTCAGGAGTCTGAAAAACAAGAGCGAGAACGTCCTACAGATGCCAGGGTACAGAACCAGGAGGGAAGTCAGACAAGCCAAATATCAGTAACTAGGTAATCAATATAAAAAATAAACAGAAAACAAAAACACAACAGGAGAACAAGCATAAACTGAATAACACAACAGAAATAAACCAAGAATACTATTAAAAAGGGTAGCAGACAGACAGGGAAACAGGACAAAAGTATACTGAGCAAATATACAAACTGGGACTTGAACAAAACAGCAGGTAGCTCACTGATACAAAACACACTGGAGACCAGGAAGTAAAAAATCATCGAGCAATGCACTATGGGTGCATTGCTCTCTTATGGGGAGTGGATCAGGACAAGGACAAACAGGTGAGCTGGGAGCAAGACACGATTAACCCCTGGGTTGTAACCCAGGAATAGCAACAACATACACAAGGCCTGAACAGGATATCACGTATACAGCGGAAAGGGGGACAGGGCTGGAGACACAAAACGTGAGACTAGTGTTCGAATAACAAGGTCCTAACGCTACTTACTAAGAGCTGGCGCTAGCTAAAGAAGTTAAGTAGTGTCTAGATTGTTAGCAGCCACCTTAGAGCTGCCAATGGGAAAGGCCTCACTCCAAGCACGGAGTCAAAATATCAAAAAATAACTCCAGCATACGGCAGTATTCATCAATTGGGATTTTATCCCATCACCAGAAGTAGAACAACAACGTTTCGACCTGCAACCAGGTCTTTGTCAAGTCTACTGTCAAGACTTGACAAAGACCTTCCTGCAGGTCGAAACGTTGTTCTACTTCTGGTGATGGAATAAAATCTCAATTGATGAATACTGACGTATGCTGGAATTATTTTTTGAAACTAAAGAAGTTAACACCAGCTCAGAGCTGCTGCGGAATCAATTAGCTGCAGCTAAAAAAAAACAAAAATCAAATACTCACTTCTCATCCCGCGGCGAGAATGGCGGCCCGATCTGCTGCTTCTGGTTGCCGGGAGCAGAGTGAGACTGGGGGAAAAAAAGTCCCCAGTCTCCCTCCGCGATCACTCCACCGACCAGCAGGATCTCGCGAGAGGCGAGATCCTGCCAGTCATGTGACCCGGCAGGAGAGGCCTCCATGGAGGCCTATGGACTCCATGGAGTGGATGCTTGGGAAGGCACATTAGCGGCCGCTGCGGGACAGGTTGCTGGATTCAGCGCCTGCCCCATAATCTAATGGTAAAACAGGGATGCAAAAGGGGAAATTAGCAACTGCAAATTTTTCTCCTTAAAGTCCTGGTTTTAGCGAGAGGCACACGATAGCGCCCTAAGGTTAGAAACTAGGGTTAGGGTTAGACGTTAGGGTAGAAGTTAGTGTTATGGCTTTGGTCAGGTTGCTGTTTATTCTTGTTTTAGGGTTAGAGTAACATTTAGGATTAGGGTTAACCCTAATGTTCTGCTCCATTTTTAGGCAACAGATTCTGCCCCTCCTCGCGACGCGAGCGCAGCTTGATAAAAATTGCAGTTGCCACGAAACGTTGCCTAAATAAAGATCGTCCTTCTTCCTTTTATTTTTTTGGCTGCCTGGTCGACTTATTATATTTCATATGTATATATAATTATGAACCAGAACTATTTATCTTTCACAACTGTAGAAGAAAGAGACAATGCCAGCGGGATTTGCCACGAGCTTAGCTTCTTCCACAACGGCTTACTCAGCGCTGAGAGAGCGCGTTCAGGCCGGAGCTGAACAAATTCCAATTAAGCTGAGCAGAGGTTTCTCATTTATTTTAATTAGTCATATATTGGGCTTTAATTAGCACCAGAGAATTGATTCCTGAAATGATCTATGTGTAACATCGTATCTGGAGATCTGGATCTCCTGTGGCATTTTATGAGATTTTATCAAGGTTTGATGTAAATTTGATTTTGACAACAGGTCGTCCACATTATCTTTAATTAAATGATTAACCAACAAAAATCATTAACTGTAGGGATGTCAAAAAAATGATTTATGCCATCTGGAAGCCACATGCACGGCTTCAGAAGCCCCTGAGCTGACGTGGGAGGAGCAGCACGTGCCAAGAGACTAAAGGTGAGTAAATTCTCCTTAAATAAAAAAATATGAAAAAAATAATTGGCCCGGAGCGGTCAGCAGCGTCAGCCAATTATTATAGGGCGAAAAGGGGAGGGGGCATTTTTATTAGATTATACCTTTAAACAACCAAATTACAATTATATTTATTTATAAAGGCCCCTATTACATTCTTCACGCATTTGGTTTTGCACGCAAATGTGCATTTGCACGAGGCGCAAAACCCTTTGCGCTGAACGTCGTATTACAACGTTCGCGCAAACGATGAGCGTTATTGTTTAATGCGGATGGACCTGCGCGAGCGTGATGAACTGTGCGCGTCCTATACTTAACATTGTGAGCGCAAATTGTACGTGCGCTGGTACGCGGATGGTATTACAATCGATGCGCATCTTTTTACGAACGACGTTTGCGCGCATAATTTTAACGTCTTTGAAAAGCTGGTGGTAACTGCAAATCGGAACGTTCTGGCCGAAACGAAAAACACCAGCACGAAAAAAAAAATATAGCACAGTATAGTTACACATTCTACACATACCCAAACAATAAAATTGTGAATTTGTGCGTGTTTTTATTATTGCTGCAGCATATATACACAGATTGACTCAGGCGCAAAAACTTAAGCGAGTCAATTAAGGTAAATTGATGTCAATTAAGGTTCTTAATTCTGATTGGCTGAATCCGGCGAAAAAAAACAGTCAGCACATTGATTTACGTGCGCTACGTTACTGCGTGTGCGTATTACTCTTAGTTTTGCTCGTCGTTTTTACGAACCTTATTTCGGACGGATGAGAAAATGCGTTCGGATTGTAATACCACCATTAATTTTCGCGCAAAAACGCTTAACGCTACGCGCAAAAAAAATTGCAATGCGCGGACGAATTTGCGGGAAGAATGTAATAGGGGCCTAAGTATTTTCCCAGGATGGATACAATGTGATTTCTCTCGTTTTCAGTATGTCCTGGGTTCAAGAACATTGAATTGTTACAGAAATACAAAGTAATAAAATGCAAGATATTAAAAACAAAGCACAAATATACAGATTAACCCAGAAAATAAATATGTAGGAAATATATTCACTGTGTTACATAGTTACATATAAATCAAATGTTTATTTGTGGACCATTTTTGTTATTTCTGCGCAGAATGTGAAGCACAGAGGAAACAGTGTTTCTGCTACGGAATGTTTCTGTTTGTTTTGCCCCAATAAATTCGACGACTCCATTTCCCTGCAGACTAAAGCTGCGCAGCGTTGACGCCTTGGAAATAATTCACATTAATAATGTGTAAAATGCAATAGAGTTTGGGAAACACTGTTGTCCTACAGCCTATGCATTTTTAATAATGTCTGAGTGGCTTTGCCAACCTAAACCCAAGCTGGATTCCAGACCACTCCTCATTTGGTACCCGCATGACGTGCGTCCCTCGTGTCTCCATGGCATTGCCATGGAAACTAGAGAGGGATTTAAATGATCAGGAATCCCCCTGACACCCGGAGGTAGGAGAGTAAGGCTATGTCGTCTGAAAAGGGAGGGCCGGGCTCCGGTGTCCTTCCCATAAACAAAGCGAAATAAACAAAAACACACATTAAATCTGATTTATCGCTACTGTAAATAGGGTCCCCAATAAAAAACACATTGGTAAGGGTATAGCATGGTACTGTAACCGGTGTCAGCAGCTTCCATATCCCAGATATTCTGGAACTACATTTCCCAAAATGCTCAGCCACTAAGAAGGCAGGATAGACACCTGGGACATGTAATTCCCCAACATTAGCGAGCAAAGGATGCTGCCTCCTCCTGCACTAAAGGACCTGGCGCTGCTATGTTTCCTTTAAAATAAATAATGAAAAGTACATTATTAGTTGCATCGGTCGCTTTAAAATATACGTTGTGCTTATATGAACATGCAATATTTATTATCCCTTCACTACAATAAAACATGTAGATGGTTTTGGTTTTTAATCTAATTGCAAACAACAACAATGTTATAAACCCAGTTTGCGTACAATTTAAATACATGATTAGCGTGCTTCCTGGAGAGAAATTACATTCACTGTGAGATCTCACTCCTGTCATTCTGTGTTACTGTAAATAAGCTGCAAATAGCAGCCCTCACCCTCACTGTTACAAAGCGCTCAATAAACGTTAATGCTGCATTACAGCAGTCAGGGATTTGTCAGAATAAAGGGAGAGCTCTGGGGTCAGTCGCTGCTGTACAGGGATACGATTCAGGGGGTTATAATGACTGAAAATCCCTGTACAGTACAGCTACAAGGTGTTGCTGTAACTGCCACACACAGGCATTATGCGGCACATACAGATACAAGGTGATGCTGTAATTGCCACACACAGACATTATGCAGCACATACAGATACAAGGTGTTGCTGTAATTGCCATACACAGGCATTATGCAGCACATACAGATACAAGGTGTTGCTGTAATTGCCATACACAGGCATTATGCGGCACATACAGATACAAGGTGTTGCTGTAATTGCCACACACAGGCATTATGCAGCACATACAGATACAAGGTGTTGCTGTAATTGCCACACAGGCATTATGCAGCACATACAGATACAAGGTGTTGCTGTAATTGCCACACACAGGCATTATGCAGCACATACAGATACAAGGTGTTGCTGTAATTGCCACACACAGGCATTATGCAGCACATACAGATACAAGGTGTTGCTGTAACTGCCACACACAGGCATTATGCAGCACATACAGATACAAGGTGTTGCTGTAATTGCCATACACAGGCATTATGCAGCACATACAGATACAAGGTGATGCTGTAATTGCCATACACAGGCATTATGCAGCACATACAGATATTGCATTGCTAATAATCTCATTCTTCTGATCACTACAAATCCCCATAAGCAGGAGATCTCACCATTTTATTATCTGTCTGCAGCACATTTACTGACCCAAAGGCCATTTCTGCCTGTATGCTGATAATGCAGACCCCGTGTGACATTGTGCCAGATAAGGGACGCCATCTAGCGCTTACAACCTTTCATTCCAGTAATATTCCCATACAGGATAAAAGACTACATGAAGATTGAAAAAGAGCAAATTTACATAAATCTTGTAACTATTATAGAATAAATCTCCGTGAAAAATTGCTTTGTTTCCATAAATTTAAGTGTTAATTACACATCCCCTATTTCAAATAAATGTTAGGATGTTTTTTAAAACAAAATGTGCTTGTTAGTGAAGGGGTTAACATGTATTTGAGTGGAGATAGGTGTTGGCTAATTGCTGATAATTGGTAGGTATTGGTATGTGTGTTTATTTGGGTTTTCACTTTCCTATTTGCTTTATGTTTGTGATGAGCCAATTCGAGCAGAGGTCTGAAAAGCACTGGGATATCCCTTCAAAGGGAATTTTTCATCTCTTTAGTTGCACAAAAAATAAATCCCCCCAATTGTTTTTGAGAAAAGACATTCCAAAATGGATGGACACCTACTTTTATGCAATAATTATTACTGTGCAACGCTAGGATTCCGTGAGTTATTAAGATGCACAGCCGCGGGACATTATGAATAACAGTGTATATAGAGATACACTCAGTGTATACAGATACAATAAAGTATACAGATACAGTCAGTATATACAGAGATACATATAAGGGGTTATTCAAATGTCACTGAAATTTCGCTGCTCTTTCATTTGGCGCACTTCGGCGGAATTCGCCGACCCTGTGGTGAATTCAGCAATCACCGCAGGGTCCCCGAAGTGAACCGAATGGATCTGCCGAACGCCGCCGATAACTCCACCGGACGCATTTGATAAACCGCCAAAAAAAACACAGAATGCAGTAGACGATCCGCTACACAGAACGCCAAAAAAAGCCGACCAGCCGCCGACCTGGGGAAAAAAAGAAAAAAAAGAAGCAATTTCTAAAAAGGCGTTTAAAAACAAATGCATGAAAATGCCTGGAAATAATATATAAGGTCCTATGAATAACAATAAAAAGGTCTGTTACAGAATAATTTTTTTTTAAAAAAACTGCATTTAAAAAAAAAAAAATCCAGAAACATGTCGAAAAAATTCTAAGATAAATTAACAAAAAATACTATTTGCTGCAAATGAAAAGAATAAATGGTTGAATAAAAATTTAATAAAAACGGGGAATTTTTTTTTTACTTTGAAATCTATTATTATTATTATGCTTTATTTATATAGCACCAGCATATTCCGCAGCGCTGTACCTAAGGGATTCGCCTGTTTAAACCTGGAGACCGAAACCACTGAAAATCTGAGCATTTCGCCAACTTTTCGGGGTTGTTCTCTGAATAGATTAACCATTACTTCTCTATGGGGATTTTCACTTATGCCAAATTGCACCGTATTTGCGCCAATATTTGGTGAACAGCCAGCCTTTTGAATAGCCGAATTGCCACGAAATTGCACCGTAGGGGGAAATTCACCGTTCAGTGCAATTCAGTGGCCAATTTGGTTCTCTTTGCAGAGACTGAAGCGGTTATTCAGAGATATGTTGTATCGGCTGGATGGAGTAGAGGTAACATCACTGTTCTATAACTGTGGAGACCTAGGTTCGTATCCCGGCCAGAGCACCTCTCCAGTGAGGGTCCTTGGGCGAGACACCTAACGCTATGGATGCGCCTACCTCACAAAATACTTGTACATCTCATAGATTGTAAGTTCCTTTGGGAACAGGAACCCCCTGAATCAGGTCATCATCCATGTGTGATATTCCAATGTATCAATGTATCAACCCCTTGTACACTGATCTTGTAAAGCGCTGCGGAATATGTGGCGCCATATTAATAAAGGATTATAATATGGTTCGTTTTCTCATTTTCTCCCTGAACCGCACATAATGGAGCCACAAATGCAGGTATAGTTCTAAATGAGAGACACGGAGGCGATTAAAGTTTGCACATAAGACACTTAACCCTGCCCGCACCTATACAGCTAAAAAATAAATCGCAGCGTGTTTATGGACTTTTTGTCACTTTGCAGTAGGACAAAATCTAGTGCAATGTCTGCATGTGCCAGAATACATCATAATTCAATATAAATTACAGCTCCAGCAAAACACGGCCGCTTTCCAAACCCAGCCAGCAGTGATATGACAATATTTCACCAAGGTGACAGGTAGGGTTTTAGCCTCCAGCAATTTTACAATAACAAGCTTCCAGATACAATGAAAGCTCACATTCCAGAACAGAAACATATGCAAGATATTCAACGCTATATTAAGCACATTTTATACGTTACAAACCTGCTGACAAAGGAGCCGTGTTTGTTTGTTTTTCTAGATCAAGAACAGATTAAAACAAACACAAATATATGTATCCGGTTAATCGTTTTGGACGGTCTTTTTATATTAATGAGTTTTCGGAAACTCCTTCCTTTGTTACGTCAATGATTTCTTGAGCCGCAAAATTAAACGCGTGAGAAAACGCAGAGCTTTAATACCGGATTGAAAACAACAGATGATAAATAGATCCATAAAAAAACAACAACAACAAAAAAAATCACAAGCTGAGGGTTCATAAATATGTATGAGTCAGGTGTGGGAGGGAAACGTAGAGATGAGAGATAGTAAAAAGGGGGATGGGAAATCATAATATTTTCCTTATAAAATACACTGGCCCCTATTACAATCTTCGGCCAAATGCGCTTGCGCAGCTCAATTTTTTTGTGCATGCAAAAAAAAACGTTAGCGCACGCAAATTAACGCGGCATTACGATCCGAGAGCAGTTTTTCAGCCTTCATGTTTTTTCGAGCGCAAATCCGACGCGCAAAGCCGGGCGCAAATGACCGTTCTGTGCAGGAATCGGTGGGCAGACTGTTTTTTCACGGGATTCAGCCAATCAGAATTAAGAACCACCATTTCCTAGGTTTCGGTTGTTGCGCCTGTCCAAGTCAATCTGCGTATATGTGCTGCAACAAAAATAAAAAATTAAACAATTTATTATTTTTATTGTTTGGGTATGTGTAGAATGTGTAACTGTACTGTGCTGTATTTTTTTTTGTTGTGCAGGTTCATTTCGTTTCGGCCAGAACGTTCAGATTGTTAATTAACAGCAGGTTTTCAAAGACGTTACGATACTTCGCGCAAACGTCACTCGTACGACGTTGCGTGAAGATCGTAATACCATCCGCTCGAACGCATTCGTGCTGACAATGGTAAGTATGGGATGCGCGCACGCACTCGCGCTGTGTTTGCGCAGGGTCAATCGCGGTAGACGCTAACGCGCATCGTTTGTGCGAACGTCGTAATACGACATTCTGCGCAAATGGTTTTGTCCTCGCGCAAAAGCACATTTGCACGCAAATGCGCCGCGCGTCGATTGTAATAGGGGCCACTGTGTTTACAAAAACACAAAGACTGGATAGATAGATACATTAGATAAACAGGATAAATTGGGAGAGTAATGTTCTAAATTGACCTAATAATAAAGAAACCAATGTCAAAAAGCCAATCTGGGAGGGTAATGTTCTAGGTCAGTGGCACTGGTTCCCAACTTCGGTCCTCAAGTACCCCCAACAGATCAGGTTTGCAGGATATGTGAAGCACAGCACAGGTGATATGATTTGCTGCTCAGTGATTGCAGGATTCAGTCTGCAATTCCCCAAGGTAACCCTTAAGGCTCGTGTCAGACCAGCGCACTTTTAACGTGCGTTCTGGCGCACATAGTTACGGCCGCACTAGCAGCAGATGACGGGCAATGACGGCCAATATACGATGTACGGACGCACAAAAGTCCGGCCGCGCAACGCAAGTGGAATTTGAACGCATTTTTTTGAGAACGCTGAACCGCTAGTACTGACGTACTGAGTGCGCAGCTGCGGCATAGCGGCGTGTGTGCGTGATTAGGAGATGTCAGACGCTGCTAATGTCCAGCCTACATAACGTCCAGACGCAAAAAGAGTTTTATTGACGATCTGTACAAAATCACGCCCGAACATGCGCGTCGTCTGACCGTTTTTGCGCATTCCATGAAAAAATACGTCAATGCGTTCAGACGCACTTTTTCACGTTCGCGGGGAAAAATGCTTTCGTCTGACCCTAGCCTTAAACCTGGCCTGTTAGGGGTACTTGAGGACTGCGGTTGGGAACCGATGTTCTAGATTAAGAAAGCGTGCGGGAGAATGGCATGAGGAACAAAAGCTTAAAGAGTCATGTAAAGCATAATGATTTGAGATAGATAAGTTTAGAGAGTGCGGTTCTAGATTGACAATATGTGAAGGATATTGATCTGGAAAAAAACAAGAGTTAAGTTCTAGATTGTCATTATGTGAAGGAAAATGGTCTTAAGAAGATGTTTGAGGAGTTATGTTCTAGATGGCATCAGGTAAAGGAAGATGATAGGAGGAAGGCAAGTCATGCTGGGAGGATCTAGACTAGTGACTGTGGTGTAAAGAAGAATTATCCGATGAAGATCAGTTTAGAAGGGTGGAGTTCTAGACCAGTTTAGTGTTAAGAATAATGATCAGAGGAAGGCAAGCCAAGCTGGGACGGAAATGCTCTAGATTATTAAAGTGTGAAGGAGATTGATTGTAGGAAGATAAACTTGGAGAGCAATGTTCTAGATTGTCATCATGTGAAGGACAATGATGACCTGAGGAAGACAAGATGAGAAGGTGGCGTTCTAGATTCACATTGTGTAAAGGATATTGAAATGAGGAAGACAAGTTAGTGGGTAATTTTCTAGTTCATTGGTTCTCAACCCTGGTCCTCAAGTCCCTTAACAGGCCAGATTTTGCAGATCACCTTGGGGTAATGCAGACTGAATCCTGTAATCACTGAGCAGCGAATCATATCCCATGTGCTGTGCTTCAGCTATCCTGCAAACCTGGCCTATTAGGGGGAAGCCGAGGACCAGGGTTGGGACCACTGCTCTAGATTCATGTTAAGGATAAAAGATCTGAGGATGACAAAATTGAAGGCTAATGTTCTAAGTTGGCATTGTGTAAAGGATAACAATCCGAGGAAGTAAAGCTGGTGTGATAATGTTCTAGATTCACATTACTCAAAGGACAGTGAACTAGTGAAGACAGGCTACGAGAGTTATGTTCTAGCATTGTTTAAAGAAAATGACCCTGTATATATTGTGTTAACTGATTAATGTCAAAACTCCAATTTAAAGCTTATTTTCT
Source organism: Leptobrachium leishanense (assembly GCA_009667805.1). Taxonomy (NCBI): domain Eukaryota; kingdom Metazoa; phylum Chordata; class Amphibia; order Anura; family Megophryidae; genus Leptobrachium; species Leptobrachium leishanense. The sequence goes on from CM019069.1 coordinate 20,163,473, forward strand.
GACGGCTGTGAAAGTCTGGATGTTTGTTTATGTATTTCTAAACCATCTGGTCTCAATCTCACTCTCGAGCTGCCGACATCAATTCTAGGCTCTACAAATAAATGATGGCACAGCTAAAGAAAAAGGTTAATAACCTCACATTTGCTGCTATTAAACATGCATAAAAAATATGAGCTGTATTCTGTCTGTGGCATAAACTTAAGCAGAGCTGTTGTAAACTTAGCAACTCCATAAACGTCGGGCCCTATTCTGTAGTTGATGCTAACATGGAGACGGTAAGCAGGGTAATGTGCGCCTGCAGATTTTCCCTTACCATCTCCGTTTTACAGCAAGTTTTCCAAAGTAGGCCCTTTCTTCGCACCTGGCCCTGGAATGAACCGCAAGGATGCCCGATATCGGCAGTGAGCGCCGACGTGAGTATCGGCTCATGGAGTCCATAGGCCTCAGTGTAGCCTTGTGCTTCCAGGGTGCGAGCTCACTCTTGCAAGATCACACAGCACCGCGGTGGAGACTAGGAACTATTTGTTCCCGGCGACAGGAAGCGGTGGATCACTCCGCCTTTTGAACCGCAGGATGAGGGGCGAGTATGGGATTTACAGTCAGTATTATGTGATTTTGCAAATGTAGAATCACTTAACACCAGATTCGAGGAAACGTTATTTCACAGTGAAATGCCGTCTCCCGGGCGGGAACGCAAGATACATTGGAATAACCTGCGCGTCCAGCCAGAGGTGAAAACCCAAATGTTGGCGAACTGCCAGCCAGTACGGTGCCTGTTCGACGGCAGTAAAATCCCCCAATAGAGAAGCAATGGCTAATCTATTCAGAGACACCGAACAGCAGAGAACCTGCTGTTCGGTGGTTTCATTCGGCAGGTTTATTCAGGCGAATCCCATAGACTTCAATGTTAAAAATATTCCCGTTTTCATCCACTATGTAATAAACCGTTTATTATTTTATTCTGCAGCAAAAAGTCTCTTTAGGCATAGATTTTTTAAGAACTTTTAGGCATTTTTCTGGATTTTTTCAGCAAATTTTTTTTCCGTTTTTTTCTATAAAAAGGTTTTTTCCTTTTTCTGTAACAGCCCTTTTTATTATCATTCATTGGATTTTATATGTAAATTGCAGGCATTTTCGTTCAGTAGTTTCTTTGCAAACAGCGTTTCACTTTTGACACTTTCAAGCGTATTGTTTGTTGGTTTTTCTTTTACCCCTTTCGTCAGCTTGTCGGCTGGTCTGCGCTGTGATTGGCGGCTCGTTGGCTTTTTCCATCGTGTTCATCGTGGTTTTTGCGGCGGTTCCGGTGTGTTTTCAGTGGGATTGCAGCTGGTTTTCCATGCACTCCACGGACCCTGCGGTGAATGCTGGGTGGGTAACTTTGATTCCTCGAAGTGCGGGGAACGAGAGAGCACCGAAATGTCGACATGTGCTCTCTGAATAACCCCCTACAACAGCTGTGGTTAAGGTTTCAGCAAGGTTGAGATGATGCCCACATTGGGCTCTATCATCCAAAATACCAGATAACAGATCTCCTCTAAATGAGCAGAAACGAGAGGCTTCGTCAACTTACTCCTCTACCATCTTCCTGAAGAGGAACCTATCTTTTCTGGATGGAGTTAATGAATCAAATCAATGTGGAAAGAGCAGGATATACTGGTTTACCCTGGAGAAAGACTAGCTCAGAGTCCAGTCAGAAGCATAAAAAAAGGGCATCTAAAGAGGTTGTTCACTAACCTCCGAATTGACCCAGAATTTTACCGTTCGGTCCAATATGTGTCAATTCACTAAGCTGTCAATTCACCAAATACAGGCGAATTGACAGCAGAGTAAAATACGGCGGCACTGAAATTGCCCCATAGAAGACTACCGTGTCTTCTACTCACAGAACTGCACAGAAATTCCTGAGAAATGCTGTGATTTTCGTTGGTTCAGTTCGACAGGTTTAAACAAGATGCATCGTAAAAAACAAATACCGTATTTTTCGCTCCAGAAGACGCACCTGACCATAAGACGCACCTAGTTTTTAGAGGAGGAAAACAGGAAAATAAATATTCTGAAATCAAATAGTGTAATAATGGATATACTGTCCTCCAGCTCATAGATACTGTACCCCAGCTCATAGATACTGTACCCCAGCTCATAGATACTGTCCTCCAGCTCATAGATACTGTACCCCAGCTCATAGATACTGTACCCCAGCTCATGGATACTGTCCCCCAGCTCATAGATACTGTACCCCAGCTCATAGATACTGTCCCCCAGCTCATGGATACTGTCCCCCAGCACATGGATACTGTCCCCCAGCTCATGGATACTGTCCCCCAGCTCATGGATATGCCCCAGCACATGGATACTGTCCCCCAGCTCATGGATACTGTCCCCCAGCTCATGGATACTGTCCCCCCAGCTTATGGATAATGCCCCAGCACATGGATACTGTCCCCCAGCTCATGGATATGCCCCAGCACATGGATACTGTCCCCCAGCTCATGGATACTGTCCCCCAGCTCATGGATACTGTCCCCCCAGCTTATGGATAATGCCCCAGCACATGGATACTGTCCCCCAGCTCATGGATACTGTCCCCCAGCTCATGGATACTGTCCCCCAGCTCATGGATACTGTCCCCCAGCTCATGGATATGCCCCAGCACATGGATACTGCCCCCCAGCTCATGGATACTGTCCCCCAGCTCATGGATAATGCCCCAGCACATGGATTTGCCCCAGCTCGCTCATGGATGTGCCCCAGCTCGCTCATTGATGTGCCTCCGCTCACCTGTCGCCGCCGCGTTAGGCTCCCTCTGAGCGTGCGTCCGGCGGCAGGAAGCTTGGGCACTCGCCTGGGGGAGCCACGTGACCGCGATCTCGCGAGATCGCGGTCACGTGGCTCCCCCAGGCGAGTGCCCAAGCTTCCTGCCGCCGGACGCACGCTCAGAGGGAGCCTAACGCGGTGGCGACAGGTGAGCTGAGGCATATCGCTCATGCATTCGCTCCATAAGACGCACCCACTTTTTGGGGGGAGAAAAGTGCGTCTTATGGAGCGAAAAATACGGTATCTTTAATTTTCTTTTAAAGACCGTTTATTCTTTTCATTTTCAGCAAATAAAACATTTTCTTATAACACCGTTTTGTGTTTGTTCTTTAGACGACATTTTTGATTCTCTCTTTTTTTTCCCAAAAGACTTTTATTTTTAACCTTTTCATTTTTATTTACAGGACTTTTTTTATTATTTAGACGCATTTTATTGATTTATACTCCTATTAGCAGAACAGGAGACCTTTTTTTTTTCTTCCAGTTTGGTGGAATTTGCCAATTGCAAATCAGCATTTGTCGGCGGCAATGTTTGCCATTGTCCGACTACTGCATCCGCAACTCCATTTTTGACAAAATACGGTGACCATTCGCTAAATAGAGAAATCACCGTATTTTCGGCAAAATATAATAATTTCTGAAATGGGCTGAAATGCAAAAGTTTTGTGAATAGATCCTCAAGTCTGAATATCAGGGTTAATCAAAGAGTCGATCTGGCCCTGAAATATAACCGGACACTGAAATTCGACGAACAGTGACATTTCGGGGCCATTTGGCTATTCAGAGAGCAGGCAATTCGCCAAATTCTGGCGAATTGCCTGCACGTACGGTGCCTGTTCGGTGTCTGTTCGAGGGCAATGAAATCCCCCATAACGAAGCAATGGTTTGTCTATTCAGAGACACCGAACAGCTGAGAAAAATTGCCGAAATGACCTGATGTTCGGTGGTTTCATTCGGCAGGTTTATGCAAGTGAATCCCATAGGCTTCAATGTTAAAAATATTTTCGTTTTAATGCGATATCTAATAAACCGTTCATTATTTTATTATGCAGCAAAAAGTCTCTTTATTCATAGATTTATTTTTAGGATCCTTTAGACATTTTTTGGGATTTTTTTGGCAAACCTTTTTTTCACATCGTTTTTTTTTCTTTTTTCTGTAACAGCCCTTTTTATTATCATTCATTGGATCTTATATGTAAATTTCAGACATTTTCGTTATGTATGTTTTTTTGCAAACAGCGTTTCAAATTTCAAACTTCAAACTTTAAAGTGTACTGTTTTTTTGGGGGGGTTATTCACCTCGTTCGTCTGCGTTTTCGGCTTTTTCCGGCGGCTGCTCTGCGCTGTGATCGTCGACTATTCGGGTTTCTCCGGCGTCTTCGGCGTGGCTAATCCGGCTGTTTCTGTGGGTTTCAGTGAGTGTTCGGTGAGTGTTCGGCGGGTTTGTGGAGGGTTTTCCCTGCACTACGGGGGCCCTGCGGTTCTTGCTGAATACACCGCAGGGTCGGCGAACTAGGAATTGACGAATCGCCCCCGAAGTGCAGGGAACGAAAAGTCAACGGAGGCGCGGTGACTTTTCGAATCTCTTTGAATAACCCCCTATGTGTACATTTTAGAATGTATGTATTGCAAAAAGAAACAAGAAAAGATGGTAAGGTGGAACCTGCAGTGTACGATTAAGGCTAGGGTCAGACTGAGGCAGTGCGAACGCGCGTTCTGGCGCACTTAATCACGGCCGCACTAGCAGCAGATGCCGGGCAATGACGGCCAATATACGATGTACGGTCGCACAAAAGTCCGGCTGCGCAACGCAAGTGGAAAATGAACGCATTTTTTCGAGAACGTTAAACCACTAGTACTGACGTACAGAGTGCGCTGCGTCCGCTAGCGGCGTGTGTGCGTGAATTGGAGATGTCAGACACTGCTAATGTCCGGCCAACATAACGTCCAGATGCACAAAGTGTTTTATTGATGATCCGTACAAAATCACGGATGAAACTGCGCATAGTATGACCGCTATTGCGTATTCCGTGAAAAAATACGTCCATTCTTCGAACGCACATTTTCACGGACAACGTGAAAAATGCGTTAGTCTGACCCTAGCCTAAAGCCACGCACAGCTATGAGAGCTGAAAAGATCCCCAAAAAAAAAAAAAAAATCTGTATTCGTGTCTTCACACTCCACGCTCTTACATGATGCCGAATGAATCATTCCAATAAAAAAGGTGAGAATAGGACCTGCATCATAAGGATAATGATTAGGAAAAAACACCCTAGAATTCACAGGCGAACGCTTAGAAAGTAGCAGGTATGAGCTGTGAACTTAGCTGTGATCACAGATTTGCTTTTGCAAGCTGAGCTCATAACGACTGACTGCTAAAAACGCACAGGGAGTACGGGAAAACAAGCAGACAGCCGAGCGATGACGCCCGTCACCGAAACAATACACAGTGTCGAGCTGCATCACTGAAACCAATAGAAAGAATTACATTGTACAGCCAGCGATGGAAGGTAATTACATTTGTCTAGATCCTCATTGGGTTTGATAAACAAATTCACAATTTAGCTTACATGAACCAAAACAAGAAAAGGAAAAATCCATGGTCGTGTTGTATAACCAGATTCATGGTCAAGGACAAGCAAGGTCAAATCAGATGAGTGAGTGTCAGAGTCTAGACCAGGCTAAGGTCACGCCAAAGGTTGTTGTTGTTGGTTGCGAAGTCGTGTCTGACCCATCGCGACCCCATGGACAACATTCCTCCCAGCCTTCCTGTCCTCTACCATCTTCTGGAGTCCAATTAAGCTCACGCCTACAGCTTCAATGACTCCATGTAGCCACCTCATTTTCTGTCTTCCCCTTCTTGTGCCCTCAATCTTTCCCAGCATTAGGCTCTTCTCAAATGAGTCCTTCCTTCTCTCACTAGGTGACCAAAGTATAGGAGTTTCAGCTTCAGGATCACTCCAAGGTAGACCATATCAAGAGCAAAAATCAAAGGAGAAGTCAACAATGGAAGCTCAAGGTCAATTAACATCAAGCTATGGGTATGGCATGCAGCACCAGGTCAGTCATCAAGGAGCTATGGTCAAGAAAGAAACTCAGCAATGAGCTATAGTTGAGAGAGAAAGCTCACACTTTTTAACAGTGAGCAATGGTCAACATGGGTAACTAGCTTGAGGTAATTCACCAATGAGTAATGGCCAAGACAGCAAGTTGAAGGTCATTCATTCACCAGTGATCTACAGTCTTGACAAGTAGCACAAGGCCATTTTACAATGAGCTATGTTTAACACACGTAGCCCAAGGTCATTTACCAATTAGCTTTGGTCAAGACAGGAAGATAAAAGGTATCAATTAGCTATGTTCAACACGGGTAGGCAGTTCAAGGCCATATACTTAAGAGCTATGGTCAGGACAGGTAGTCCACGGTAATTTCCAATTAGCTTTGGTCAAGATAGCTATTTGAAGGTCATTCAACATTGAGCTACAGGCAACACAAGAAGCTCAAAGTCCATCAACAACAAACTGGCGGCAGAACGTGTAGCTCAAGGTCATTCACTATGATCAAGAAAGGATGATCAAGATCAATTAACAATGAGTTATGGTCAAGACAGAAGATTCAAGGTCAATTATCAGTGAGCTATGGTTAACACGAGTGACTAGCTTGAGGTCAAACACAAGTGCCGGCTGGGTGGAGTAGAGGCAACATCACTGCTCTATAACTTTGGAGAGAGACTGTGGAGACACAGGTTTGGTCCTGACCAGAGCACCTCACCAGTAAGTGTCCTTGGGCAAGACAACTAACGGTGCATACCTCCACCCAGGACATACTTGAAAATGAGAGAAATCTCAATGTATCCTTCCTGCTAAAATCCTTTCTCCCAAAAAAAAAAAAACAACAATGGTCAAGACAGCAAACCGAAGGTCATTCATTGCCCATTGAGCTACTGTCAAGACAGGTAGCCCAAGGTCATTCAACAAGGGTAGCTAATTCAATGACATTTACCAATGAGCTATGGTCAAGACAGGTAACCTAAAGTCATTCACCAATTGTTTTGGTCAAGATAGTTACTTGAAGGTCATTCAGCAAAGAGCTACGGTAAAGACGGAAAGTTCAAGGTCAACCAACAGTGAGCAATGGTCAACACAGGTAGCTAGCTCACGGTTAATTGACAATGAGCTATGGTCATGACCAGAAACTAAAGTTCAATAACCAACACACTAAGGACAAAGCAGAAAGCTCAAGGTCACTCAAAAATTACCTAAAGTCAAGAGAGACAGCTCAAAGTCTATAAACAAGTAAGCCAAGTACAGGGCAGATAGCTAAAAGGTCAATCAACAGCACGCTAAGGTCAAGGCAAGCTGACTCAACAATAAAGTTGGCGACTATTTGCTTTATTTCCGATAAAGAAGGGCCAAGTGATGATTGAGTATAATATAGGTTGTCCTGGTTCAGCCATAAACAAACAGAGGAAAAGTCAGAAAAAAGCCAAGGTCAACACAGGTGGCACGAGGTAACTCCAAGTACATGGCAAGATGTGAATCTAATGAAAGTGTAGAAAATAATCAACTGAAGGAGACACTTGCTAACAGGTGATTTTCAATGAGGGATGAGTGGGTTAACCAGGAAAAAAGTTAGTTGCCCATTTCTGGTAAATATCCAACCACATCGGCTTTGTCTGTCATCTTCCAGGACATTGAAATACCATTGTCGTCAGTAATTTGATTTCTCTCACATCCTTCACAACCTTTTTATTGGATTCCGTCTTGATTTATCTGCCAGAATATAATATTACCGCTTCCAGCACTAGAGAAGCTCTACAGCCGCATAATGAGACCGAAGTGTCCACTGGGAGAAACCGGGAGCACACTGAGCCAGTACATCTCCTGACCTTCTTGTCAAAATGAAGGACACTGGTTTAGGACTTGATTTTATAAATATCAAAAGCAGGACCTGGATAAAATGTTTCCTCTTCTTTAGTTTCCAGATCAGATTAATAAATACATTGTAAAGAAGGCTTGGACAAACGTATTAAAAATATAGGAGCCAGATCAAAAATCTAAGCACCAGCTAGTACTGTATGTAAACAAAGACACATGTACAGACACATATATGATCAAAACATACATACATTTAAAACAATAATGTTTTATGGATTAAAAACAACATTCTTTACGCTTCACGGTCACTCGAAAGATTCAGCGGCAGACGAGAGCGGTAACTTAATATCTGCAAGCTGGGAGTAGATTTTATTTGGGTTATGAGTCATTACTCGGCTGTTTGGTTCAGCGTGAATTGTTGTATAAACATGTAGACAAAAAACACAAATTTGTCCTCATGCAACCTGAGAAATAACCCAGAGATCATGGCATGTGGGCGACTGGCTTCCTGGAGACCTGCTGTAAGGCTAGGGTCAGACTGAGGCAGTGCGAACGCGCGTTCTGGCGCACTTAATCACGGCCGTAGTAGCAGCAAGTGCCAGGCAATGACGGCCAATATACGAAGTACGGTCGCACAAAAGTCCGGCTGCGCAACGCAAGTGGAAAACGAACGCATTTTGTCGAGAACGTAAAACCGCTAGTACGGTTGTACAGAGTGCGCTGCGTCCGCTAGAGGCGTGTGTGCGTGAATTGGAGACGTCAGACACTGCTAATGTCCGGCCAACATAACGTCCAGATGCAAAAAGTGTTTTATTGATGATCCGTACAAAATCACGGATGCAAATGCGCATCGTATGACCGCTATCGCGTACTCCGTGAAAAAATGCGTCCATTCGTTCGAACGCACTTTTTCACAGACAATGCGAAAATGCGTTCGTCTGACCCTAGCCTAAGACATACAAAAATACGTGTATAGGCTAGCACCAGCGACGAGTCGCCAAGGACTCGCTTTAAATAGATCAGTAAATGTTTAAAACATCATCAGCTTTTAGAAGATATATATATATATATATATATGTTTATATTTAATACTGGCTGAAAAATTCACCCACAGCTGTATTTTGATAAGTGGTCTTTTGATGATAAATTTTGCGCCAGTAAAAAACGAAAAACAAATAAACTTCGATATAAAAATAACCATTATGTTATCACTGCAACCCTAAAAATAACCCTAACCCCAGAGCCTGCATTTTTACCCTGAACCTAAGGTACTAAGGTATCCTGCGATCAACATGTCGTCTGCCCCTCTACTCCACAATCTCTGCTTTAATCCTACTGTTCATATTCTATGTTTGCATCTATGTATTAATATTTTGTCTGATTGTTTTCTTCTTATCTTTTTGCTCCGTTTTGTTAAACTCTATTAATTTGCTTCCCCATCCCCTTCCCCGCCAATGTCGTAAATACCTGGCACACACAGCCCACTCTCTGTAATCTATTTCTTCACGCAGCAACCATCCACCATCATCTTCAGTACCACAGCCTGCATTTTTACCCTTTGGGTGCAATTCGGCGTTCAACAATTTGCACCGTATTTCGCTATTTATTCGCCTGTATTCGGCGATTTGACATCATAGTGAATAGACGAATTGACACGAAATTCACTGCTTGGTGCAATTTCAGGACCAATTAGGAGGTTAGTGAATAACCTTTTATGAGAAATGAGCTGCCAGATACACTCTGACACCCAGTGACAGTCATGAGTCGGAGCACAGCAAGGTATCACAATACTGAGTAATAACAATGTAACAAAGCACCAAGTAAAAGCATTGCATTAGAACTCCATGTAACGTAACAGAATATACCAAGTTGCCGCAAGTTATTGGAATCCATAGCATCAGCAACGTATCAGAATTAAGGGTAAGATAAAGGTTTCATGAACAGAGTGAAAGGAACGTATTAGAACACAGTAAAAGTAACATATTAGCACACATTAGGGGATTATTCACTAAACGCCGACATCTCAAAACTGTATTCAATGGAGAGGATTAATTAAAGCACAGCACTACATTTTCATTTCCGTGATTTGAGGCAGATCTCTATAAGTGTTGTGACAGGACCAGAGGTAAACATTTTGGGCTAGATTCCAAGTGTACACCTAGTCGGAGATGTTGTAAACTTTTCATTAAGGTCTATGCAGTTGGTAAGTTTACAAAGGCTTGGGTTATATTTACACCTGGCTCAGAATTTAACCATTTACAGTAAATATGATCATCAATATTAAAAAACATGAATTTTGTGACAGTATGATATGGGGCAGGTTTATCAACAGGTGGATGGAGGACTCCACTTTTCCCCTGTAGGGTTAACCCACAGCCGATGCCTATTTAGGACTGCCCTGCCTTGCCCCTTATAGGAGATGTGGTTCCCTCTGAGAGGGCAGTCTTGATGCTGGGTGCAGAAGGGAAGGAAGCTAAACCCACAAAAGTGAAGTGTATTTGATTTTAGTTTTTACTGATTGGTAAGCGGTTTAGCCGCCCAATACTTCAGAGAGGGATTCTGAAGGTTTATTTAGCCTCTGCATAAAGGAGTAGGTGTTTGTTTTATATTTGTATATATATATGTATATTTTGTTGTATCCACAGCCAGGTCATTATCGCTGCTGCCTCTTTCTGTGTTTTCTTTTTTCATTCCCAAAGTGGAATTGTTCCTAGTGAGGGTATAAATATAAACCCACCCGTCTCTCTCTTGACTGATAAGCAGAATGAGGATATGGGGTTGCTTAGAGAGCAGCTCTTGGTTATATTAGGTAGGGCCCTCCTGACCCAGAGGTGCCGTGACGTGGCGGGTGAGCTTACACTTCAATGGCCATTCAAGTAAACCGAAACCTCTGACTGTGTTTTGTTTTGCATGGAGCAAATGACAATCTTTTTTCTTGTTTGTTTTGTATTTGTTTATTTGCCGTTTACGCTGTACCTTGCAGATTTTATGCCTGCACAATAAAGAAAAGCCAGTGATCCATGCGTCCAGTGGCTATATCACAATATATATATATATATAAAGCCTGTAATAGGGGGAAAAAATCGAAATATATCACAAATGTTCCAGGTACTGAGGCTCATCAAGAAATAACATTAGAAAAAAACACATCCATGGGGGTCCTTCAGGAAAGATCATTAATGTAGGAAAACATTGCAATTTAATCTGCGGGAGATAATAATCCAGCAAGCAGCGGATATCTTCATAGAACGAGGCAGCTGCATCGCATGCAATTATGTAGGCTGGAGATGGCTCTTATGGGGGTAGAGCTCATTCTGATATCTTTGGGTAATTTATATAGGAATTAAAATGCAGTTTGTTACAGACAATGCTAAAAGCACATTGATATACACTGCCTGGCCAAAAACAAAAAAACACCCCCTACTGTGCAGGCCTGTAATGATCTGGGGGGGGGGCTTCAGTTGCTCAGGTCTCGGTTTAACAACGTTATGTGCCCAAAAAAGTAGGTCATGTGACTCCCTGAATATACTGAATGAGCAGGTTTTTCCATCAATGGGCTTTTTCTCCCCTGATGGCACAGCGGGCATATTCCAAGATGTCAATGCCAGGATTCATCGGGCTCAAATTGTGCAAGAGTGGTTGAGGAAGCATGAGACATAATTTCCACACATGGATTGGCCACCGCACAGTCCAGACCTTAACCCCATTGAGGTTAATCTTTGGGATAATGTGCTGGAGAAGACTTTACGCAGCGCCGCGACTCTCCCATCATCAATACAAGATCTTGGCCACAAATTAATGCCACTCTGGACGCCAATAAATGCTGTGACATTGCATAGCGACACGATGGCGCGGCGAATGCTTCCTTTCAAGGCACAGATATGTCTCATGAGTGACAGACACTAGGTTGGACACTCAAGCGAGTCCAATGGCTCTCAGTGCAAGCACAGTAAGAGCCATCGGCTGTAGAAGATTCCGACGAGTCGCTTTTCCTGAAACGGATTCACGAAGCGGAGATTTACACTTGCTGATCTCAGTTTCTGGGCAGAGCTAATCCCCGCACTCAGAGGGCTGAATCAAAAGGTGACGACACTCCGGTCACTCTGACCACTCATTACAGTGGTCACAGTGCGGTGCCTAGAGTGTCCCTTTAACAAAACGGTGGATTTAAAGTGCCACGTTCTGTTTCCTGCAGCAGAATGGTGGGAGCTGCTCTGTATTTCCTATATTAACTTTTACCTTCATGTTGTTTATTTATTTATAGTCATTAGATCAAGGTTTATACCGTAAAGTCATTCCAAGATGGCGGCCAACATGCCGAAACCCTGTACTATCTTCAAAGGGGGATTGCTGTGGCTCAGTTAGAAGGAAATAATATTTATTTGTATGTGGGTTTTTCATAAAATGTCAATGAGACATGGCTTACTCATTCCTTGGAGCGGACAGGGCCACACGATGACTCTTTTGGAGCCGTTCGGAAGCAGTTTTGTTAGTCAAACAAAAATACACATTAAAATCACTTGTAATAAATAAATATTATATATAGATATATTTCAAATACAAAAAAAAGACTTATAATACTTCAAAATACATGGAAACACAGCAATACATGGAACGCAGCAATACATGGAAACACAGCAATACATGGAAACACAGCAATACATGGAACGCAGCAATACATGGAAACACAGCAATACATGGAAACACAGCAATACATGGAACGCAGCAATACATGGAAACACAGCAATACATGGAAACACAGCAATACATGGAAACACAGCAATACATGGAACGCAGCAATACATGGAACGCAGCAATACATGGAAACACAGCAATACATGGAAACACAGCAATACATGGAACGCAGCAATACATGGAAACACAGCAATACATGGAAACACAGCAATACATGGAAACACAGCAATACATGGAACGCAGCAATACATGGAACGCAGCAATACATGGAAACACAGCAATACATGGAAACACAGCAATACATGGAAACACAGCATGCCGCTGATGCGTTTCGCGCATTCCTACGCATGGAATTACAGGTGAGCCATAAACTGCAGAGTGTTGAAAGGTTGGATGGCGCACAGAGATAATCTGACCTCTGGACCTCTATAGCAGGTCCCTGCAGCCAAAAAATGGGAGGACATGGATTGGGAAGACCAGGTGCTGCACACTGAGATATCTAGGAAACCTTTAGACTGCATTCATCCAAACATAAAGGCTCAAAGAAGATAAAGAGAATTTATAAGGCTGTAATCTCCGTATCAGCTGGCCCGGTCACCATGCGGCCTTTCAAAGCGGCGAGCATGAAATATTTACCGCTAAGCAATGTAAACCAAACAAACCAGCCCCAGGAGAGCCGCCAACGGAAGCCGCGTCTGCCTGCAAGGGCTTGGTACAGAAAGATCTAGATCAGGAGGACAATAGATCTGCCGCCTCAAAGTTCACGCGTTTCATGGCAGACACGGATTGAAGGGGGGGGGGGAAATCAGCCATTACTATATATCCTTCAAATCGGACACCGCTACTCGCCTCGGTACCTCCGTATTAAGAAAGCAGAGGTGACCTGTCAGCACATCTCGACGTGGGATTTCACAAAGAACATGCTCAAGCTCCAAAAGATTTGGTCTAAAGCAATCTTCTGTCTTGCCCAAACACCTCTGTCCCTTTTTTCAACCCTAGTTACCCTTTTTTTAGGGTCCCCCTCATATATTCAGGGTGTGCGGGTGTTATAGCTGACTATACTAAACCTGTGCTATCACTTTAACTAGTGGCTCCGCCCAGGATGACACAGGTCAGAGGGCACGGCAGCCATCTTCAGGGTCAGTTAGTGTGATGCAGTAATGAAGGCAGATGCATGATCCTGTGTTCCTGTAGTTATCCAAGCCTGTATATAACAGTAAGTGTCCTGCAATAAAGCAATGGTGAACCTGACAGCCCAGCCTCATATCTGAACAAGCAGAGATCATAACAGCGGGTGTCTTTTTAGGTCCTCCATATATTCAGGGTGTGCGGGTGTATTTTTAGGGGCTCCTCCATATATTCGGGGTGTGTTTGTGTCTTTTAGGGGCTCCTCCATATATTCGGGGTGTGCGGGTGTCTTTTTAGGGGTTCCTCCATATATTCAGGGTGTGCGGGTGTCTTTTTAGGGGCTCCTCCATATATTCAGGGTGTGTGGGTGTCTTTTTAGAGGCTCCTCCATATATTCGGGGTGTGTGGGTGTCTTTTTAGGGGTTCCTCCATATATTGAGGGTGTGCGGGTGTCTTTTTAAGGGCTCCCCCATATATTCAGGGTGTGCGGGTGTCTTTTTAGGGGCTCCTCCATATATTCAGGGTGTGCGGGTGTCTTTTTAGGGGCTCCTCCATATATTCAGGGTGTGTGGGTGTCTTTTTAGGGGATCCTCCATATATTCAGGATGTGCGGGTGTCTTTTTAAGGGCTCCCCCATATATTCAGGGTGTGCGGGTGTCTTTTTAGGGGCTCCTCCATATATTCAGGGTGTGCGGGTGTCTTTTTAGGGGCTCCTCCATATATTCAGGGTGTGCGGGTGCCTTTTTAGGGGCTCCTCCATATATTCAGGGTGTGCGGGTGTCTTTTTAGGGGCTCTTCCATATATTCAGGGTGTGCGAGTGTCTTTTTAGGGGCTCCTCCATATATTCAGAGTGTGCGGGTGTCTTTTTAGGGGTTCCTCCATATATTCAGGGTGTGCGGGTGTCTTTTTAGGGGCTCCTCCATATATTCAGGGTGTGCGGGTGTCTTTTTAGGGGCTCCTCCATATATTCAGGGTGTGCGGGTGTCTTTTTAGGGGCTCCTCCATATATTCAGAGTGTGCGGGTGTCTTTTTAGGGGCTCTTCCATATATTCAGGGTGTGCGGGTGTTTTTTTAGGGGCTCTTCCATATATTCAGGGTGTGCGGGTGTTTTTTTAGGGGCTCTTCATATATTCAGGGTGTGCGGGTGTCTTTTTAGGGGATCCTCCATATATTCAGGATGTGCGGGTGTCTTTTTAAGGGCTCCCCCATATATTCAGGGTGTGCAGGTGTCTTTTTAAGGGCTCCTCCATATATTTGGGGTGTGCACAATGAGTTTTTAAGCTATGATAAACATTAAAAATCACTGGATGTAGCTATAGGATACTTTTTTGCTGCTGTAAATTACATAGTTCTTGACAGAATTAACCCTGATTGGGAATAACTTGGTCTCCGGCTCCACCTGTATTATTATTCTTTATTTAGAAAGCGCCAGCATATTCCGCAGCGCTGTAACACCATTCCCTAAAACCCAAGGGTCCCTCATTGGCTGTTTTGCATTGGGTAAGACTGGTAGCTTAGCACGTCATGTGACTGCAGGAAGGCTCTGATACCATTGGCTGGGGCTGGTATCGAACCTACTCCAAACCCAGGAAACCTGAGCTGAGGGATAACGGAGCTGAGGGTCTGGCCGGGGCTAAGCGCCTGCATCTGGATGGCTGAATCAGCCCTCTGAGCCCCCCCTCAGAGGAGGGAGCAGGGGGCTCACAGTGTGACCACTCAAATAAGAATAAATGTATGTCCCTTTAACTCCCAGTTAAACTCTTTGTATTATCCTGTATTTACTTGAATTACAATGTTTTTTGATGAGACTAAGGTTTGATGGTTCTATCAGCGTCTCACTGTGCGTCGCCGAGGCTTTATGTCTACACAGCATTGAGTGATACATTGTTTTTATGTAGAATCCAGTGTTATATCTGGGGATGAATGACACGGATCCTTACTTCGCTTCATTCCACGCTCGCCCACATTACCCGGCATGATGTCTATCAGACATTACTAAAGCGCGATCATCTTTTGTATTAAAATAAGAAAGCGATAGTATCTGGCACTTGGTTATCCCGGCTGACACGTACAAGATTCGATACGGTGCGGAATCTGTCTTCGATGCTCCTGCATAGACTGTCGCCATGATAAAGCACCTCCTGCACCGAGACACTGGAAGCCTCATTTAGTCTCCCCGACTACATGACTTGGTGTATATTGATAACCCTTTCATTCTAGGCATGTCAATGGATACAAAGTGTTTCATGCAGCCAACTGACACAATAATACATCCCCCTCTTCCGCATTTCTAGCAATTATGCCCTAACCCCCCCTGCCTAGAGATCGGGGTCTGTAACCTACGCGATGCTCATGGCTTACTGCCCCCATTATTAACCCCTCCAGGTAAGCCATCAGACAACTGTGATACCTTTAGGGGTGTATTCACTAAACAAGTCATTACGCTCAATTCTCTTCCTACTGCACAGAACACCAGAATCTCCAACCGCATATTTTTTAAACTGAAGAATTAAGAGCAGGAAGCCGAGTCTCCAGTATACTGAAAGCGGCTGAAATTTAGGATTAACTCCTTGTAGGCAGAAAATAAGTATATAGTTTCAGTTGCTAAAATGCATCTTTTACCAAACTGGATTTATAATAGATTAATGTGAACAACAGAATAGTGGGGCAGCTCCAAGGCAATGACCCAAATAATATTCATTAATAAACATCCCATGATTTGTATCTATATAAATCAACATACTATTGTAAAACCATTAGGGGTGTATTCACTAAACAGCTCATTGGGCTGACAAAATTAATTTGCATCATTTTGGGTGAAAAGCCAGGTTTATCTTTGTTTCCAGTACTATCCATATTTTTTTTTCATTCTCTTCACTGCATCGTGAACCTGATACAAAGTAGACAGCATTTCCCCTGTTTATCAAACGGCTTTCTATTCAATGAAAGTAACCAGCAAAAATAAATAAATATAAACGTATGCACCGTACACGCAGGATTGCCAGATCGGCCATGTTTTCCTGGATGCCTAATCAATGAATCACTGGCAACTGGATACATACCCAAACTCTGGAAGAAACAAGGGTGGTACCTATCCATAAAAGTGGAGACAACACTTCAGTATCCAACTACCGTCCGATATCATTGCTCCCTAGAATGTCAAAAATTTGGGAATAATGTGTGTACACGAAATTACGTGATTATTATCAATGCGCAAACTATTTAGCCCCAGATCAATCCGGCTTTCGTCCAAATCATTCAACTACAACTGCCCTTCTAAGGGACATATTACATAGTTGGAGTTAACTTAACCAGAGCTGTTGTAAACTTAAAACCTCCATAGGCTACAATGGCTCTGGTTAAGTTAGCACCAACTATGTAATATGGCCCTAAAAGTTTGCAATGATACCCAAGCTGGCATGGAACAAGGAAACCTAACTGGAGCATCTTCCTTGATTTTGCCAAAGCCTTTGCCTTAGACCATGGCATCCTATTACAAAAACTTAAAAACTCCGGTATTGGTGATCGCACGCTAACCTGGTTCCAATCATATGTATCTGATCGGACGCAATATGTGTCCATTTCTGGCAGCTCCTCCCTCCCCCTCCCAGTCAGTTGCCGTGTACCCCAAGGCTCGATACTCGCCACCTGCTATTCACGATTTTCATAAATGATCTGCCCAATGTCTGCAAAGCCTCAACTGTACACATGTACGCAGACGACACCGTAATCTATACCAGCAAACCAACTCTCCCGCAACTGGAGGCCGTGCTGCAAGAACAATTCACAGGGGTAGAAAAGTGGATCAAACACAACAAACTTTTTCTAAGGCTGGGGTCAGACCAGCGCACTTTTAACGTGCGTTCTGGCGCACATAATTACGGCCGCACTAGCAGCAGATGACGGGCAATGACGGCCACTATACGATGTATGGCCGCACAAAAGTCCGGCCGTGCAACGCAAGTGGAATTTGAACGCATTTTTTTGAGAACGCTGAACCGCTAGTACTGACGTACTGAGTGCGCAGCTGCGGCATAGCGGCGTGTTTGCGTGATTAGGAGATGTCAGACACTGCTAATGTCCAGCCTACATAACGTCCAGACGCAAAAAGAGTTTTATTGACGATCCGTACAAAATCAAGCCCGAAAATGCGCATCGTCTGACTGTTTTTGCGCATTCCGTGAAAAAATACGTCAATGCGTTTGGACGCACTTTTTCACGTTCGCGGGGAAAAACGCTTTCGTCTGACCCTAGCCTAAATGCTGACAAAACTGTAACGATGCTCTTTTTAGCAAAACCTAAGTAAACTACATAAATTGCAAAATCCCCACTTATGTGTTGGGACAAAATCAAATGACACGCTGACCACAGTCACTTCTCTCAAATATCTAGGTATGTGGTTAGACCCTAATCTATCCTTTGGCCCCCAATCGAAAAACTCTTATCTAAACTTTACCTCAAACTAGGTGCCCTGTACAGAAACAAATCCTGCCTGAGCCCCGCGGTAAGAAAGTAGATTGTACAACAAATGCTTATGCCAGCTATTGATTACGGAGATGTAGTGCATGCAGCCACCCCACAAACGCAGCTTCATAAACTTACTACATTGTATAACTCATTCTGCTGCTTTGTGTTACAATGTAACTACATGACCCACCATTGTGACATGTTAAAAGAACTAAACTGGCAGTCGCTGGAATCCAGACGCACCCTTCACCTTTCCATCCTGGTGTTTAAGAGATTTTCTGGAAGCTACCATCCTACCTGAATCAGGGGCGGATCCAGACACAGGTTTTGGGGGGGGCATTCTACCAGTTTTGGTCAAGAGCTGGTGTTGGGTTCACAGTGACAGGCGGATATATTTGCCCCAGCTCACATGGATATATATATTGCCCCAGCGCACATGGATATATTGCCCCCAGCTCTCATGGATATATTGCCCCCAGCTCTCATGGATATATTGCCCCCAGCTCTCATGGATATATTGCCCCCAGCTCTCAAGGATATATTGCCCCCAGCTCTCAAGGATATATTGCCCCCAGCTCTCATGGATATATTGCCCCCAGCTCTCATGGATATATTGCCCCCAGCTCTCATGGATATATTGCCCCAGCTCTCAAGGATATATTGCCCCCAGCTCTCAAGGATATATTGCCCCCAGCTCTCATGGATATATTGCCCCAGCTCTCATGGATATATTGCCCCCAGCTCTCATGGATATATTGCCCCCAGCTCTCAAGATATATTGCCCCAGCTCTCATGGATATATTGCCCCCAGCTCTCATGGATATATTGCCCCAAGCTCTCCTCTCACCTCTTCTGTGTGGCTGTCTGCGGCTGTTCTTCTCCCTGCGAGCGGCCGCATGCAGCTTGGCCACTCGCCGGGAACCATCTGTCCAGCGCATGAGATTGCGGAGTTCACGTGACCTCAGCGATCTCGCGAGAACGCAGCTGCGCTGGTCCAGCGCAGCCACGTTCTCGCGATCTTGCGCACTGGTTAGATGGTTCCCTGCGAGCGACCAAGCTGCATGCGGCCGCTCGCAGGGAGAAGAAGGCCGGCAGCGGGAATATTCTCGGGGGGAGGGCAATTGCCCCATTGCCCCCCCTGGATCCGCCCCTGACCTGAACAGGCTGCTTCCCCTAGCAGTTCCCTCATCCTATAACCTCCGATCCAGGACCTGCACCTTACTTGCAATACCACAATACAAAAAGAATTGGCTCGGTCCTCATTTTCCTACAGAGCACCGCAATTTTTAAATAACCTCCCAGATATCATCAAATCATCCCCCTGACTAAAGTCCCTTAAGAGATCTCTATTAACACACCTCAATACAGAATGCACCTGTAAACCTGTAACATAGGTGCATTCTGTATATAGTCACTGTGTTACATGTTTACACTAAGGTGCATTCTGTATATAGTCACTGAGTGTAAACATGTAACACAGTGACTATACACAGAATGCGCCTGTAAACATGTAACAGTGACTATATACAGAATGCACCTATAAACATGTAACAGTGACTATATACAGAATGCGCCTGTAAACATGTAACATAGTAACTATATACAGAATGCACCTGTAAACATGTAACATAGTGACTATATACAGAATGCACCTGTAAAGATGTAACAGTGACTATATACAGAATGCACCTGTAAACATGTAACATAGTAACTATATACAGAATGCACCTGTAAACATGTAACATAGTGACTATATACAGAATGCACCTGTAAACATGTAACATAGTGACTATATACAGAATGCGCCTGTAAACATGTAACAGTGACTATATACAGAATGCGCCTGTAAACATGTAACATAGTGACTACAGTATATACAGAATGCGCCTGTAAACATGTAACACAGTGACTATATACAGAAAGTACCTGTAAACATGTAACACAGTGACTATATACAGAATGCACCTGTAAACATGTAACACAGTGACTATATACAGAATGCACCTGTAAACCTGTAACACAGTGACTATATACAGAATGCACCTGTAAACATGTAACATAGTGACTATATACAGAATGCACCTGTAAACATGTAACACAGTGACTATATACAGAATGCACCTGTAAACATGTAACACAGTGACTATATACAGAATGCACCTGTAAACCTGTAACAGTGACTATATACAGAATGCACCTGTAAACATGTAACATAGTGACTATATACAGAATGCACCTGTAAACATGTAACACAGTGACTATATACAGAATGCACCTGTAAACATGTAACATAGTGACTATATACAGAATGCACCTGTAAACATGTAACACAGTGACTATATACAGAATGCACCTGTAAACATGTAACACAGTGACTTAAAAAACAAGAGAAATCTCAATGTATCCTTCCTGCTAAAATACTTTGCAAATAAATAAATAAATAATTCATGCTGATGGGCAGTGCGTGAAAAATGCCACCCCGCAGCATGTATAATCCATATGCTGCAGGTAAGGAATCAAAAAGGAATCCCAGGTGACCTGCCTTGATCTCCTTCCTGCAGCATATGAATTATACATGTTGCAGGGCCGCACTTCTGTCTGTGCTCCCCCTCTGCATGAAACAGTAATATGTGTCCAGAAAACATGGCCGACCTGGCAAGCCGACTTACACGCTTGTTTGAAAACAGACAAAACGCTCTGTTGTACAAGTTTCAGCTGACAATACAAAAAAAAAAAGTAAATAAGATCTATACACTTATATAAGTATATATTACAAATATATATATTTTGTAACATTTGTTAAACCACCATGTCTAAGTTGCAGGAAGTATCCTGCGTTATACGTGACGCGCCTGATCACATGAAAACATGTCACCCTCAAAAAGATCTGCAAAAATAAATAAAGCAATGAAATTATACTTTCTTATATATAAATATATACTGTATATTACACATAATTTTAAGTCTGGATTTATTTTATATTATTATTTTACACAATAATAATCATTAGTTTAACGGTAACTCACTTCAGCGGGGGCGTAATAATATATATATAACTTTAGCGAAACATATTCCTCGTTTGATCTATACACACAAATTATCTTCTCGCCGTCTCATGTGACATTCTGCATCACTCCATGACATTCCGTTTACAAGCACTGTATCATCAACACCCAGCATAACGCGACATGCATATCGCCTGCCCCCCCCTGCGCTCACTCGTGTCCATTAGACAAGGATAATTAAAGCTCAATCGTCAGCTCCAATTGGAACGCTGTTGTGTAAACGCTTACCAAACTTCTTCCTCTAGTAAAAAATAAATAAAAAAATGCTGAAAATGAGATTTTTCTCGTTTTTGCCATTTCATCCTAAATTTTGCAAGTCATTCATGGCGCCTCAACTCGTTAAATTCATAGATTCCATTGTAAAACGTCAGTCTAGAGATTTTTAAAGCCTCAACAAATCCAGGGCCCTATTCCAGGCAAGAGTGAGCTTATGTATACACCCATAGGCGACTCTACAGGGGGGCAAGGGGGGGCAATTGCCCCCCCTAGGTTATTCCTTGCCCCCCCATGTGCCCCCCCACCAAAAATCATCATCCAGCTTCCCACACTTCTTCGGACCAACGTATCTCCGTAGCTATGCATCGTATATGGATGAACTAGGTGTCATTTGAAAGGGCAGATTCTGGCCTTTCCAATGATACCCCACATGACCATATTCAGTGTGATGTAAAAGTCATAAAACATCAAATAAAAACGTGCACTTAAACGTAAGCATTTTCACAGGATTGAAATGGCTCAGCAGTGAAATGGTTAATGTTCAGACTGTACATTACATTGTGTATTACATTAGTTTATGCCTTGGTTTAGTTGTATATTAAGGGTTAATGGGCAGGCTTCATCCCTCACAGTGTATACATTTGTTTTTTCCTTGATTTAATGGCATTTTAGGGGTTAATGGCTACATGCCTCAGTGTATTCATTTCATGTTTTCCATTGATTAATGGCATATTAGGGGTTAAGGGGTAGCTAAATGCCACATTGTTTATTATTTTTATTGCATTTCTCTGGGTTTATGGCATTTTAGGGGTTATTATGGAAGTTAGAATCTAAAGGGTCTAATGATCTGTAGATCCTCTGCTTTCCGTCACATTTCGGGGAATTTATTCGGATTGCACTTAAATTGCAGCGAAATGACCTGATTTCAGAAATTTCAATTCGACAGACTTAACCAGGCGAATACAGCAGGTTCAATGTAACAAATACTATTTTTAATAAAAAAAATTTAAAGACCATTATTTTAACTTTTTTACAAAACCCTTTTTATATTTTTTTAAACGACCTTTTTGTATTAAAAAAACTAGGAGAATGGCTGGAGAAGTGAAAATTCGAAGTCAAAATAGCCAAACCAGAAAAATTCACCCATTTATCTCACTTGGGATATTGGCAAAATTGGCTATTTTTACCTCAAATTTTTACTTCTCCAGTCATTCTCCTGGCTTTCACCTCTCTCTGAATAACCCTGTAAATTTGTATTGATTTCACCTCCTATTAGGAGAGTTGGAGACTTCCTATTTATTTTTTTTCCAGTTCGGTGAAATTCACCGAGGCTAATTCTGCACTCTTCGCCCACGTCCAATAACTGCTTTGTCGACTCCATTTTTGTAAAACTACGGTGAAAGTTCGATAAATAGTGAATGCACAGAGTTTTTTATGAAATGGAATCACCGAAGTGCGCCGAAATGCACCAAAACTGAACTCAATTTCAGTGCTTTGTGAATAACCCTCTTGGCTGGCCGTCCACTGGCTCCATATTTGCGCAATTGTGCGATTGTATGGGTTTTGTGTTGAATATCAATACAAATGCTATTCCTATGCACACCGACATCCCACACAAATACACACATGCTCCCATCTACCAAGAGAGTGCGGGATCCATCATTAATTCAAATTTATTGGGTTAATTTCTGCACTTTTTACATATTAAGAGAAGCCTCGGATTTCAGCCTCACAAACTCTCCAGCCGCCTCGCAACACGTGAATAATATTTTTTGCACCTTATTCATTTAAAACAAAAAAATCCAGAGGTTCTTATTTTCCTCTAGTTTCACACTTTTGCCGGCGACGCATTTTGTACCAACGAGATAAAACTCTGCCCTTTTCGACCTCAACGCCAAAAATGAGAAAACCCTCATTCCCATTCCGATAGGTAAATGAGGTCGATCTTGTCACCCTGGCCGTCTGTCTGCGTGCTATTCCCGTACCGGCGTGCGCCCTGCTTCAGTACAATATCCTCAGGCTCCTCCGTGTAGACGGTAGGCGCGGCCATGCTCTCCGTGTAAATTGCTTCCTGTAATGTATGCTGGGCTTTGCAGAGAAGAATCGACAAAATTCAAATAATCCCTCATGGGAGCCGCAGCCTAATAACTGCGCGCCCTGAGCTGGAGGCTGAGGAACATTCAACATACCCCACACGAGCGCCTGCGGATTGAACCCCCCCCCAATGTTATTAAACAGGATCCCCCCCCAATTGAATTACAGGGCGCTGTAACCCATAAGTAATCAGACGGGCCCGTGAGCTTTGTAGAAGGAATACAAATGTATCAATGCATGGAGTGAGCTATACTGACTGCAAATGAGCCGTGGCGTATGTACGCTTTATCTTGATCTAATTATTTAACATCTGGTGAGTGGGACGGGAGTACGGAAAAGCACTATTAAACCTCCTTTATAAAACCAAATTTGGTGGTGCAGTGCTACAATCAAGGTGGTATGCGTAAAGTGCACCCGCCGTCGGTTACAGAGATACTATGTATCTATTTTGTTGTAGGATGTATTAGTCCAGTAAACCTTTTTATTTTACAACTTCCATTGGCGTTTTGTGAGTTTCTGTAGCTTCTCATGGAGGCGGCCATGTTTTTTTGCTTCCTCTCTTTTGTGGGAGGAATTAAAAACCTTATCTCCTCGATTGACCGATCAGAGGGGAGAGGGGGTGGTCAGATAGCAAGGATGCTTTTAATATTAACTCTGAATGGTTGAAAAGGTTTTTTCATCCCCATCCCTCTGCAAACATTCACACATACAGAAATACATATACAAGTATATACCTCCCCTTTCCCCATCTAGATTTCTTTAGCTGACACTTGCAGGGGAATCACAGCACTGCAGGAAAGGGTTAACAGTTGACCCTTACAGAGCATCCAGCATCCCTATCTGTTCAGAAGATCTGTGAGTCATTTGTAAATGCTCTGCATTGATTTTTAGTTCAGCTGCAGGAGAGTGTCTCCTGCTGTGCAGCCATATATTCCTCCCCTGGGAAACAAGTCTTGCGGCATGCCACAGCAATGACAGCAAAAAGGAGGCTCAGGGAGATAGCTTTTAAATTATTTTTTTTTTACTTTCCATCTTTCAGCAGTTTGGCGAACACAATATATGGGCAGATTTGGGAGATCTTTCAAATGAGCTAAAGTGGTTTTGGATGTGATTGGTGCACTTTAAATGAAAAGTATTTCCAGGCTTTTGTATCAATTTATGCCAGCTTTGTATCTATACTATAATACAGTAAGGCTTGGCGTGTCCTTCGCCAGCGGCGGTTGGCTGCGCGCATGCAACCACCGCGGCACGCGCCGGCTGTGCGCATGCCACGACGGTTACAAGATGTGCACGCAGCAGCCCAGTAGAGGCTGCGCGCACATCCTGTAGAGCCAGACACGCTCGCAGCGTCTACCCGGCTGCCGCGCGTGCATACATCCGCTGCTGCGGTTACAGGATGCGCACACAGCAGCCGGGTAGAGGCTGCGCACGCATCCAGTAGACCAGGATGCGCACATAGCCGGGTAGAGACTGCGCGCGCATCCAGTAGACCAGGATGCGCGCGCAGCCTCTATCCGGCTGCTGCGTGCGCGTCCTGTTCTCCTGGATGCGCGCGCGGCCGACAGGTAGAGACTGCGCGCGCATCCAGCGTTTGGGCACGTAGACCCATGTGAGCTGGGGGCACATAGACCCATGTGAGCTGGGGGGCAAATAGACCCATGTGAGCTGGGGGGCAAATAGACCCGTGTGAGCTGGGGGGCAAATAGACCCGTGTGAGCTGGGGGGCAAATAGACCCGTGTGAGCTGGGGGGCAAATAGACCCGTGTGAGCTGGGGGGCAAATAGACCCGTGTGAACTGGGGGCAAATAGACCCGTGTGAACTGGGGGCAAATAGACCCGTGTGAACTGGGGGCAAATAGATCCGTGTGAACTGGGGGCAAATAGACCCGTGTGAGCTGGGGGCAAATAGACCCGTGTGAGCTGGGGGCAAATAGACCCGTATGAGTTGGGGGGCAAATAGACCCGTGTGAACTGGGGGCAAATAGACCCGTGTGAGCCGGGGCAAATAGACCCATGTGAGCTGCTTCACTTAACAATAGACTGCCCTCTGGGCAGGCTTTCCACCTAGTTTGTAATAATACAGGAAATCCCTTAATAGGAGGAGCACAGAGACACGATAATAGTGTAATACATGGACACAGATTCTTGACACGGTCCTCACAAAAAACTCGGAATTGTAGCCATCGAATCATGTCATGTGTGGTATGGTACCCAACAGGTCCGCACAATAAACACATGCTATCCCAAACAGTCAGGCATTTTGGTTTATGGAAGTGCTATTCTCGTGGATGTGCTTTTGTCGTGGCTATGCTGCCACCTAGCGGCCACTTTCAGCACATACTGTGATGGGGTGTGCTGAACATAAGAGGAGGTTCCTGATACTCTCATTAATTTCCTTTCATTCGTTCACGATCTATAACCATAATAATGGGTACAGGTATATATGAATGACCTGGGACAAAGTGGACGGTCAACCTCAAAAATAATTTTGCATTCACAAACAATTTGACTATGTATAAATCATTGTACTTGCTCCCTGCATGGGAAATTAGAGGGTGGGGTACTACCAGTGGTATTATCTGCTTTATACCTGAAAA
The DNA here is from genome assembly GCA_009667805.1 of Leptobrachium leishanense. Taxonomy (NCBI): domain Eukaryota; kingdom Metazoa; phylum Chordata; class Amphibia; order Anura; family Megophryidae; genus Leptobrachium; species Leptobrachium leishanense. The sequence continues at coordinate 20,189,429 of CM019069.1, forward strand.
AAAGGAAAATGTCTCTGTCGAAGGAATAAAAACGTAGAATTTAATTATCGTTTATTTTTACACTTTACTTACCCATGTGAGATATTGCTAGAAAGGTCAGATTCTGTCCTTTCCAAGGATACCTCCAATGGATTAGGAAATAGAGGAGTCCAAATCACCCTTCTTCTAACGGCATTTTGTTCTGGCCGGCCCTTCGTTCTGACATCATCGCTCCCATGCGGGATGACATCATTGTGCCAGGGGAGGTCTCATGGCCCATTCTGACATCCAGGAAGTCAGACCACCACGAGACATTGGCCACAAATCCCCCCGATGCTGCACTTAAGTAATGATGTGTGGGGGACATCCTCCATATATAGCAGTGACACATCAAGAGGACGTCTCCCACATGTCATCTGCGGTGAAGGGGTTAAACCATAGAACTGGCTGTATGTTACGTTTTGGTTGTTCTTCAAGAATGTTCATCATCACATACGGATGCCTGTGTGTAGAGTCCAACTGAAGTGAAACGCGTCGGACCATCTGGTTAACCTGTTGAGTTGTGGTGGGGGATATATGGTTCGTACCTCTGCTCCTGTGACATGGAGCAGCTGCCATGAATCCATGTATCAGGCAATACTCCCCAAAAGCCACCTGATAAAGTGTTGTGTAATGTAAATCTGGTCCCATCACAGACTGATACATCGGAATTATATGGCTTCGTTTGTACTGCATTGCAGTAAAAATCCATTCGCTCCACCGGACGGGCTGGCTGCTGTCTGGTGCATGTGCAAGCAGGTTTAATTCGTTCCCATGAGGAAATCGTTCAAATGCATATAGCAAAGCGCGCTTCCTGATTCCCAGTGTCCACTTAATACTGAAACAGTAGCTGCAAACAAGGGAGGGCTGCCAAGTTTGGTCCGGGGGAAGTGGGGTAGACAACTTCAAACAAAGAACCATTTTTGCATCCGGAGTTGCCAGATCAGCCATATTTTCCTGGATACATTACTATTTCATGCAGAGGGAGTGCGCATGGAAGGTGCTGCCCTGTAACATGTATAATTCATATACTTCAGGAGAGAATGAGCTGCTTAATCAAGGCAGATCGTTTAGGATTCCACTGATTTCTCACTTGCGGCATAAGAACTGTACATGCCAGGGGGCATTGTTTTTTCGTGCAAGGCCCATCAGCCAGGGTAACGTATATGTGTGCAGGAAAACATGACGGATCTGGCCTCCCTATCTGCAACCGAATTACCAAATCTCATTCTGTCTGTTTTATGCCATTATATGAAATATGTAAAAGTAATGGTTTAGAAACAACCTGGACACAACGAGACACAATGATACAATGATAAAAGTCATAGACGGAATGTTTCCTGTATACCTATATACACTCATCATATCTCCCCTCTAAACGAGCACATTTACCCCATGGCAGCCCCCCTCCTGCAGTGCTGTGTGTATAGACAGTGAGGCGCGCCTCCTGCAAAAAACATAAGTAGAGCTCCAGATCAGCATTCCCTGCTACAAATTCAGTATCAAAGGCTGGGAGTATTGATCCTCACTCATATTAAGTCAGCCCTTCGTCTAACAGAGGTTTGTAAAAGCAGCATTAAGTTATGTAACAGTAACCTTCAAACCACAGGATATTTAAACTCTCCATTTCGACTGGCAAAAGTGATATATGGGATGAACTCCGCTTATCCGAAATGCTCGGGACATGCTGGAAATGCTAGGGAAATGCAAGGGACACGCAGCACATCGGCAGCAAATGACATGCTCAGCAGCACCAGCGAGGGTCCCACTCAGCAGCACCAGCGAGGGTCCCACTCAGCAGCACCAGCGAGGGTCCCACTCAGCAGCACCAGCGAGGGTCCCACTCAGCAGTAGGCTTGTGCACCGATTTTTTTTTCGGTTCGATTCGAATTTTCGGATTTTTAAACTTTTCGATTCGGCTCGTTTCGACCGATTTCTGTTTCGATTCGGTTCGGCTCGACTCGGCTCGTTTTTCGGATTTGTAAATGGTTTCGGAATTTCGACCATTTTTCGTATTCGTGTCACTTTGCTCGTTTTTTGTATCGACTTTTCGTATTTTCGAAAATTTTCGTTTTTTTCGGAACGTCTGTTCTCCTCGTTTCAAAGCAATAAATTTCGATTTGACACATTTCAAGTACATTCGAAAATTCCGAAAATATTTTGTTTCGGCTCGGAAAACTTTTCGGATCTGCCATTTTCGGATCTAAAAATTTTTGGAAAATCGGCCGCATCCGAAAACACGAATCGGGAAATTTCGTGAAAATTCAGAAATTCCGAAACCCGAAACGCACATCCCTACTCAGCAGCATCAGCGAGGGTTCCACTCAGCAGCACCAGCGAGGGTTCCACTCAGCAGCACCAGCGAGGGAGAGGCTCGACAGCATCAGCAAGGGAAAGGCTCAGCAGCACCAGCGAGGGAAAGGCTCAGCAGCACCAGCGAGGGAAAGGCTCAGCAGCACCAGCGAGGGAAAGGCTCAGCAGCACCAGTGATTGAGAGACTGAGCACTGAGCAGTGCCAGTGAGGGTCATGCTGAGCAGCACCTGCAAGGGACAGGCTCAGCAACAACATGAGGGACACACCTCGACATAATGCCTGCTCCAGAGGGAGTTTTCTCTTTGCTGGCAATGTGTATCATGTCTCTCGCAGGAGCTGTGCATTATGACCCATCGTATCCCTGGATGAAGCAGGGAGGAACACAGGAACTGATATGGATGCAGCAGGAGCTTCAGCAAGGTAAATGACCAAAAAAACGGAGAAATCCTCAATTTTTTGTCATTCGGCTTTAGAATTCTGGTTGAGGCTCAGTGCTCGCCCTATATTTATATGTGGTCAATTAACCTGAACATGGATATTAATAATGACAGATAAAAGAACTGTTATCAACGCAACAGCAATGTGGTATGGTGTCCATATAATGACGATATAGGGATACTCTGAGGAATAAGAGCAGATCTGAGAGGTCATTATCCACCCATGCGGACCTCCACCCTTGGTCAAACTGCCGACTGACCCATAAATTAAGTAATTTTGACTCCCTATGCACACAACCCCGAGGGACGTCCAGCAGCCGCCGATTGGCACCCAAGCTGTCACGGTCATGTTCACTTTATTAGTCATGTGACTGGAGCGTCCCTCCAATCAGTTCAGTATAAACGTAACATGTGAGAAATGTAGAAATAATTCTCCACGCACTGCAATACGTGTTATATAAAATGATCACATGAGACGCAAAACGAAATGATACAAAGTCTCACGATCAACGCTCAAGCCTTATCTTTAAAAACGCATAATCATCTTCCACCATACAAGTGTCTCCACATTCCGGATCAGAGCGCCTGACAATAAAGAGGTTATTCTCCAACCTCCGATTTGGCCCCAAATTGCACCGGACGGTGAATTTCACCATGCGGTGCAATTTCGGGCCAATCCATATGTTCACTAAGACTGAGGTCAGACAAGTGCACGGAGTGTGTACGTGTGACCCCGCCACCCTGCGTCCATCGTGGCTTTTTGGTGGCTCGAAGGGAAGGGCCACACGGTTTAGCGTGGGCACTAGTTGAGCGTGCTACACCGGACGTGCTGAAAACCTCCTCTACAAAAAGCTACGACTGACGTAGGACGGGGCTACAAAGCGTGATTCTCCTATGGAGCCGTGCAGCGCCGAGCGCACTAACTGCACTCAGAGTGGTGACCACACAGGCGTCAGAGTGGAAGGAACGTCCACCCTCACAGACGTTCCTTCCGCTCTCAAGAACGTTCATGTGACCTGGCCTAAGCGGTCATTTCACCAAATACTGACGAATTGACAGCAAAATACAGTGCAGTTTGCCGAGCACCGAAATTGCGCCATAGAAAACTATCATCATCTGGTCTTCTATTAACAGAACGCCGAACTGCGCCGAAATGTCCTGATTTTCTATGTTTCAGTTCTACAGGTTTGAACAGGCGAATCCCATGTGATTCAATGTAAAACCATAATATCTCTTTTTTATTTAATTTTTTTTGGCGACCGTTGATGCTTTTCATTTTCAGCAAAATAAAACCCACATTTTTTATAGAAAACCTTTTATGTATTTTTTAGACGACATTTTTGCTTTTTTTATTCTCTTAAAGACTTTATTTTGTAACAGATCGTTTTATTATTTATTAAAGGTTTTTTTATTACTTTGACACATTTTATTGATTTATACTCCTATTTGGACAATAAGAGACTTTTTTTCCAGTTCGGTAGAATTCGCCGATGGCAATTCGGCGGTTATCGGTGTAATTCATCGGTTAATCGCCGACATCCGACAACTGCTTCGGTGACCCTAATTTCGGGTAAAATACGGTGACCATTCACTAAAGAGCGAATTCACCGTATTTTCGGCGAAACGGAATCTCAGAAATGCGGAGAATTGGGACAAACCAAAAACGACTGAAATTGCATAAACATTCCGGTGCTTTGTGAATAGACCCTTAACACTAAATGGCCAGATTCCGAGTCAGGTGTAAATGTAACCAGAGATATTACATTTAATAGTTTACACCTGACTTTAAATCCTGTCCACAGTGTGTTAATGTGTGAATATGATCCAGGTGCTTAACCGTACCAGAAGCATTTAAAGTATATCAGATACTGCAGTATGACGTGGGTGCCCAACGCGTTTTACAATACAAGGGCCCATTCACCTTAATAATAACATAAACAAATAAAACTGTATGAAAGATCTTGGTGGAGAAGATGACAGCGGGATACTCACTGAAAGCAGCTACTGCCAGCACCAATGTGACCACGATGGAACACCAGGATACCCATAATGCCTTTTTCCTGTAATCCTGAGCTTCGTGCGGCTTGAGTTTTGTGCTGCTCTCTAATAAACCTAAGAGTAAAAAAAACCAAAACATATTTTAATGTTTCATCACAGAGGACTGCGCGGCTCATTTTATTAGGGTGTGCATCAGAGTGGCTGCAGGGTTAGGCAGCAGTACTTTTGAAGTATTTACTATGCATTCAGAAAGTATTCAGACCCCTTTGATTTTAAATTTTTTCCATATTTTTTTCTACGTCGCAGCCTTGTTTTTAAAATTGTTTAAATTATGTTTATTTTCAACAACAGTTACACTCAATATCCCATAATAACAACGTAGAAAAACTGTTTTTTTTTTTTTTTAAGAAAAACAAAACAAAACACTGAATAAGTGTCGACATACAGGGTTATTCAAAGAGATCCGAATTGGGGCCGAAAAGGTAACCGAACGCTGAAATTCAGCATACGGTTACCTTTCCTGGCCATTCCGCTATTCAGAGAGCAGGCAGTTCGCCAAATGTTGGCGAATTGCCTGCACATACGGTGCCTGTTCGGTGCCTGTTCGAGGGCAGTGAAATCCCCCATAGAGAAGCAATGCTTCGGCAGTGAAAAGTTGCCGAATTTCCCTGCCATTCGGTGGTTTCATTCGTCAGGTTTATTCAGGCAAATCCCATAGGCTTCAATGTTAAAAATGCTCCGGTTTTAATCCAATATCTAATAAACCGTTTATTATATTATATATTAATATTCTTCAGTAAAAAGTTTAATTTTTAGATTTTTCAGGCTCTTTTAGGCTGGGGTCAGACGAACGCAGTGTTAACGTCCGTGTTGCCGCACATAAGTACGTCCGTGATAGCATACAATTGTGTTAAATGGAGCCCCACACACGAAGTACGTGCGCACAGAACTGCGGACGCATGACGGACGCTGCAAATGGACGCAGGTTAGGCAAGAACGTAATACTGCTAGAACGGACGTGCGGAGTGCGCCACGTCTGCATAGCTTTGTGTGTGAGTGATGGAGCATGGTCAGACGGACTGCATTTATACGTCCAGCATTTTTGACGGACAGAATGTTTTTTCATTGTAATTTATTTTTCCCTCCTACATCCGTCAAAAATAACTTCAGTGAAAAAACGGATTGTGTGACCACTACTGCGTCATCCGTACTGACGATGTCCGTACTGCACGCACGTACAGTCCGTAGAAATCACGCTCGTCTGACCCTAGCCTTAGGCATTTTTTTGCCCAATTTTTTTTCGGGTTTTTTCTTTTTTCTGTAACAGCCCTTTTTATTATCATTCCTTAGATTTTATATGTAAATTCCAGACATTTTTGTTCAGTAGTTTCTTTGCAAACAGCGTTTCACTTTTCAAACATTCAAGCGTACTTTTTTGGGGTTTTTTCACTCCATTCGTCTGCGTGTCGGGTTTTTCCGGCGGCTGCTCTGCGCTGTGATCGGCTCCTGCTCGGGTTTCTCCGGCGTGTCCGGCGGGGTTAATCCAGATGTTTTTGCGGGTTTCGGTGTGCATTCGCCTGGGTTTTGCAGTGAGTTTTCGGCGGCTTTTCCCTGCACTACGACGGCCTTGTGGTGCTTGCTGAATACACCGCAGGGTCGCCAAATCTCCCCGAATTGAAGAGAAGGAAAAGTCACTGAACGTGCAGTGACTTTTCGATTCTCTTTGAATAACCCTGATAAGAATTCAGAGCCTTCAACTAGAACCCTTGTCGAAGTATCTTTTGACAGCGATTACAGTCTAAGGCATGGCTGTCAAACTCTGGCCCCCAGATGCTGATGGCCTACAATTCCCAGAATTCTTTGAAAGCAATAGATGGCCATAGAGTCATGGGAGTTGTAGTTCAAAAACATTTGGGGCGGGCCCAAAGTCTTTTTGGGTTTGCTTTTGTCGTGTCGTCTTGGCTGTGAGCGGTCATTATCCTGGGGGAAGGTGAACCTTTGGCCCAATATAAGGTTCTGAGCACTGTCGACCTGTTTTACGTTATGGATATTTCTGTATTTTTTTGCTTTCCCTCAAGTCCTGACCTGTCCCCCATTTCCTACCGCCAATAAACACCCCCCAAGCAGGATCCTAACACCACCGTGTCTCACCGTGTGGGTGGTATTGAGCAGGTGATGAGCGGAGTCTGGATTCCTACAGACATGATGCTTTGCCTTGAGGCCAAATAGTTCAATCTTTGTCTTATCAGACCAGAGAATCTTGTCTCTCTCACTCGGAGTCCTCCAGGGCTTCAGTTTTTCCATTTTAATAAATCTCCACTGTTGTCGAAAACCTGTTTTTTCCTTTGGCATTATGGAGTAACGAGTGGTGATTGATGCGAAAAATAAATTAATTTTAATCAAAAGACTAATGTGAAAAAGGGGAGGGTGCGGACTGAACACTTTCTGAATACTCGATTATAAACACATTTATACTGATATATTTAAAAGACAAGCTTATATATATATATAACGTTGGTCCAATTATAAAAGGTATCATTACATACTGTGATATTCTGATTATTTTGGTATCTGGACTAACACGGTTTATCCAATCTACGCTACACACTAGGCATGTACTGGCCATCGGGGCTACCGGGCGATTTCCTGCTGGACCAATGGCTCAGGAAGACTGGCGATCGCCTGGGCCTGGCCGCCGACTGAACCTGGGTGTGCTTTTTTTTTTTTTTTTTTTTAAACAAATAACATATTATATTTTTTTTAAAGACCATTTATTATATTTATGTTTTGTGAAAACCCATTTTTTCACATATTTTTTAAAGGACTAATTATTTTTAAAATATTTTTTTTAATTTGTAACAGATCTTTTTATTATTTTTAAAAGGATCTTTTTTATTATTTAGACACATTTTGACTACATTTTTATTGATTAAAACTCCTATTAGGAGAATAAAAGACAGTTTGGTGGAATTCGCTAAATAGTGAATTAACCATATTTTTCAAACACTTTTCGTTTTATTTTGTTAGATTTTTAAAAGACATTTTTTTTTTATTATTTTTAAAACCCGTTTTCATTTTGGAACAGATCTTTTTAATTGACCTTTTTTTTATCATTTAGACACATTTCTATTGATTTTAAGCCCCTATTAGGAGAATAGGAAACATGGCCAACCGGGCGACCCTACCAAAACCGTAAAATAACAATAATTCTCAAGCCCCGATTATTGCGTCATTCGTGCCGAAGCTGAAATAACATTTTTTGTAGACTCCAACTCTCGTGATGCCAAGCCAGCCAGAGCAATGTGTGAGAATGCATCAATGAGAATGTTCGGTTACAGGGTACATTCACTAAACAGTGCACTGTTGCAAAGTAATTTTAAAAAAAATACAGAAATAAGGCCAAAATGGAAGATTATGAAAAAAACACTCTGGTTCATTGATGATTATCCAGACCTGACTGCACTTCAATTTGATGCCAACACAAACTGTTCCTTAACCCCATCACTAACAAGTGCTTTTTGTTGATTTTTTTTTATCATAACATTTTGAAACATTTATTTATGGGAGAAAAAGTTAACAAGTAGAGCATTAAATAGAAATTTTGCACAGACATTGTTGTTCTAAGATAGTTAAAAAAAGTAATTTATGTAAATTTACTAATTTTTCATGTATTCGTTTTTCCTTTACAGAAATATCGCTGGGATGAAAGGTTCTAATCTCTAGATGTGTCCCTTATCTGGCACAATGTCACACGGGGTCTGCATTATCAGCAAACAGGCAGAAATGGCCTTTGTGTCAGCGAATGTGCTGCAGACAGATAATAAATTGGTGAGATCTTCTGCTTATGGGGATTTGTAGTGATCAGAATGAGATTATTAGCAATGCAATGTCTGTATGTGCTGCATAATGCCTGTGTGTGGCAATTACAGCAACACCTTGTATCTGTATGTGCTGCATAATGCCTGTGTATGGCAATTACAGCAACACCTTGTATCTGTATGTGCTGCATAATGCCTGTGTATGGCAATTACAGCAACACCTTGTATCTGTATGTGCTGCATAATGCCTGTGTGTGGCAATTACAGCAACACCTTGTATCTGTATGTGCTGCATAATGCCTGTGTGTGGCAATTACAGCAACACCTTGTATCTGTATGTGCTGCATAATGCCTGTGTGTGGCAATTACAGCAACACCTTGTATCTGTATGTGCTGCATAATGCCTGTGTGTGGCAATTACAGCAACACCTTGTATCTGTATGTGCCGCATAATGCCTGTGTATGTCTATTACAGCAACACCTTGTATCTGTATGTGCTGCATAATGCCTGTGTATGGCAATTACAGCAACACCTTGTATCTGTATGTGCTGCATAATGCCTGTGTATGGCAATTACAGCAACACCTTGTATCTGTATGTGCTGCATAATGCCTGTGTATGGAGATTACAGCAACACCTTGTATCTGTACGTGCTGCATAATGCCTGTGTATGTTGTATCTGTATGTGCTGCATAATGCCTGTGTATGTTGTATCTGTATGTGCCGCATAATACCTGTGTAGCAGGTCTGTCTGGCCAACCAGTCTTGCTTGAATAATTTTTTTTTAAAAATATGCAAATGGGGTTTTGTTTTGTTAGGTTAATGATCGCTTTTCAATGTTTTACAACACAAAAACAAGTTAAAGGGTTAATTAGTCATCTTGAAGTGTATTTTATCTCGTGCTACGTGCCGTGCAGTTGTTTATTTCACCACACATGAATAACTGCTTTAACACTTTTCAAAATCTCATTATATTTATTCCCGCATAAGTAATTATGTAATAAAGTTTTCCCTCGTTTTTTTAATTAACTCGATAAGATTTCACATATCGGCCACGATAAACTATTCGCATGTTTTAATTAGGGATGAGCTGTTCGGTTCGATCTGTTCGGAGTTCGAATCGAACATCGGCTGTTCGCGAACTTCAAACTTTTTGTGACTGTAACGGTAGCTGTAACGCTGCCACACGAGTAGCGGAGTTGAGATCCTTGAGGGCAAAAGTATCTGCTTGAATAACACAAAAGGTTCATAAACTACAGACTGTAACTTAATAGCCAAGAAGACACAAGGACTAACTGAATTGCCTCTAGGCTCTGAAGGTTGAGACCAACAGATTACCTAGGACACGCTCAGAAACATGATACGTGGGACGACAGTCCGTGAAGTATTCAAGGTGCAGGGCAGTCAAAAGAAATGCAGAAACTGTATGGATTGGTTTGAGATTGCAGATAGTAGATACCTGGCTAATACCAGAAGGTACTGACTTGCATATAAGGTTGTTCTCATGAGTATATTCAGAGATGCGATTAGAAATAACAAACGGCAGAAATAAACAATCTTTCTTAATCGCGGTTTTCACATGAACATTAACATGAGCTGTACGTTGGGTAACGGTGCCTCGAAAGGTCACAAGCGATACCCCAAGACGAAATGGGACAATAAACCCAGCGGCAAGCATAGGGTTAAATTGCCAACGCTCACAGACAGCGATATACAAATGTGCAGATAGAGTGGGCAAAGTACAAGCCGGGCCAATTAACTGGAGCAGGAATCGCATACAGAAATGGGTCGTAACAGGATATCAATGTAGGAATAAACTTAGCGCTGCTGGAATTAAACTCCACGTCAGGGCGACGAGGCAACTCCTTTCGGCCACACCAGGCCCCGCCCCCTCAGATGCCAATCTGCCATCAGGAAGTGCTGGCAACCGACCAGCCAGCGGCACACCACCATGCCCAGACCCCCCAGGGAGCACAACAGGGGCTGAGGATGTAACAGGGACGTTCGCCAAAAGTTCGGAAAAAAAAATTGAAAAAAGTATAAAAAAATGCTTTAAAAAAATACTAAAAAAATCTAGAAATAAAGAGACTCTTTACTGTAGAATATTATAAGCAACGGTTTATTAGATATTGAATTAAAACGGGAATATTTTTAACATTGAAGCCTATGGGATAAAACATTCTTGTTACTAAAACATCAGGCAGACATGGCCCTCTAATCAGGCACTGTAGAGGGCAGCCTGCCGGGGCCTCCCAAGGATCCCCTTGAGGAGCATGCGGCAGCCGGATGACAGAGCTGCGACTGTGTATGATATATATATATATTTATAAGAATATAGATATATATCTTCAGACTTGTATTACACACACATTTTGCAACTAATTGCCCCCCCCCCATTTGGCTGATCCCTCTAGAAGAAATGTTGAACCTGACAGAGCAGAGAATATATATATATATATATTCTCTGCTCTGTCAGGTTCAACATTTCTTCTGGAGGGATCAGCCAAATGGGGGGGCACATTTAGTTGAGATTGTCCACATGCCACCCTCTCCGTGCGTATGTGTATATATGGTCTGAGGGTGGGTGTATATATATACATGGAAGGGTTAAGTTATGAGGAAAGACTAACAAGCTTAAACCTGTTTAGTTTAGAGAAAAGGCGCCTTAGAGGGGATCTGATAACCTTATATAAATATATACGGGGCCTTAGAGGGGATCTGATAACCTTATATAAATATATACGGGGCCATTATCAACCATTGTCTGATAACCTATTCATTAACAGGACTATACACAGGACACGGGGTCATCCATTTAGACTGGAAGAAAGAAAATTTAGCTTAAAGCATAGGAAGGGTTATTTTACGGTGAGAACAATAAAGCTGTGGAATTCTCTGCCTGTTGAGGTGGTTGGGTCAGAGTCTGTACAGACTTTTAAAAAGCGACTAGATGACTTCCTGCAGACACAGAATATGAAGGGTTATAATATTTAATATGTGGGTAAAAGCTTCTTGATCCAAGGAGAAATCTGACTGCCATTCTGGGGTCAAGAAGGAATTTTTTCCCAGTATGTTGCATATTGGCGAGCATTTCAGACTGGGTTTTTTGCCTTCTTTTGGATCAACAGCAGTAGGTTATGTGGGAGAGGCTGAACCCGATGGACGCATGTCTTTTTTCAGCCTATATAACTATGTAACTATGTAAAATATACATATATATATATATCTGTGTGTTGATATATACGTGTATATAGGTCTGCGTGTTGATATATACGTATATGTCTGTGTGTGGTATCAATGCATCCCTACTCTATACACAGCACTCCGTGTCCCTATAATATATATGATCAGGGGTTACCTTTTTTTTATATTTTTATACTATTTCTATTAAATTAACAGTAATTTTTTATGTATTTTAAGGAGTAGAAACTTTTTTTTGCCTATATAACATGTGCTTTGTGAAAATAAAACAGTTTTGTGTGTACATTTTAATTTAGTTAGTGGATTCCTGTCCAGTGCGGTGAGAAGCAAACGTAATGCAGTGTAGACACGCTGCGAGGCGGAGCGGAGTGAAGTCAAGCCTGCAAAATGTTTGCTTCTCTTCGCTACGCTGTGCGTCGCTACACACTCAGTGTGTCTCAGCCTTTATTCCCGCATCGCTAGTTTACCGAATCAGTTTGTATACTTGTTACTGACCCTGCTTGTTCTGAGGACCCGATCTGTTGCCGACTTTGCCTGCCATTTAACTATTCTCTCTGTGTATTCCCTGCCTGTTCTGTTCGCTTCCTGTTGCTACTGGTGTGCGCCGATTCTCACCATATACAGTAGCGCAGCACAAGTGCCTAAACATTGCTAACCCGGTTTTGTTATATCTGCTGATGTAACTGAATCGATCGCGGATCTCTTCTGCATTACCAAAACCTCCACCACTGCACTCTTCCACAATACCACAAAGGGGTTACGGTGTGAAGGCACTTGCTGCCACCAAAGGCAAAATATTTGGGTGCACTGACGCCTATACCAGATTCATATCATTTTACTATTTAACCACAGGGTCCAACCCTGCACTCTTCCACAATACCACAGAGGGGTTACGGTGTGACGTCACTGTTGCCGACACTAAAAGCCCAATTTTAAAGCACCTATTGATACTTTCATCCAAAGCCTGCATAAGTTTCACCATAATTTAGCCAAAAAAAAAAATCACTAATTCTGCGTGTCCTAAAATGTCTCCTCTTTTCATACAGGCTGCCGCCCCAAGCAGTTGTTTATGAATAGATTAAAGGAAAACCATTTACCATCATTTGAAATGTCTTTTTTTGTTTTTAAATGTTTCTATACATCCTAGAAATCCGCCACTTCACGGGCAGGTTATGGGGACCTCCTAGGCACAATATTTGAAGTATTTTTTTCGTTTTTATTCTTAACCTTTATTATTTCATGGAATAATCACTGTTCCTTTAAAAACTTTTTTTTAAAAAAACTTTTTGTCCTTGTTTCCTGTCTCCCAGGGCACTACCCGGACCCCCATACACCTTATCTTGCATATATGCCCTCTTGTAGGGCACTCTAAAATTCGAAACGTTCGAGTCCCATTGACTTGCATTGAGTTCGAATCGTGTTAGTGTTCGAATTCGAACTTTTGAAATTGTTCAAGTGGGAATGCGAACCGAACACGGGGGTGCTCGGCTCATCACTAGTTTTAATTCATAGGAATATTGCGGAAATTATAGAGACAGGTTTAAACACGCAAATCACATAGGTTTTAGGCCCGTGTCAGACGAACGCAGGGATCACGTCCGTGTCGCCGCACAGTTTAACGTCCGTCGTAGCATAGAATTATGAGCAATAGAGACCCACACACTAAGTACGTCCGCACCGAACTGCGCACGCACAACGCACATGGCATCGGACGCAAGTTAGGCAAGAATGTAACCGCTAGACGGACACGCAGAGTGCTGTGTGTGATGACACGAAGTCAGACGCAGCGCATTTGCGACGTCCAGCACCTTGACGCACAAAATGGCTTTTCATATCCTTTTCAAATTTTTATCATTTTTCATATTAATTTTATTTCCCACAATTCCCTTTTTTTTCTACGTCCGTCAAAAAAAACCAGACTCTGTGGTGTCTTCCGTCAGTACGTCTGTCCGTTGTGCACGCACGCAGAGTGCGCTCAGACTGCGTTCATCTGACATTAGCTATAATGTAAAAAAATATACATATATTTATTTTTTAAGACCATTTATTATTATTTTTTGCAAAAACCCATTTTTTATATATTTTTTTAAAGGACTAATTTTTTATAGGATTTTTTAATTTGTAACAGACTTTTTTATTTAGTTTTTTAAAAGGATCTTTTTTATTATTTAGACACATTTTGACTAATTTTTTATTGATTAAAACTCCTATTAGGAGAATAAGAGACAGTTTGGTGGAATTTTCTAAATAGTGAATTCACCATATTTTTTAAACATTTTTTGTTTTATTTTGTTAGATTTTTTAAAAGATCTTTTTGTATTTTTTTTTTAAAAGCCACTTTTGGTTTTTTTAAATTTTTAAAACCCTTTTTCATTTTGTAACAGATCTTTTTATTATTTTTAATGGACCTTTTTTATCATTTAGACACATTTTTATTGATTTTAAGCTCCCATTAGTAGAATAGGAAACATGGCCAACCGGGCGACCCTACCAAAACCGTAAAATAACAATAATTCTCAAGCCCCGATTATTGCGTCATTCAAAATGGAATTGCCGAAGTGAGCAACACCAAGCACCAAAATCGCACGCAATTTTATTGCTTTGTGAATAGACCCTAAAATGAAGGCCCAGCTGTATTGAGCTCCCAATCCTAAAGAATAATCACAGGGTTATTCAGAGAGAGGTGAAGAGCAGGAGAATGGAAAATTTTAGGTCAAAATAGCCAAACCAGAAAAATTCGCCCGTTTATCTCACTTTCCAAATCGGCTATTTTGACCTAGAACTTTCCATTCTCCAGCCATTCTCCTGCTTTTCACCTGTCTCTGAATAACCCTGTATGTGTATTTTGAGTCAGCAATAAGAATGGACTTTAAGGAGTTAATTTGAATTTATTAACTATATCTCACTTGGGCACAGTACTCTTTATTCTGTAATATAATGGTGACACCTCCTCATATTCTGAGCTGTGGCAGGTACTAATAATAAAGCACAAAAAAGACCTAGACCTCAAATTATATATATAATTTTATTATTATTATTATTTTTTTTTACTACTACGAGTAATTCTCCAAATGGCATCGCACGTTCGTCTTTCATCAAATCACAGGATATATATACGCAAATTAAAGGAATTTTAACACGTAAGACTTACAGTTTTCTTAAACAAATCAAATATGTTGTTTGTTTGGTTCAGGAGTAAACATATATGATTGAATATAACAAGGGAAAAGTGTCATCTGCGCTCGTTTCTATGTATTCCATGTGCAACAAAACACTGAGGTTTTTGTTTGTTTCAATGGCCATTGCAACGTAAGCTCACTCGCCCCTTCAAGGCACCTCTTTGTAGAGTGAGTACGTAACCAATGTAACCAAAAGGCCGCTCTACTGAGCAGCTCCAAGCCCCTCCTGCTGCTTTTCAGCTAAGGAGAGGCAGAAAGATGGTGGGTTTTATTTATACACGCACCAAACACTTCCCATTTGGGATCAAAAACAAAAACATGGAAAGAGGAACAGCAGCAAAACGACGAACTGGAGTTACAAGCATAATATACATACAGAAAAAATGGCGTCACGCCCATACTCACTGGAGAGGCTGCAACGCCAGGAGTAACAGCCCAGTTAATGTATAAAACATAACAAGAGAAAAAAGGTGTCATCTGCGCTCGTTTCTATGTATTCCATGTGCAACAAAACACTGAGGTTTTTGTTTGTTTCCATGGCTATTGCAACGTAAACTCATTATGCTTGTAACTCCAGTTCGTCGTTTTGCTGCTGTTCCTCTTTCCATGTTTTTGATCCCAAATGGGAAGTGTTTGGTGCGTGTATAAATAAAACCCACCATTTCTCTGCCTCTCCTTAGCTGAAAAGCAGCAGGAGGGGCTTGGAGCTGCTCAGTAGAGCGGCCTTTTGGTACATGTTAGGTACTCACTCTGTAAAGAGGTGCCGTGAAGTGGCGAGTGGGCTTACGTTGCAATGGCCATTGAAACAAACAAAAACCTCAGTTTTGTTGTACATGGAACACATAGAAACGAGCGCAGATGACACCTTTTTTCCTTGTTATGTTTTATACATTAACTGGGCTGTTACTCCTGGCAGTTGCTGCCGCTCCGGTGAGTATGGGCGCGACGCCATTTTTTCTGCATTTACAGTTGTGTTCAAAATTATTCAACCCCCAATGCTGTAAAGGGTTTTAGGGAATTTAGTGTACATTTGTAATTGTATTCAGAATGAAATCCTACAAGGACTTTTTAAAGAACCATATGCAACTAAAATGACATCAATTGGTTTTGTAATACAGTAGTAAATGTTTCTTTTGTGAATTCTTCATTGACACAATTATTCAACCCCTTAAAGACTACCACTCTGAAGAACAGAGGTTCATTCAAGTGTTTTCAATCAGGTATTGAAAACACCTGTGGATGTCACGGAGCAGCAATAAAGCATAATAAGCACCAATTAGGCAGCTTTAAAATGACTGTGATACTTAGCTCCTTCTAGACATTTACTGGTGTGGTTACAAACATGGTGAAGTCAAGAGAATGGTCCAGGAAGACAAGAGAAGAGGGGATTACTCTTCACAGGAAGGGCAATGGCTATAAGAAGATTGCAAAGATGTTAAACATACCAAGAGAGACCATAGGAAGCATCATTCGCAAATTCAAGGCAAAGGGCACTGTTGAAATGCTACCTGGTCGTGGCAGAAAGAAGATGCTGACTTCGACTGCTGTGCACTATCTGAAGCGTAGAGTGGAGAAAAGTCCCCGTGTGACTGCTGAGGAACTGAGAAAAGATTTGTCAGATGTGGGTACTGAAGTTTCAGCTCAGACAATACGGCGCACACTGCGTAATGAAGGCCTCCATGCCAGAACTCCCAGGCGCACCCCCTTGCTGTCTCCAAAGAATAAGAAGAGTCGACTGCAGTATGCCAAAAGTCATGTGGACAAACCACAGAAGTTTTGGGATAGTGTTCTGTGGACTGATGAAACAAAATTAGAACAGTTTGGGCCAATGGATCAATGCTATATTTGGAGGAGGAAGAACAAGGCCTATGAAGAAAAGAACACCTTGCCTACTGTGAAGCATGGCGGGGGGGTCAATCATGCTTTGGGGGGGTTTTGCTTCTGCAGGTACAGGGAAGCTTCAGCGTGTGCAAGGTACCATGAATTCTCTTCAGTACCAGGAGATATTGGATGACAATGTGATGCAGTCCGTCACAAACCTGAGGCTTGGGAGACGTTGGACCTTTCAACAGGACAATGATCCCAAGCATACCTCCAAGTCCACTAGAGCATGGTTGCAGATTAAAGACTGGAACATTTTGGAGTGGCCATCGCAGTCACCTGACTTAAATCGATTGAGAACCTCTGGTGGGACTTAAAGAAAGCAGTTGCAGTGCGCAAGCCTAAGAATGTGACTGAACTGGAGGCTTTTGCCCATGACGAATGGGCGAAGATACCCGTAGATCGCTGCAAGACACTTGTGTCAAGCTATGCTTCACCTTTAAAAGCTGTTATAACTGTAAAAGGATGTTGTACTAAGTACTAAGATTGAATGTCACTTGGGGGTTGAATAAAACTGATAATGATGTGAGCACAGAAAAGACATTTGTGGTTATTTCATTATAAATGTTAGGTTATATTTGTCTGACCTACACGTGCCTCTTTGATTTAATTGTAAGCAAGATGACTGAATGATCAAAATCAATGTCAAACTGGCCAAAACACTCAATTTCAGTGGGGGTTGAATAATTTTGAACACAACTGTATGTATATCATGCTTGTAACATCAGTCCGTCGTTCTGCAGCTGTTCCTCTTTCCATGTTTTGTTTTTAATCCCAAATGGGAAGTGTTTGGTGCGTGTATAAATAAAACCCACCATCTTTCTGCCTCTCCTTAGCTGAAAAGCAGCAGGAGGGGCTTGGAGCTGCTCAGTAGAGCGGCTTTTTGGTTACATTTGTTAGGTACTCACTCTACAAAGAGGTGCCTTGAAGTGGCGAGTGAGCTTCCGTTGCAATGGCCATTGAAACAAACAAAAACCTCAGTGTTTTGTTGCACATGGAATACATAGAAACGAGCATATATGATTGAATGCTCCTCATTCATTACATTATTCTGTTATACCTCTCTGTGCCATAACGAGTCTCAGATTAAAAGGTGTAAATTGAGAAAATCAGGCAGAAGATTCAGTATTATTTCTATTTTTATGACACTGCCTATTCTTAGCTGTATTTTTCTCTTGTGAGCGCTTCCTGTGTGTTCTCCTACTTATATTTTCATTTAACCCCATAAATGCCAAATTAATATTGTGCCAATTTTTCTATTTTAATTCTGCATTTTATAATTTATAGCTCTGCGGGAGTATGTTAGAGCTATGCAAAGGGTGATAAAAAATAAATAATAATAATGATAGCTGTGATGTGAATGGCTACTTAATGTCCGGGAGTGGCAGCCGTGACAGCTGTAAGGGGCCCTGTGGTCCAAGTGGGCCTGCCTCTTCTGGGTCCCCAGACAGAACCTTTATCAGAGCACCTATACATTGCAACCAGCTCTGTTTCTGTAAACGCTGTCACCCGAGGGTTATTGCCTATAATTCCCAGAATTCTTTGAATGCAAAAGAGTAGCCTGGGAATCATTGGAATTGTAGTTCAAAAGGGGGACAGAGTTTGAGATACATGCTGTGCAGCCTCTTGGGTTGATTTTGGCCTTGGGTGGATTAATCCTTGGTCCTGAGAAGGTAGATACCGGGTCGGATTAACATAGGGGCTGATGGAGCAGCAGCTCCAGGCCCATGCCCTAGAATAGGCCCAGAGAAAGGAGAACTATGTCTGCATTGATTGGAATTTGGACCCCTGTATCTCCAACTCCATAGCAGTTACAGGGTCATGTGAGGTATTACTGGAATGGCCAGAGCATGGCCTTTCCAATAATACCAAATATGATCAGGGTTCATGTAACTATAAAAATAAATAAATATTTCTTTCTTTTTTCTTTCTTACGCAGCAATATTCTTCACTTTACAATTATAAAGTGAACAATGATGCTGCACTAACTCACCATCTAATTTCTCATGTCACCAACAAGTGTGGAGGTGATGGCACAATCTGTTATTACAAATTATTACATCAAAAACCAAAATGCTGCAGTGCAGCAAGGAGCTCTGGGGGTGCGTGGACTTTGGAACCATGTGTCACTAATCTTTACACCTCACGAGGTCAAGTGAGGGGTCATTGGACAGGGCAGAGTCTAAACGTGACCTTGTAAAATGAGCAATACCACTGCCATTACTCACCTACTCATTTCATTGGGAGCAAGTTCAGTAATTTATACAGTCAAATTATTCATAAAACACCATCCTCCAAAGCACAAGGGAAATATAATTTATTTTAAAAAAGTTTGGTTAAAATTGTATATATTCTTAGAAAAATGCAAGTAAAGGTAACAGGTTCCCATTTCAATTTTTTAACAAGAATTCCCCATAGAATAAGTACGAATTGATTTTCTTACAAATATATAACCAAAGTTTTTGATGATAAAATTTGAAAAAAAAATAATTTTACACATTGAAATCAGAATGGAAAGTTCCTCACACAGTATCTGCCTGGTTAGATATAGCCGTATCTGCACTATTAAGTAGCCGAAAATATGTTTTAATTTCACTAAATTCCAAAAAAAAGCCACCAGAATATTCAGCTCCAGGCCCATAGAGATCGTAATCTGGCCCTGGGTAGATATCTCCCTTGGTGATGGTTTAGGCCAGAGGTCAGAAACTTTTGCCCTCTAGATATTTTGGAACTACACCTCCCATTATTCTCAGCTAATCATTAGGCTGGTAGGGATTTATGGGAAAAGTAGTTCCTAAATATCTGGAGTGCCAAGGTTGCTGAACGATGGATTAGGCCCTTAATGGGGTAAACGGGCCTTGAAGAAGGAAATTCGTCAGTGTCTTGGGTGGTTTGTAAGCGGGTGGGGTGTTTGGCTAGCAGAGCGGGCCACGTGACTTGGATTTAAGGTCCCATTCACACTGAGCGACATGAAAATAACGGGTTTTTCAGCACGATTTTCATATATGCGACATTGAGCGATATTGCGCTTTTTCCCGCGTGACTTTGCACAGGGACAGTCAGGGTTATTCAGAGAGGTGAAAACCAGGAGAATTGCCAGGAGAATGAACAATCTAGACCAAATAGTCGATATGGAAGTGAGATAAAAGGAGAATTTCTTCTGGTTTGGTTATTTTGACCTAGAATTTTCACTTCTCCAGTCATTCTCCTGGTTTTCACCTCTTTCTGAATAACCCTGTTGGTCGCAGCTACATTGGGCTGTAACCAATGAAAAGGATGCTACAGGTGACATCATTCCACTTCCTGTTTCCTGCTTCTCACTGTACTATGTACTTTATTGTCTTGTGTGAAAATAAATGACTCCGTCGCTCGACTTTGAGCGATTATATCGCTCAATATTGCCGTTATGAGCGATATTGCGATATGCGCGACACCATTGATGCCTATGGTGGCAAATTGCAGCAAATCACGTGAAATACACGGAAAAATGGGTCATGTATGAGCGACAAGCTACAGCTGACATTGAGCGGTGAGATGGGAACAGCTCCATTGAAATGCATTGGAGAAGCTACATAGAGCGATATCGCGCGGAAATATGCGAGATATCGCGGCAAAAAACGCACGATAAGGCTAGGGTCAGACGAACGCATTTTTCACGTGCGTTTAGCCGCACGAAATCACGGCCGTGCTAGCAGCAAATGACGTCCAATGCCGGGGAACATACGACGAACGGCCGCACGAAAGTTTGTCCGTGCAACGCAAGTGGCCAACGAACGCATTTTTTCGAGAACGTCAAACCGCTACTACTGACGTACAGAGTGCGCTGCGGCCGCATAGCGGCGTGTGTGCGTGATTAGGAGACGTCAGACGCTGCTAATGTCCGGCCAACATAACGTCCAGACACAAAAAGTGTTTTATTGATGATCCGTACAAAATCACGGACGCAAAGGCGCATCGTATGACCGCTATCGCGTATTCCGGGAAAAAATACGTACGTTCGTTCGAACGCACTTTTTCACGGACAACGCGATAATGCGTTCGTCTGACCCTAGCCTAAATCGTTTAGTGTGAATGGGGCCTAAGGTATAGGGTCAAAAAATATGATTTCGCACACAAACATCTAGCATACACGGAGTTAACAAACACTCATTCTCGTCAAGGATCCAGGCGTCTACCTTACACAGCATGCAAGGGATTGCGAAATGCGAAGGGTACCACGATTGTATCGCCTGTAAGGCTCCTTTTCTAGGGTTTGGCCACAACAATGTCACAATCCCTGTTTTTGATCAAAGCGTACTCCTTGGCAAAGCGCGTGCGTTTTGTTTCTGTAGCGCAGGCCAACAGATTTCACAATTACGCACATTTATAAATTATAGCTGAAGAATGGCCAAAAATAGATTCCGGTTTTCTGCCTCCTCCGCCCATCTGGGCCTATGTCTGTCGCTTTCTATTACTGCGCTTCCGTGATCCTATTTATACCCATAGGACACATATTACCAACGTGTGCCCCCGGGCGGGTGTATGGGGGAGATGTGACAGCAGGATGTATGACTGCGGGTCACGTCTATTTTATTTCCCAGCTGGTGAACGCCAGCCGGGGACGCACAAGCCTTCTTCTCACAATTCTGCTTTGTTCTCCATTTTTAATCCTTCGTGAAAGCCAAAATAAATCCAAGCGCTGGATGGGGGTCTGAGGCAACCGGCTACGATCAATATCTACAAATAGTCGTAGCGGTTAAATTCACTCTTTGTTTCCCTCGTCGTGGAGTTTAGACACGTGAGCGATGAATGAAACATCAGGGGTGGTGTGTTTATACACTGTATCGCACTGTGCGGGTCATGACGTACAGCCAGGTTTTAATTTGTTTATACAATGCATTAAAATACTTAAAATGTGCAATAGATTACTTTGTATTGAATTAAATGCAGAATCTAGAAAACCCATTACTCTTTCTACAATCCGTTCTCATCTTTCTATCTCTTTAGATCAGAGATCTCAAACTCAGCCCCCCCCCCAGATATTCACTGCCTACAATTCCCAGAATTCTTTGAATGCAATAGATGAACAGGGAATCATGGGAGTTGTAGTTCAGAAACATCTGGAGGCCAGAGTTTGAGATCCCTGCTCTAAATTATCTATCCTTCTACACAGGTCTTAGCTATCTATCCATTTTATAGTCTTACCCATCACATATCTATCTATCCAGCCCATATTTCATCTATCCCACCATCCAACATATCTATACCATATGTATTTATCCATCCATCCCGTATCTATTTATACATCCCTCCCATATCTTCTTATCTATCCCATCACATATACAGTATTATCTATATGCCCCATATCTTTCTATCCTGCATCTACATCCACCCCATATTTTGTCTATCCATCCAACATGTATCCACTGACTCATCCCATCTTATCTATGACAATTAATGTATCTATTTATCCAGCTCTCCCACATCTCATCTACTTATCCATCCATCCATTCCACAACTATCCATCCATCCCAGATCTATAAATCATATATCTATCATCTGTCTGTCCATCCCATACCTTATGTATATAGCTATCCATCCATCGGTGTATATATCTATCCCATATCTTATCACTCCACCTATGCCATATCGATCCATATGTATTTATCTACAATATTTATCTTTCCAGATCATCCTTTCACAAACATTACTTTTACATATTATCGGTTTTTCTAACATTTATACATTTTCTCTTTATATTTGTATCGATTCTTTTCGTGCCTATTCAAAAGATAGATCTGTCTCATATTAATCTATTGATATCCATCTCTTATCTATATTATTCATGTCTTTATCCTGATCATCCTTTCAGTAACATTTCTTTTACTTTTATTATTTTATACATTATCTTTCAGTTTTCCTGTCTCCCTATGTCTAATATTTATATAATTTCCTCTTTGTACGTTTCTATATACCTATTATTTTCTTTTCTATTTATAGACCCGTCTATTCATACATACCTATCTGTCTACCTATACCTGATCTCTCTCTGTCTGTATCTATCATAACTATTACATATATATCTGTATCTATTGATCTATGTATATCTATCTAGATCTGTATATCTAATCTATCATATATATATATAAATATCACATAATTAACTATATCTGTATCTGATCTATCTAGATTTGTATCTAATAGATATATATATATATATATATCTATCAGTAGATACAGATATAGTTAAATATGTGAGTTAGATTATATATATATAATCAGTAGATACAAATATAAATATGTGATAGTTATATATATCTGTATCTACTGATATATATATATATATACACACACACAAATCTATATAGATCAGTAGATACAGATATAGTTAAATATGTGATAGATACAGACAAATAGATACAGATCTAGAAAGATAAACAGAATGTATGTATGTATGTATGTATGTATGTATGTATGTATATATATATATATATATATATATATATATATATTACACACACATACTATCACATATTTCATTATCAGGCTTATTCAGAGATAGGTGAAAACCAGGAGAATAACTGTAGAAGTGAAAATTCTAGGTCAAAATAGCGGATTTGAAAAGTGAGATAAATAGGAGAATTTTTCTGATTGGGCTATTTTGACCTAGGATTTTCACTTCTCCAGCCATTCTCCTGCTTTTCACCTCTCTCTGAATAACCCCCTATAGCTGTATATATTGATCTATCTAGATTTGTATATATCTATTTGTCTAGATTTGTATATATCTATTTATCTGTCTCAGTAATGTTAAGTATTGATATACCAGCCTCACTTCCCATTAACCAGTCCCAGGTGGATGTAATATAATGTCTGTGCTTTGATTCTTCCTTTTAAATAATTGATGCTGTCCTTGAAGTGTATGCAATGCCCCACACTGCTCACAGGGCTGTCACAGTTTAGGATTAGGGGGGCACAGGCATATATACTGTTTTACAGTCCCCAGACTCAATGGACTATCCATAATACCACCTGCCACAGGAACACAGTGTGCTGGAATATAATATATATATATACAGGTCAGAAAGCTTGCAATCTAAAATGATTCCCAGCACACACAGAGACAAAGGGATAGAAATCAGCAGACAGATGGGACTGGAGCTCCAAAACCAGCATTCAAGCTCAGGTCATTGCTAAAACCTTCACATCCAAGTCAATTCATAAATAGAAACAGAGAGGAAAAAAACTTTATTTGGGCAACTATTGAACAAAAGAACTGTGTGTTTATCATTTCCCTCTTGTCATTGTTATTATACAGGA
Organism: Leptobrachium leishanense; assembly: GCA_009667805.1. Classification (NCBI taxonomy): domain Eukaryota; kingdom Metazoa; phylum Chordata; class Amphibia; order Anura; family Megophryidae; genus Leptobrachium; species Leptobrachium leishanense. The sequence goes on from CM019069.1 coordinate 20,213,574, forward strand.
GTGAATAATTAATTTATTCTGTGATGTGTTATTTCTCAGAGTGTGTCAGTCACTGGCAGTAATCTAATCAATCACCATGACATGGACCTGCACAGATTTAAATAAATAATATGCAGCTTTAACACATGCCCTCCTGTCCACTTCTCCAGGGTTAAAAAATGCCCTCCTGCCCACTTCCCCAGGGTTAAAAAAATGCCCTCCTGCCCACTTCCCCAGGGTTAAAAAAATGCCCTCCTGCCCACTTCCCCAGGGTTAAAAAAATGCCCTCCTGCCCACTTCCCCAGGGTTAAAAAAATGCCCTCCTGCCCACTTCCCCAGGGTTAAAAAAATGCCCTCCTGCCCACTTCCCCAGGGTTAAAAAAATGCCCTCCTGCCCACTTCCCCAAGGTTAAAAAATGCCCTCCTGCCCACTTCCCCGGGGTTAAAAAATGCCCTGCTGCCCACTTCCCCAGGGTTAAAAAAAATGCCCTCCTGCTTTCAACCACAGATTTAAAATGCTGTATGCCCTTCTGCCCTGCTCACTAGTTTTAAAATATGCCCACCTGCCCTCAACACCAGGTTAAAAATGTGCCCTCCTACCCTTCTCACTAGCTTTAAACCATAACCTCCTGCCCACTCGCAGATTAAAAATATGCCCTCCTGCCCACCTTTCAGCTTTAAAAATATGCCCTATTGCAAACGTCCCCATATTTAAAATATGCCCTCCTCGTCTGCTTTAAAGTATGCCCCTTGCCCTCCACCACAGGTTTAAAATAGTCACTCCTGTCCTTAAAAAAAAAAAAAATACCCACCTGCCTAATCCTATCTCTTCATCTTAAAAATATGCCCTCCACCCCAGAATTAAAATACCTCCCTGCCCTGCTCCCCATGTGCCATCCTGTCTGCATTCATCTGCCCCCTCCCTCCGTTTCACTTTTCTTCCATTCTGCCCACCTACACATTCACAACCCCAGCTATGCCCTGCTGCCCACTGCCCTCCTTCCCAGCCCCCCCCCCCAGCTCCAGAGGTTGCCCTGCTGACCACTGCCCTCGTTCCCAGCCCCTCCCCAGCTCCAGAGGTTGCCCTGCTGACCACTGCCCTCTTTCCCAGCCCCCCCCAGCTCCAGAGGTTGCCCTGCTACCCACTGCCCTCCTTCCTAGCCCCCCAGGTTGTAGACGCTGCCCTGCTGACCACTGCCTAAAATCACATCTCTGCATTGTTTACAAACTTCAGGTTGATACATTTGTTTCTAAAGATTCTAAATCTCCTCTATTTACACATTGCTGAGATCACTGCAAAGGATCGTGGCACAGTGGCCCCCGGGAGGTGGCACTTGCAGGGTGGGTGCAGACAGTTCTTATCTGGCTGAGGCTGAAGGGAGTTGCAGTCCACACCATCTGGACACTCTCTGATCTCTCATTTGCAGAGCTCCTGTGGCTGAGGAATGTGGGGTGCATGGTACCCCCAGACTGTTCCCCTATGGGTTCATGCCCACTCCCTAGCTTTGTCCCTGGGGGGGTCCTATATAAACCTGCTGTAAGTAAGTTCCAGAAACTCACCCACCTCTGTTCTCCACCAGGTCGCTGAGCTGAGCGCTGTCACTGATCTTCATCTGCTGCTCCCGGTCCATCTGGAAGCAGGGGGTGTCCTGGCCCCTGTGTGCAGGCTGCTCTGGGTGGTTTGGGGGTGCCTGCCCGTTGCAGGAGGGTTGCACGATGCTGGGGTCCGGGGCATAGCAGAGCTCTGTGTCAAACGGGTCCATGGTGCTACAGATGAAGAGGAGCCAGGAATGTGGCACCCAGGCGAGATGTCCTCTGAGCTCAGAATGAGGAGATGGTGGGGCAGGCACCAACAAAAATGTGTGTATTAGGAAGAGGATCCACAGTGTTCAGTACAGTCTCATGACAGGCAGGGAGAGCTGCAGCCGGTCTGCCAGGCTGGGAGAGGAGACAAGTAACACACAGGGTCTAATTAAATGCTCTGCTCCTGCCTCCCACATCCCAGCCCCTAATGATTGTGGTCTCCAGCAGCAGAGGAAGCCTGAGGAGCATCACTCACACCAAGGGGGTCTGGAGGCAGTGCAAGGGTCCAGGGCTGGGAGAGAGAAACAAACAGGTCAAGGGGGAGATAATCAGGGCTGGGGGCAGGTAGAGAAAATAAGAGCAGGGACCAGGGCAGAGATAGAGATAATAAGGGCAGGCAGAGATAATAAGGGCAGGAGGGCAGGCAGAGATAATAAGGGCAGGAGGGCAGGCAGAGATAATAAGGGCAGGAGGGCAGGCAGAGATAATAAGGGCAGGAGGGCAAGCAGAGATAATAAGGGCAGGAGGGCAGGCAGAGATAATAAGGGCAGGAGGGCAAGCAGAGAGAATAAGGGCAGGAGGACAAGCAGAGATAATAAGGGCAGGAGGGCAGGCAGAGATAATAAGGGCAGGAGGGCAGGCAGAGATAATAAGGGCAGGAGGGCAGGCAGAGATAATAAGGGCAGGAGGGCAAGCAGAGATAATAAGGGCAGGAGGGCAGGCAGAGATAATAAGGGCAGGAGGGCAGGCAGAGATAATAATAAGGGCAGGAGGGCAAGCAGAGATAATAAGGGCAGGAGGGCAGGCAGAGATAATAAGGGCAGGGGCAGGCAGAGAAAATAAGAGCAGGGACCAGGGCAGAGATAGGGGTAATAGGACAGGCAGGGATAATAAGGTCAGGGGGCAGGCAGAGAGATAGTCAGGGGCAGGCAGGGGATCAGGCAGAGATAATCAGGGCAGGGGACCAGGACAGAGATAAATCGGGGCATTAGGGCAGGCAGATATATTAAGGGCATGGGGACCAGGCAGAAATAATCAAGGCAGGAAGGAATAAGTGCAGGGAACCAGGAGAGAAATAAATAGAGGCACTACAGGGCAGTGGACTTGGATAGAGATAAGGTCAGGTTGTCAGGCAGAAATAATGACAGGCAGAGATCATCAGGGCAGGGGACAAGGGCAGAGATAAAGAGGGGCACTAGGGCAGAGATAATCAGGGCAGGTGGGCATGCAAGGATAATTGGGTCACGAGACCAGGCAAGTATAATCAGGGCAGAGAGTGATAGGAGCAGACCAGAATTAATTATTATGGCAGTGGATCTGGTATACATAACCCAGGAAGGATCCCTCCAATCTGCTATTGCCTGGAATTAAACATTGCAACATGATGGGAAATAGAGAATCTGCTGCAATGTGTCCCTGGTGTAAATATTCATGTCACCTCCATGCAGATCCCTGAATCTCAAGATGGCACTTTTGTATCTCCTATTGAGATGCTCAGATGCAGCTTTATGATTCTCTGATGTTCAGACCCAGTGATATTCAGAGAAAAAAAGTTTGAGCAATGTGGAACAATGTCTTCTGTTTAGGTCCTTAATACAGTCCTTAAAAAGGGGGCACCTCATGAATCATGATGTTATATGCAGCTCTCAGGATTATTCTATACCAGGGTTGAGCAATACAGTAACAGCATTCTAGTAATTAATTGATATATATACATATTAAATATATATACACACTATATACAAACTCTATTAAGGATTGTTATTAAGTAATGGGCTCCTGTTCATTTATAATGGCTGTATAAACACAGATGACCTGAAAGTGTACATATATAATAGATGAATGCTGAATAAGTGGATATTACAGGAAGACTTGCAGGATGCAACCAAGAATAAACATAGGTGTGTGTTGCAGGGGGTCAAGTCTTTAAAAGAAGTGTAGGAACTCAAGATTCCTGCCCCAATAGGAATTATCAACTGACACTTAACACAAACACACACTCAAATCAGAGCGGACTACTCTCACAGGGAGCTGACATCTTGGATGTCAGCTACACCTACAGGACCTATCCTTGCCCATTGACATCATCACCCATAGGCATTCAATTGACCCCTGACCCCCTGTAGAGATACCTATGCATTTTTCAAAGGAAATACACAATTTTTAACAAATAATACACGGTTTTATCTTGTTTTATTTTTACTTTGTGCCTTGTACCTAGTCCTGTTTGGTACCATTGGAAAGGGCAGAATCCATCCTTTCCAATGTCACCTCAAGGGTGTAGGATTTGAAGACCTGGAGATACAGGGTTTCAGATGGCCAAAGGTCCACTGTATGACCTTTAATGGGACTGCATGTGGGGCGGGGCAAATGCCCCCTGTGTCCCCTCTCTAGATCCGCAGTGGATACAGGGGTAGGAGATCACAGCTGGAGAGCCACAATGCCCTTCCTGCTGCAGCTCCCTGTGTGAAAACACGCAGGGAGCAGTTCTGCAGCATGTCTTTGTGGACATTCTAAGGCTAGGGTCAGACGAACGTGATTTCTACGGATTGTGCGTCGTGCAGTACGGACGTACGTTAGTACGGAAGACGCAGTAGTGGCCACACAGTCCGTTTTTTTCACTGACGTATTATTTGACGGATGTAGCAGGGAGAATAAATTAAAATGAAAAACATTTTGTCTGTCAAATGCTGGAGGTATAAATGCAGTCCGTCTGACCACGTTCCATCACTCACAAATAAAGCTATGTGGACGTTGCAGACGTGGCGCACTCCACACGTCCGTTCTACCAGTATATATAGAGTGTATCCTGCACTCGTGAACTAAGAAAACCATAGCCCGGTGCCCATCCGGCTCAGATATAAAGTATACATGAAGTATGGACGGCACTCACGGTCTTTTTCACAAAGTTTCTTGAATTTATTGTAGAAAAGGGGATCGACGTTTCAGTCCACTATCCGTGGACTTTCATCAGGATATACAGAATGACCATAAAAAAACATTTAAATAGAAAAATAACATACTCACCATTAAACAGTGACCCTCCCTCCCCATGCCAGGCAAACGCCGACTCCTCAGAGTGACGTCAGAGCGCCGGCGCCAGTCACGTGACCACACCATCACCACGGCAACCCGATGCTCTCAAGTGACGTCTACTGATTTTCTATTGCCTCAATACCCCAGAACACCGGTACTATACACCCTTCCTAAGATTCAAAAAGATGCAACACACCCGCCTGGTCGCCCTATCGTATCCGCCTGTGGTGGGCTACTGGAACCTCTTTCGAAATGGCTTGACCATTTATTCAAAGAATCCGTGATGGGGTCAGAAACCTGTCTTAAGGACACTCCACATTTGATTGAAGAACTGAAATGTCTCGTATTACCGCCGGGGCCGATTGTTCTTATGACCTGTGACGTTAAAAGTCTTTATACGGTGATCCCAACAGAAGCAGGGATTGAGGCCATGCGTCAATTGCTGGCATCGTCTGTAGTATACCAGGGCCCCCCAATTGAATTTGTTATGGAACTATTGGAGATCGTATTAAGCTACAATTATTTTCGTTTTGAGTCTCATTGGTACCAGCAAGTCATGGGCACTTCCATGGGTGCTGCGGTGGCACCGACCTATGCTAACTCATTTATGTATGCTTTTGAACATCGTGAAATCATCTGGAAATTTACACACCAGTTGGTATATTACACAAGATTTATTGATGATATGTTCATCATACTATCTGATACAATTGAGGGCGCCAATCAACTGGTGCGACAGATTAATGACCTTGACTCACCGATCAAGATTACAGCTAATATCAGTCTAGATACAGTAGATTTCCTGGACTTACGTATTTTTCGCAATGGAGACTCTCTCGAGTACACCCTCTTTCAAAAGTCCACCGATCGTAATACATTATTGCATATGTCCAGTTCCCATCCGACTCACCTAAAATATTCTTTGCCTTATACCCAGTTTTTGAGGGTCTTCCGTAATAATTCAGATGACACGAGAGCACAGGCTCAAATAAACGATATGTGGGCACGTTTCAACACGCGGGGTTATCCCACACATGTGCTCCAAGCTGTTTTGGATCGGTGCCATCAGGCACGGGGGGGGGGAGAGGGATTATACAACCATCCTTAATTTTTTCTACGGCCTATACACCAAGGTCTGTTGACATTAGCCGTGTGTTGAAAAAGAATTGGCCGATATTGGCCAGTGGTCGTTCATTACCGAAATCATTCCAGAATAGGCTTGTGCACCGATTTTTGTTTCGGTTCGATTCGGTTCGATTTTTCGGATTTTTAAACTTTTCGATTCGGCTCGTTTCAACCGATTTCTGTTTCGATTCGGTTCGGCTCGACTTGTTTTTCGTGTACATTTTTTTTTCGGAATATCGACCATTTTTCGTATTTTCGTGTCACTTAGCTCGTTTTTTGTATCGACTTTTCGTGATTTTGGAAATTTTCATTTTTCGGAATTGCACATGTTTTCGGAATTTCGACCATTTTTCGTATTTTCCTGTCACTTTGCTCGTTTTTTGTATCGACTTTTCGTAAGTTCGGAAATTTTCGTTTTTTCGGAAAGTCTGTTCTCGTTTCAAAGCAATAAATTTCGGTTTGACACATTTCAAGTCCATTCGAAAATTCCGAAAATATTTCGTTTCGGCTCGGAAAACTTTTCGGATCTGACATTTTCGGATCTAAAAATTTTCGAAAATTCGGCCGCATCCGAAAACACGAATTGGGAAATTTTGTGAAAATTCCGAAATTCCGAAACCCGAAAAGCACATCCCTATTCCAGAATCCCCCTCTCTTTAGCCACAGGAGATCCTGTAATTTACGTGACATTTTAGTTAATACCGACCCTGTGCACTCCTATTCCACCACTAATAGGAATCAATTTCCTGGGTGTTTCCATTGTTTGGGCTGCGTCACATGCAGTCATATGGTATCAGGGACATCTTTTTGCCACCCTCACACTGGACGTAAATATCCTATTAAACACCGGATCACATGTACTATGGATCACGTAATTTATAAAATCTCATGCCCATGCGGACTCCAGTATGTGGGGAAGACTGATACATCATTGTGAGAACGGATTAGAGGGCACAGGTCCTCAATACGCCTGGCCTATCGTGATGGGGCGAGTGATAAGCCTGTAGCTCGCCATTTTTTGGAAAAAGGTCATCAAGTTCCCATGATGAAATTTATTGCAATAGACCATATACCGGTCCCTAGAAGAGGTGGTGATTGGAGTAACATGCTTTTAAGGAGGGAGACCTACTGGATCGAAGAACTGAACACATTGTCCCCCCTTGGTCTCAATGAGAGACTTTCTTATCAGCCTTTTCTCAGACGATTTCTTTTCTTTCCTTTTTTTGCTAACCAACATATCCTTTTTTTCACAGGTGTAAATGGAGACTAACCTCCATAGTCCGGATGTCTTGCTCTGTAGACCATGTTACTCTTGTTATATTGATAAGTTCCCATTGGACCGCCGGGGTTTGTTTATGTGGATGATGCACGGGCAGTACCATTTCTGTGGCTATCCCCTGTAAAAAAAAAAAAATAGAATTTTTTTGAATTTCTAATTTTTAGAATTCCGAATTTTTTGCATTCCAAATTTTTGAATCCTATTCTTAGGTGCGCCTTTGATAATACGCTTTCCATGTTTTTTCTGATCCTTTAATCGGTCGCATCCACTAGTCTGTGCCATTAAGGCTAAGGTCAGACGAAAGCATTTTTAACGTGCGTTTAGCCGCACGAAATCACGGCCGTGCTAGCAGCAAATGACGTCCAATGCCGGGGAACATACGACGAACGGCCGCGCGAAAGTTCGTCCGTGCAATGCAAGTGGCAAACGAACGCATTTTTTCGAGAACGTCAAACCGCTACTGACGTACAGAGTGCGCTGCGTCCGCTAGCGGCGTGTTTGCGTGATTGGGAGACGTCAGACGCTGCACACGTCCGGCCAACATAACGTCCAGATGCAAAAAGTGTTTTATTGATGATCCGTCCAAAATCACGGACGAAAATGCGCATCGTATGACCGCTATCGCGTATTCCGTGAAAAAATACGTCCATTCGTTCGGACGCACTTTTTCACGGACAACGTGAAAAATGCGTTCGTCTGACCCTAGCCTTAGGGACTGCACGGTCTGGGTATATTAGATGCATTTCTGGGCTCATCTTTCACTACTGCAGGGGGGGTGTATTCCCCATAGGTTACATATGAGTGTTCCCCACATGTCCCAGTAGCGCTTGCAATTGTTTTTAATTATTCATTTTTATGTGTATCTTTCCCATTCTCTCTTTTCGTTTTCTCTCTCTTTTTCCCTCTCATTCCTGTCTATTTCTCAACCTTTATGCAACCGGACTGTTTGCTGTCGACCTCTGTTGCGCTGAGGCTGGTGCGCAGGGATGGTCAAGAAGGGTATCCCCGTGACTATCGCTTTAATAAGTGCCTTTGTTTTTGTTTTGATTTCTCTTCGCACGTGTACATTGCAGTAGACGTCACTTGAGAGCATCGGGTTGCCGTGGTGATGGTGTGGTCACGTGACTGGCGCCGGCGCTCTGACGTCACTCTGAGGAGTCGGCTTTTGCCTGGCATGGGGAGGGAGGGTCACTGTTTAATGGTGAGTATGTTACTTTATGGTCATTCTGTATATCCTGATGAAAGGCCACGGATAGTGGACTGAAACGTCGATCCCCTTTTCTACAATAAATTCAAGAAACTTCGTGAAAAAGACCGTGAGTGCCGTCCATACTTCATGTATACGTTCTAGCAGTATTACGTTCTTGCCTAACCTGCGTCAGTTTGCCGCGTCCGCCATGCATCGGCACTTCTGTGCGGACGTACTTCGTATGTGGGGCTCCATTGGTCGGAATGCTATGCTGCCACGGACGTACAAATGTGCGGCAACACAGACGTGATAACTGCGCTCGTCTGACCCCAGCCTAACCAGTGTCCGCGAGACTACGAGCAGCATAGCAAATATTGGGCATACCCATTGCCCAGAGCCTCCCAACCTTTGCTGTGGTCTGCTGCCATAGACATATGGAGCATCCTTCTCCAGACTTAGTAAGATCTGGACGGCATGGAAAATTTCAGTTTTCAAAGTCTTCTGGATTTTTGAATTCCAGATAGGGCAGTGTGTGAAAGGTGCTGACCTGCAGTATGTAGACGGGGTCGGATTTGCATCTCAGGAGTCTGTAGGTACAGAAATGTGGGAGTGCCCCCGCCCCCCCCCCCCCCATAAAATAAAAAAAAATGCCAAAATTACTTTAAATTTTCATTTTGGGGCAAACTAAAAAAAAATAAATTAAAAGATAAATGGAAAAACAGTTTCTCTCTCTGCGTCAAATCAGAAGAGGGGGCAGAATCTGTTGAGTTAGTGCAGCAGCATTGTTTGTTTAACATGTAAAAGCATTGCCTCTGCCATAGAACAAAAAAAAGTGAATTTGCATTTTTCAGTTTTTTATTTTTTAACATTAAATGGTCATGTTTGGTATCATTGTAACGACCAGAATCTGACCTTTACAAAGACATCTCACTTAATCTTGTGCACAGTACAAATCAGAGATGCAGGTTCCAAAGTCCCCCTGTCGCTCCTCACTGCAGTGCCACGGTCTAGGTTGTCGATGAAACAATGCATTGCATCATCAGCTCCACACTTGCTGGCAGTGTGGGAAATGAGAAGGTGAGTTAGTGCAGCGTCACTGCTCACTTTATTATTGTAAACTAAATAGTAGTGCTGCGTTAGAAAAAAAAAATGAGAAAAAAAAAATGTTATTTTAGGTTTACATAACTCTAAACTGGTTATATTTGAGATCACTGGAAAGGACATGATCTGACCTTTTCAATGATATCTCATATGTCCCGCTAGTCATTAGGGCCCCAGAGTTACAGTTATCTAAATGATTGTAAAAAAATAATATATATATAGATTTAAATATTATTTTTTTTTACAGAGCAAGACGTCCCCTTCTGGCAGGCGCCTGTAGGCACATGCCTAAATATAAGTCCAGCCCTGGGCAGTGGCATTATGTGCTTTTACTTATAAAGCAAACAATGCGACTGCAGTAACTAACCTTCTTATTTCTCATTTGTGACACTGGATATATTTGGATGTGTGCGTATATGGAGGTGTGACACAGGATATATTTGGATGTTTGCGTATGTGGATGTGTGACACAGGATATATTTGGGTGTGTTTATATGTGGATGTGTGACATTGGATATATTTGGATGTTTGCGTATGTGGATGTGTGACACTGGATATATTTGGATTTGTGCGCATGTGGATGTGTGACACTGGATATATTTGGATTTGTGCGCATGTGGATGTGTGACACTGGATATATTTGGATTTGTGCGCATGTGGATGTGTGACGCATATTTGGATGTGTGTTTATATGTGTGTAGCGATGTGTTTAAAAAGACTGTTCTGCTGCATTTACTTGCAATGGCCACCAGAGGGAGACAGAGACCATGGAAAGTTATGCTGGACAAACACAAGGCACTAAACTACCTTTTCCATGATGCTTTGCGTAAGGACAGGAAGTGGGTGTGTAGGAAAGGAAAGGCATCACCAGCCTAGTGGAAAGCATGCTCAGAGTGAGCTGGGAGCTGAAAGGAGGAGGAAGCAGGCCGAGCTGTGGAGGATCGTGACCAGGCCAGAGCGCAGGGGCTACCTCGCTGGTGCTGGGGGATCGGGACAGTGACCCTGCAGAGACCTGTCTATACCCACGCTGCGATCAAGGCAAGCAGAGGACCCGGGTGAGGAGTACCCCAAGTCCATTGGATGGGAGAGCAGGCGGTAGTGGACAAGTCCGGGTGGGAGCAAGGAAAGCCAGACAACGGATCCAGTAGCCAGTATCACAGCCAGGCATTAAGCGGAGAGACGTCCTGGGTCAGCGGAGCCTGGGTGATCGAGCGGATGGGTGAGAGGCCTCCAAGGCCGGTTTATAAAATCAAGAAAGCACGCTGCTGTTTGTTTCCAAAACCCACAGGGCCCCAACTTGACTAGTCGAAGACATCGTTATAAGTAATTCACTGGCCAGTTGAATAGTACCCGGGTACCATATACACACACGTACACACCCTTTACATTCCGGGACTTAACCTGTGCGGGACTCATTTGTTACGAATCGGAACAGGGGTTAAAGATATGTTCCGAATATATTTTTCTCTTTTCCGCTGCGCGTTTATCGTAATACGAAGAGATTGTATTTTTGGGTTTCGCTACGTGTCCCTTTTTCGAATATTCGTGCAATTGCATTTCTTTTCTGTTCGGTTGTGAAGATATTATTTTTCCGAAATACGAAGCCTCGTGTTTCGTTTCTTTTCCGCTACGCGTTTTACCGTGATACGAAAACACTGTAATAATACCTGTGAATACCGTGTCTCAACATTTGCTTATTATTTTAGTAAACTATTTAAATGATAAAAACTCACAACTGTGTTGGAGTATATTTATTCCCTAGTGCGGGGAGACTGACCCGTGGTTCATTTTCAGCGGCTCCTCCGGGAGTGAGCGCTACATGTGTATGTGTGACATTGGATATATTTGGATGTGTGCGTGTGTGGATGTGCAACACTGGCTATGTGGATGTTTGACACTGAATATGTAACACTCTGGCTATGTGGATAACGGACACTGTGTGTGGGTAAGTTGTGCGTACATATGCATGTGTGTCTGTGTGGGGGGTATATGGAGGACATGTAGATGTGCCAATGTGTGTGGGGGATAGAAGGATTTGTGACTGGGTGGGTTCTCTGACACACTTATACACGCACACATTACTGTGAGTTTTATTGCTGTGGAGCTCTGTGATACATGGGTATGTTTTGGTGGGTGTGGGTTTCTTCTGGGGAGAGCAGCATTCCATCCTTGAATCCAGGCAGCACAAGGTCTTGGGCCAGCCAACTCCCTGAAGGAGAAAGCACTTTGATGGTAATTAAAATATTTAATTTAGGTTAACAATAAATGCTTTGCACTTTTCATTTTATTTCTACAAGAAGGCCCACGATACTCTTAATCCGGCCCTGAGTGGCTCGATCCTCATTTTCCTACAGAGTTCCACAAATATGGAATAACCTCCAAGACACCACCAAATCTTCCCCCAGTCTAAAGTCACTTAAGAGAGCTCTATTAACAAACCTCGATACAGAATGCACCTGTAAACATGTAACACAGGGACTATATACAGAATGCACCTGTAAACATGTAACATAGTGACTATATACAGAATGCACCTGTAACCATGTAACAGTGACTATATACAGAATGCACCTGTAAACATGTGACACAGTGACTATATACAGAATGCACCTGTAACCATGTAACAGTGACTATATACAGAATGCACCTGTAAACATGTAACATAGTGACTATATACAGAATGCGCCTGTAAACATGTAACATAGTGACTATATACAGAATGCACCTGTAAACATGTAACATAGTGACTATATACAGAATGCACCTGTAAACATGTAACATAGTGACTATATACAGAATGCGTCTGTAAACATGTAACATAGTGACTATATACAGAATGCACCTGTAACCATGTAACAGTGACTATATACAGAATGCACCTGTAAACATGTGACACAGTGACTATATACAGAATGCACCTGTAACCATGTAACAGTGACTATATACAGAATGCACCTGTAAACATGTGACACAGTGACTATATACAGAATGCACCTGTAAACATGTAACATAGTGACTATATACAGAATGCACCTGTAAACATGTGACACAGTGACTATATACAGAATGCACCTGTAAACATGTAACATAGTGACTATATACAGAATGCGCCTGTAAACATGTAACATAGTGACTATATACAGAATGCACCTGTAAACATGTAACATAGTGACTATATACAGAATGCACCTGTAAACATGTAACATAGTGACTATATACAGAATGCGTCTGTAAACATGTAACATAGTGACTATATACAGAATGCACCTGTAACCATGTAACAGTGACTATATACAGAATGCACCTGTAAACATGTGACACAGTGACTATATACAGAATGCACCTGTAACCATGTAACAGTGACTATATACAGAATGCACCTGTAAACATGTAACATAGTGACTATATACAGAATGCGCCTGTAAACATGTAACATAGTGACTATATACAGAATGCACCTGTAAACATGTAACATAGTGACTATATACAGAATGCACCTGTAAACATGTAACATAGTGAATGCACCTGTAGCAACAAGACAACGGCGAGAGTATTTCAGTGCGTGAAGGCTGGTAGGATACAATGTATCAGGGCAAAAAATAGTTAGAAGATATTTCTCTAAAGCCAATACAACTGTGGCCTAAATCTATACAGAAAACAAGTAGGTTAGCACTTAATCCAGGACATAATCTCCCAGATACACTGCCCCGATCACTAATATGATATTTTAAAGGGAGCAGACTGGCTGCAGGATTTTCAATTTCAGCACAACAGCTGGATGGACAAATCAAGGTCCCCCCTCTGCTGCTCACTTTATCTCGGACAGTTCATTATCATCTGCAGGAACATAAATATATTTTACCTTCAATATCATTTGATATGAAGGATGATCACCTCGTACTGATATGTATCCGTTGATCCATTAATTATTTACCATATGCCTGAATTTTACACATTTAAAGGGCCATTATCAGCAAAAAATGTCATGTCATTATTGTGTTTATTTGATGTTGCTGATAGCTTACATGTGTTTTGTTTTTCTCTTGTATGTTTAGTTAAGAAAATATTTTACTCTATGTGTGTCACTGGGCGCATCCATTGTGTGATATTTTCCTCTATATGTGTCACTGGGCGCATCCATTGTGTGATATTTTGTGTTGTAAACTGCCCCCTCCCACAGTATCTTCCCATCACATGCTCCTCATTGTATGGCTTTGTCCATAGAATGGAGTGAATGGGTCAGTCACGACTCACATCATTGTATTGTGTGGGATGTATTCAAAGGACATCACCAGGGATGGATTAAGCTCCCAGTTTTAGCTCATTCAGCTGCCAGCTCTTATCACTGGGAGCCTGAAGAACACAATACACCCCCTGCTGCCTTATGTAAACATTCCTTCCTCCACCGCATTCCTGTTAAATAATGTAGATTAAATAAACAAGTGTCACAAAGCAAAGCTTTTGTTAAATGTTGCATCATGGGAAAAATCTATAGAACGGAAACCGAAGATAACAAAATTTAGAAACATAGAAAAATGTCGGCAGATAAGAACCTTTCGGCCCATCTAGTCTGCCCAATTACATGGATACTTAACCTGGATTTATCTTTTGTTTAGGATAGCCTTATGCCTATCCCATGCCTGCTTAAATTCAATTACTGTTTTGGCCTCTACCACTTCTACTGGAAGGCTGTTCCATGTATCCACCACCCTCTCAGTAAAATAATGCTTCCTGATGTTACTTTTAAACCTTTGCCCCTCTAATCTAAGACTATGTCCTCTTGTTTTGCTACTTTGTTTCCTTTTAAATATACTCCCTTCCTCTACCTTGTGGATTCCCTTTACGTATTTAAATGTTTCTATCATATCTCCTCTGTCTCGTCTTTTTTCCAAGCTGTACATGTTAAGATCATTAAGCCTTTCCTGGTAACTTTTCTCCTTCAAGCCGTACACCATTTTAGTAGCCCTTCTCTGAACTCTCTCTAAGATGTCTATATCCTTCTGGAGATACGGTCTCCAGTACTGCACACAGTACTCCAAGTGAGGTCTCACCAGTTCTCTGTACAGTGGCATGAGCACTTCCCTTTTCCTACTGCTAATACCTCTCCCTACACAACCAAGCATTCTGCCAGCATTTCCTGCTGCTCTATTACATTGACTACTTACCCTTAGATCCTCTGAAATAATAACCCCTAAATCCCAACCCTCAGATGTATCAAATATTCTATATTCAGCCCTTGGGTTTTTACGTCCCAGGTGCATTATCTTGCACTTATCCACGTTAAAACTCAATTGCCACAGCTCCCACCATTTTTTTAGTTTACCTAAATCATTTGTCATTTGGCTGATCCCTCCAGGAACGTCAACCCTGTTGCAAATCTTTGTGTCATCAGCAAAAAGACATACTTTTCCATTAATACCTTCTGCAATATCACTAATAAAAATATTAAAGAGAATGGGTCCAAGTACTGACCCCTGAGGTACCCCACTGGTAACAAGACCTTGCGCCGAATAAACTCCATTTACCACAACCCTCTGTTGCCTGTCACTCAGCCACTGCCTAATCCATTCAACAATATTGGAATCCAAGCTCAAAGATTGCAATTTATTGATAAGCCTTCTATGCGGAACAGTATCAAAAGCCTTACTGAAATCTAAATAAGCAATGTCTACTGCACCACCTGTGTCTATTATTTTTGTTACCCAATCAAAAAAATCAATAAGATTAGTTTGGCATGATCTCCCTGAGGTAAACCCATTTACTTTATTTTTCCTTTTTACATGCAATTACTTCAAACAAAGGACAAAACAGAAGCATGTGTTTTATAATGTGTTTTATAAAGTGGTTTTGTTTGTAATTCACAAATAATCTAGACAGATTATGTAAGTGGTAGTGTCCCTTTAAATCGCTAAAACTGCAAGATTTTCTTATAAATAAAAAGTGGTGGTGGTGGTGGAGGGGGGGGGGTGAGGGTCTCCCTGAAATGCACTGAATTCACTGATCCAATTTCCATAAATATAGAGCCTGATTCCACTCCAGCCGTTTAGGTAGAACAGCCCCCTCTCATAAGGTTTAAGACTGGTGTCTGACGACAAGCGCACTAAGGGCAGTACTACAAAGTTGGTGCTAACTTAACCAGAGCTGTTGTTAATTTAACAGCTCCATAGGCTATAATGGCTCTGGTAACTTTACAACAGCTCTGGTTAAATTAGCACCAGCCTCGTAATATAGCCCTATGTGCGCCTGTACTGAGATGCCTCCCGACATGCCTCCCGAATCTGACGCTTCGACGGGTGCCGGCCACACGCTGTAGCACGCACACGAATTGCATGCGCTACAGCGTGTGTCCGTTTAGAAAGCCTCTCCGTCGGAGAGCTAGGACGCGCGTTGACGAAGCTGCAAAGTGCGATCCTCCATAGGAGGATTGAGCCATGCAGCGCTGAGCGCACTATCCAGTGACGTGCGGTGAGGTCAGTGGCCGGTGAAGCACTGGGTAGTATCAGAGCCAGATATACACAGGGTTACGCAGTTGCAATTTACACATTTGATTATCATTATATAGGAGAATAGAGTTTCACTATTTACAAAGTAAAGTTCACTTTTTTTTTTACAGCACTTACAATACTGACTAATAGAGGGCGCTATTACACACACATGCTGATTGCTGAGCTCCGCCTGCCCCCCCCCCACGACTGACGAGGACAGTCACATGACTGTCCTGCATCAATCAATCCATGGGGAGCTCTGCCTCCCATGGGGGGGCGTTTTTTTTTAAAAAAAGAACTGCTTGGGACCAATGGAGCTTTCTCATTGGCTCAAGCTTTCAATTGCTCTCAGTGCCTCTGGAGGGACTGAAGAGTGTAGAACCAGGAAGCAAAGCCAGCTTGAGCTACGCAATTAGTGTAGCATTCAGCTGCGCAAATTGCGTAGGCTAGGCTGGCTCAATGCTGCCTCTGCTGTCTGTGTAGTGAATCACACACACACACACCAGCCGGCAAACTGAAAGTATGTGGGAAAAAAGCGGAGGACAGAGAAGCAGCGAGGGAGCATGCAGAGGTGAGTATGAGAACTTTTTTCAATAAATAACATTTTATTTACAGTTTAAATATACACACATGTCATTACAACACAATGAGCACATTAATTTACTGGAATGGCAGGGGAGGCTCTGTCTTCCCCTGCTACCCCTGACTGCACGTCCCTGGCACTAACTGCACTCAGCCAGACGGGCGTCAGAGTGGAAGAAACGTCCACTCTCATGGACGTTCCTCCCGCACGTAAAAACGCTCGTCTAACCCCGGCCTTTATGGGTCTGTTCTCATTTTGATCTGAGCTGCAGCCCTTGTTGTGGCTTTGCTTCTACTCAGGGATCCCAGATCGGGAAGGTTTTCCTGGACATATATTATTATTTCATGGAGAGTAGAGCGCAGGGAAGGTGCTGCCCTGCTGTATGTATGATTCATATGCTGCAGGATGGAAATCTGTTAACTAATCAAGGCAGGTCACCTTGGATACCTTTTTGATTTCTTACCTGCTGCGTATGGATTATACATGCTGTGGGGTGGCATTTTTCATGCACTGCCCATCAGCATGAAAAAATGATATGTGTCCAGGATAACATGGCCGATCTAGCACCCGTAGCAGTGACGGACAAAAGGAGTAATAAAATCAACGGGGGGGAGGGGGATAAAAAATATGGGCAGAGCAGTCAGCTAAAACTGCCCAATTATTTAACCCTTTCACTACTGAGATCAATATACTGTATCTTGGGTTTCAAAGGCACCATCCGGTGCCCGATATAGAGATATCTGGATCTGGTGATCTGAGGCCCAAAAGCAAATGAAATTCATTTGCAGTAAATAAATTTTGTCTGCTTTTGGGCTGCAGAAGGTGCCCCAAGGTTTTAGCCCCGTGGGCATAATGCCCAGAGAGTCAAAACTGTGTAAAATCATCTGATGATGCCCCGACGTCGGGCTTTCAGCAACCGATGCAGAGGAAAAAAAAAGAGAAGAAAATAGAATTGCTGCTCAAACCGCTGTAACTCAATTTGGCAGGAGATGGCGCCATCTACTGGCTGAAATAGGTTATTTACAGTAAGAAATACAATGGGGATAAACTCAAATATTTATTAATGTATAATTAATTTAACCCCTTAAGGGCCGCTGACGTACCCTATACATCCTGTCCACAGGTCTCCCTTAGACCCGCGGACGTACAGGGTACGTCAGCGGCACCTAATCCCCCTCCCGCCCGATACTCACCTCCCTCGCTGGATCCCACGGCGATCTGGCAGGGAGGAAGCCTGCCCATGTGATTTACATGGGCAGGCGAGGCTGATGACGTCGCCACGCTGCGTGGTGATGTCATCAGCAGGCGTCCCCATGCATTTCAATGGAGGGGAGGGGGGGCTCCTTCGGAGTCCTCTATCTCCCCAACCATTGAAGCTAGGGAGATGCCGTTTGCACCGCTGGAGAGGGGAGAGTCTCCCCTTTTCAGCGGTGTATGGCATTAACAGTTTTGCCGCCGGATCACGTTTCGGCGCCAATTGGCGCCAAAACACGATTCAAACCTGGAGGGGGGCTGACATCTTGGATGTCAGCCAAGCCTCCAGGTCCCCCCCCCACCCACTGACAACCTCACCATATGTGTGAGGATGTCAGTGGGCCAGTTAACCATCTAGCTGCCATGTAGAGATAAGGGGATCCTAAGGCTAGGGACAGATGAGCGCATTTTCTGCGGCCACCGTCAAAATGTACGTCGATGCGTGCGCACGCATTTTTTCACGGAATACGCTTAAGTGGTCAGACGATGCGCAATTCTGGACGTATTTCATGACGATGGGGTGAAAAGAAGTCTAGGGAAATCCGGCTGTTTGAACGTTATGTTGGCCGCACACTAGCAGCGTCTGACATCTCCTAATCACGCACACACGCTGCTATGCAGCCGCAGCGCACTCTGTACGTCAGTACCAGCGGTTTAACGTTCTCGAAAAAATGCGTTCATTTTCCACTTGCGTTGCGCGGCCGGACTTTTGTGCGACCGTACTTCGTATATTGGCTGTCATTGCCCGTCATCTGCTGCTAGTGCGGCCGTGATTATGTGCGCCAGAACGCGCGTTCGCACTGCCTCAGTCTGACCCTAGCCTAAGGATCCCCATATCTCCCGATCCATGGCAGCTAGATGGTCATATCTGCCATCATTTGAAATCTGATTATGGCCTTTCCAATGATACCAAACATGACCAGGTTTGGTTTTAAAACAAAATTTAAAAAAATAAAATAAAAAAATGTTTGTTTTTTTTAAAAGTTTTTTTTGTCGGGGGGAGTTTAATTAAATAGGACCTAGGCTGTCATCTAAAAATAATTAGCACAAAATGGTCAGAATGAGCGCAGCGCACATAGGTGAACCGTCTCAGCAGTGAAGGGGTTAAAAAGCAAACGCATGTAAAAATTGGGTATTTCTAGTCTCGGGACAAAATTTTGAACCTATTTAGCCGGGGTCTTTCTGGGTGGTTGTAGATTTTGGGGATTAAATTACGAAAAAGTGTGTTTTTACCATTTTTTTCCTCATATTTCATATTTTTTTTTATAGTACATTATTCGACATGATGGAAATAATGGTATTTCTAGAAAGTCCATTTAATGGCGGGAAAAAGGGTGTATAATATGTGTGGGTCGAATAAACGAGTAAGAGGAAAATTTGACCTAAACACTAACAGCGCAGAAACGTAAAAAACAGCAGCGGTCACTAAAAGACGGATTTGTGTAAAACCGCCCGGTCACTAAGGGGTTAAAATGATTTTGGTTTTTTTGGAAAATCACTTTGAGTGAAGGGGTTAAGGGGGGGAAGGGAACTCTAACTATAGTAGAACACTGGAGCGCATAGCCCTGGACACATTGTTATTTTATTCCGCTAAATTGTTATGTTCCAGCTTCCATCCTTGAAGTTTAAATGACTCATTCGTGTATTCCCACTAGCTGTTTGCAAAAAGAAACAAATGGCAATAAAATCCAGCTCTCTGGCTTGTCAGCTGGACGCCAGGGACCCTGTTAACTAAAGGTTTAGTGTTAAAAGGTAGGAGACCTGTCGCCATGGAAACCTATTCATCCGGCAGGTGATTGATATTGAACTAGAAAAAAGTTATTTTTTTTGCTCTATAGTTTCGTTTTTTAATCTCCTTTTCTTCTCGTAGGTTACACGTCGACCTGCACTTTCTTTGCAGAAATTAAAAAAAAAAAAAAAAAAAAATTTAATCAAACGTTCAGCGACCATTAAAATGATTTATACTTTCAGGGTTATTCAGAGAGAGGTGAAACTCTGGAGAATCTTTTGGAGAAGTGAAAATTCTAGGTCAAAATAGCCGATTTGGAAAGTGAGATAAATGAGAGAATTGTTCTGGTTTGGCTATTTTGACCTAGAATTGTCAATTCTCCAGCCATTCTCCTGCTTTTCACCTCTCTCTGAATAACCCTGTTTATGTTTCAATGTTAACGGGATGCTCTCTACTCATACTGAGAGCTTTAATGATCACGCTTTGCAGTCCCGTCGAACATGCGTTTAGCGTTTTGATGGGGCGACTTTATGCACGGACAATTCATGCTTGCGCTACAGCGTGTGACAGGCCCCGTCGCAGCATCAAAACGCTGCGACAGACGCCAGGAGACACGTCAGTATGGGCGCACATAGGCTGGTGTCAGACGAACGCGCCAAGCTGTATTTTCACCAAATACAGGTGAATTGACAGCAAAATACAGTGAATTTCGGTGGCACCGAAATTGTCCTAATTGAAAAAACGCCAAATTGCACCAAAAGAGCAGCAAAATAGCCTGATTTTCGGTGATTTCAAATCATCAGGTTTAATCCCATAAATTTCAATATAATAAAATAACTCTTTAAATCTATTTTTAATTTTAAAGAGACAGTTTATTATTTTTATTTAATATTTTCTTAAAAGACCTTTTCAATTTTTTTTAAAACACATTTTTTATAATTTTTTTGAATTTCTTTTTTACTACATTTTTATTTGTTTTAGCTCCTATAAGGCTAGGGTCAAACGAAAGCATTTTTACACGCGAATGTAAAAAAGTGCGTCCGAACGCATTGATGTATTTTTTCACGGAATATGCGAAAACAGTCATATGATGCGCATTTTCGTGCGTGATGTTTTACGAATCCAAACCAGAAAACTTTTTGCGTCTGGACGTTATGTTGGCCGGACATGAGCAGGGTCTGACGTCTCCCAATCACACACACACGCCGCTAGCGGGCGCAGCGCACTCTGTACGTCTGTACTAGCGGTTCTGCGTTCTCGAAAAAATGCGTTCATTTTCCACTTGCGTTGCGCGGCCGGACTTTCGTGCGACCGTACTTCGTATATTGGCTGTCATTGCCCGTCATTTGCTGCTAGTGCGGCCGTGATTAACCACTTCACTGCGGTGGACGCGCTCAGCGCGTCCAACCGCATGTCACGTTCCATGCGGTGGACGCGCTGAGCGCGTCCAGCCTTTGGGGTCAGCGTTCGGCCGGGTTCCAGCCGATCGCTGGCCCCCCCGGTGCGGGCTGACATCCTCGATGTCAGCCCAGCATCCGGAACCGCCGCCGGGCTAATTAGGTGTCATCGCGGGGGCGCGATGACACCTAATTCAGGCGCCCCCCCCGCATGTGCGGAGGAGGCGCCTGAAAAGGAGGGGGGGAGCTCTCCCTCCCGATCGGCGGCGTTGCGGGGGTTAACACAGCCCTTCCAAATGGTACCTGGCATTAACCCCTGGGGAGCCGGATCACGAATCGGCGCTGAAAAGCACCGGTTCGTGATCCTTTCCCGGAGCTGGCCGACATCTTGGATGTCGGCCAAGCCTCCGGGAACTCCCCCTGAGGACTGGCGTCATCGTGCATAGCACAATGACGCCAGTCCTGGAGTTAACCCCTAGCTGCCACCAATGGTGGAGATAGGGAGTTCATTGGAACTCCCTATCTCCCGATCCGTGGCAGCTAGGGGTTAAAGTTTGGTATTGTTGGATCGGCCAGAGCATGGCCGTTCCAACGATACCAAATACGAAAGTGAAAACGTTTGTAAAAAAAAAAAAAAATTAAAAATAAAAATAAAAAAAGATTTAAAAAAAATTATTAAAAAAAAGTTTTTTTTCTTTTTTTTGGTTTGTTAATGCAGCAATATTGTTCCCATTTCAATTATAATGTGAACAATGATGCTGCACTAACGATTTTTGTATGCGGTGCGTTTGTTAAACATCGTGTAATTTTCCCCAAAAAAAAATGTAACGAGACCCCATTTCCTAATTTTTTTAACAAGCGCACCCCATACAAAATATAACCGCAATTGCTCGCATGTTAAAATGTGAAAAAAAACACTTTACACGTTGTAAATTATTGAAAATACATATTTTATTGCATTTTTTGTTATAATATACAGACAGGTCATGACGTATACATATAATAATGACATATTATGAATCTGCCGAGTCTGACGGAAAGAACGATATATAATATGTCTGAGTCATATACTAAAATAAGCCTTCAAAACACGTTTAAACATGATGAGCAAAACCAGTAAAAATGACCTCAGCACAGGGGCGGGAAAAGCCTCAGCAGCGAAAGGGTTAAGTGCGCCAGAACGCACGTTAAAAGTGCGCTGGTCTGACCCCAGCCTTAGGAGACTTTTTTTTATAAAAAAATTTACTTTAGTGGTATTTGCCGAGGTATTTGCCGCTTTTCGGCGACGTTCGATAACGGCTTCGGCAACTCCATTTTCAGGCATTTGAAAAAGAGTGAATTCACAAAATGTTCAATGGAATCTCCGAAGTGCAGAGCATTCAAGTTCAGTGTTCAGTGAATAGTCCCCATAGTTTTAAAGTGATCGGGATGTGAGGAGTGCCCCCCCTGCTGCCCCAATCGGGTGAAATTGAGGGGTGAAGGAGTTTCCTCCACAAAACCCAGTGTTACCAGCAGCCGGGATTTTTAATTTCCCAGCTGCCGGTCAGCATCATAAAGTGGTCAGAATGAGTAGTGTGTCCCTTTGACGGCTCACTCGCTAATACTAACGGCTTGGCTGGAAGAGGACCCTCTTATTACTCTTTTCTTCTCTTTTTGAGATGCCCCCCCCCATCTTTGCTTCGAGTCATCCTTCGCCAAAACTCACAAACCCTCAAGACGCCGTGTATTGTGCACGCTGCATTATTCACGACACAGGACGGAGCGCCGTGTAATCTTATCAAAGTGAATGAAAGGCCTGTTCGCTTAATCCTCAATGAATGACTGATGGATGAAATTCAATTTGCACGGGTCCTCGCGAAACAGAAGCGAGATGCGGCTCTGTGTCAGATGGGACTTGAACTCTGCAGAGACCCGGAGCAGCCATCATTCTGCTGAGTTCAATATAATTTAGCAAAAAATTTTTTAATAAAATCAATCTGAGCCCCCTCAGGCCGGCGTCAGATGAACGCAGTGATCACGACCGTGTTGCCGCACAGTTTAACGTCCGTCGTAGCATAGAATCATGATATGTAGAGACAACGCACGTGGCAAACGGACGCAAGTTAGGCAAGAGCGTAAGTCTAAGGTCAAACCAACGCATTATTCGCAGCGACTGTCTAAAAGTGCGTCCGAACGCATTGACGTATTTTTTCACGGAATGCGCGAAAACGGTCAGACGACGCGCATTTTTGTGCGTGATTTTTTACGGATCGTCAATAAAACACTTTTTGCGTCTGGACGTTGTGTTGGCCAGACATTAGCAGCGTCTGACATCTAATCACGCACACTCGCCGCTAGCGGACGCAGCGCACTCTGTACGTCAGTACTAGCGGTTCTGCTTTTTCAAAAAAATGCGTTCATTTTCCACTTGCGTTGCGCGGCCGGACTTTCGTGCGGCCGTACTTCGTATATTGGCCGTCATTGCCCGTCATTTGCTGCTACTGCGGCCGTGATTAAGTGCGCCTAAACGCACGTTAAAAATGCCTTAGTCTGACCTCAGCCTTAAACCGCTAGATGGACGCGCAGAGTGCGCCACGTAGCAGCCTATGTGAGTGATGAGGTGTCAGACGCAGCACATTTGCGACGTCCAGCACCTTGACGCACACAATGGATTTTCATATAATTTTCCGATTTTTATCATTTTTCATATTAATTTTGTTTCCCATAATTCCCTTTTTTTTTTCTACGTCCATCAACAAAAACAGACTGTGTGATGTCTACAGTATCTTCCGTCAGTACGTCTGTCCGTTATGCACGCACGCAGAGTGCGGTCAGACTGCGTTCGTCTAACATTAGCCTTAGATTATGGCAGGACCACCTCGACACACGAGAAGCCAAAACCCCCTTTGAGTAACAGGATAGGCTTTTAAACATAAAGAGGGTTATTCACTATGTGTGCCCGTAATGGATGCCGGGAGGCACATCAGCACAGCGTTGTAACACTTCGAATGGGCTGGCCACACGCTGTAGCGTGCGCACGAATTGTGCGCGCTACAGCGGACGTGCTGCGGCCACGCTGAAAGTCTCCCAGTCGAAGCGCTACGAAGCGCGTTTAATGGGGCTGTAAAGCGCAATCCTCACTAGGAGGATCGAGCCTTGCAGCGCTGAGTAGGGATGAGCTGTTCGGTTCGATCTGTTAGGAGTTCGCATCGAACATCGGCCGTTCGCCGAACATTTCCGCGTGTTCTGTTCGAGTTCGCCCACAATGGACCACAATGCACTTTTCCACTGGCCTGAAGCTTGTAATTGGCTACAGCCTTGCACCTGACCACGCCTCCAGAAAGCTGCTTGTATGAGGTCTGTCTGTTCCACCACCACCTCCTCCTCCTCCTTCTCCGTCTCTGGCGAAGTGGCAGTTAAACCGACGCGTGGCAGGGGTTACGTAATGGCTCAAGCAAAAAGATGGCATACTGTGCTTGAGCTGGTTTGCTTAGGGGACAGGAGCCACACCGGGCCATAAATTCTGTCAGCTCTGCAGGGGCAGGTGCAGCAGAGATGGTTAACACCACGCCAGCTTCAGCTGGGAATGGTCGTCTGTGATAATGGCAGCAACCATCTCTCCGCCCTACGCCAGGGTAAGTTGGCACATGTACCATGCCTAGCACACGTCCTAAATCTGGTGGTACAGTGTTTCCTAACCAGGTACCCAGGGCTGGCAGAGCTTCTCAGCCAGGCCAGAAAAGTCTGCAGCCACTTCAGACGGTCATTCCCAGCAAGCGTTCGCCTGGCAGAAATTCAAAGAGAATTCCACCTTCCCACAAACCGTCTGATCTGTGACATGCCCACCAGGTGGAACTCGACATTAGCAATGTTGCAGCGTCTGCACAAGCAGCAGAGGGCCATCAATGAGTACCTGTGTTAGTATGGCACAAGGACAGGTTCAGGTCAACTTGTTTTTTTCCCCCCACAGTGGCTGATGATCAAGGATGCATGCACTGTACTGTCACCATTTGAGGAGGCAACGAGGATGGTGAGCAGGGACAGTGCATGCATCAGTGACACAATTCCTTTAGTGTTCCTGCTGGAGCGCACTCTGCAGGGAATTATAGATGTGGCACTAGAGGCAGAGCAGCGGGAGGAAGAGGAGGCCTTCCCTAGATCTGAAGGCCCCAGTCTTTACGCAGACAGCATTCCAGCGGGTCCTCAGATCAGACAGGAGGAGGATGAGGAGGAGGAGGAATATTTAAGTAGTGGGGGCATTGAAGGTGGGGATTCCCCAAGGGAGGATTTTGTGTGCTCAGAAACCCAAGGACTAGTACGTGGCTGGGAGGAGGAAGTGCACAATGGGGTCATCCTCATTGACCAGGAAGACTCGGAAGCTAATGCCACCTCCTACCTACGCTGCATGGGCTCCCTTATCCTGCAAAGCCTGCTAAAGGACCCCAGGATTTGTGCTATCAAGGAGAGGGATCATAACTGGTTGTCAAGCCTTCTTGATCCATGATACAAGGGTAAAGTTGCAGAGCTCATCCTGCCCACCACACAGAAGGAGGACCGGATTAAACCACTTGAGGACGCTCTAAAGCGACACTTGTGTAACACCTTTCCAGGCACTGGTAGGTTACCAAGTGATGACACAGGTGCTTCTGAGGCTGCGGATAATCAGAGGAAAAGTGGTGAAAGCCGGGCCCGCTTGACTTATTCCTTTTTAAATTTTTTTAGTCCACGACGCCCAGGGACGTCAAATGTAGGCACCCATTGCCAGCGTCTTCACCATATGGTGCAGGACTACCTAGGGGCAAGGGCAAACCTGGATACCTTTACAGCAGATGATCCACTGGCTTACTGGGTGTTGAGATTGGATCACTGGCCAGAACTTAGCCAATATGCTATGCAGCTACTAGGTTGCCCTTCATCCAGCGTGCTTTCTGAAAGGACGTTCAGTGCCGCTGGAGGTTTTGTCAGAGACAAAAGATTGCGTCTGTCCACGACTCGGTAGACCGGCTGACATTTATAAAAATGAATCAGTCCTGGATCAGCAGCTATCAACCCCCTGATGCTGATGTAACGGAATAGATCGGGGATCTCTTCTGCATTCCCAAAACCTCCACCACTGCACTCTTCCACAATACCACAAAGGGGTTACGGTGTGAAGGCACTTGCTGCCACCAAAGGCAAAATATTTGGGTGCACTGATGCCTGTACCAGATGCATATCATTTTAATATTTGACTGCAGGGTCCAACCCTGCACTCTTCTACAATACCACGGAGGGGTTACGGTGTGACGGCACTGTTGCCGACACTAAAGGCCCAATTTTAAAGCACCTATTGTTACTTTCATCCAAAGCCTGCATAAATTTCACCATAATTTTGCCAAAAAAAATCACTAAACTTGTTCTGCGTGTCCTAAAATGTCTCCTCTTTTCATACAGGCTGCCGCCCCAAGCAGTTGTTTATGAATAGATTAAAAGGAAAACCATTTACCGTCATTTGAAATGTCATTTTGTTGTTTTTAAATGTTTCTATACATCCTACAAATCCGCCACTTCACGGGCAGGTTATGGGGACCTCCTAGGCACGATATTTGAAGGAATTTTTCGTTTTTATTCCTAACCTTTATTATTTCAGGGAAAACTCACTGTTCCTTTAAAAACGTTTTTTTTTTTTTACTTTTTGTCCTTGTTTCCTGTCCCCCAAGGGCACTACCCGGACCCCCATACACCTTTTATGGCAAATATCTTGCATATATGCCCTCTTGCAGGGCACTCTAAAAATCAAACTTTCGAGTCCTATTGACTTGCATGGAGTTCGGTTCGTGTTCGAGTTCGAACTCGAACTTTTGAAATTGTTCGAGTTCAAATGCGAACCGAGCACGGGGGTGTTGAGCTCATCACTAGCGCGGAGCACCCTAACTGCACCCAGCGAGGTGGCCAGACGGGCGTCAGAGTGGAAGCAACGTCTACCCTCACGGACGCTCCTTCCGTTCTTGAAATACGCTCGTCTGACCCCAGCCTAAGGTGTCTTCGGGCAGGGCTCAGGTCTGTAGCAGATACATGTCTGCGCCTCATTAAGCGTCACATCTGTGAAAAATAAATGAATGGGATGATTTGCATGCGTTGTAATTAATTTGACAACACGTCAAATTAACATATGACTATTTGAGGATTTTAACGAGAGATGCCAAGGCCCGCAATTACCAGACAGATGAACATTGTGCCTGCAAGGGGAAAACAAGTTTTATTTATCATTATTTGTGCACGGCTTACGGGAAGAAAAACGATTGCGGCTAAGAGGTTCTGCCAGCTCCTATTAACTCTATCAACTCATTAACCCGTTGAGAGCTGGAGCCGTCTGTACGCTGGGTAACGATTCACTAACTGTGACGTAAACCCGCGTTTTCATGTAATCTGTCAAGACGGTACCAGGGTTGAACCTCAATATGCAGGGCTGTAATTAGGTGTGGCACAGATATAGCGGCAGGCGATCTCTAGTCGTTATCCAGACCAAGGTTTGGTGTGGGCAGCAAAGGGTCAATACGATATACAGGAAGGAGGGTCAAAACCAGGATAGAGGATTTAATGCTTTGTAGTGTCTACCGGCAGTTCAGACAACAACTGAGCAAGGAGGCAGGGGTGAGCCTGGCTTTTATAGTGGAGTCCGGCCCATTCATTGCTCCACCCCAACTCAGGAGTCAGGGAACCCCAGTCAATCAATCCGAGGTCATGGTCCCTTAGCCCAGTCCCCCAGCATCTGTCACCGCTTCCCTGTCCAATCCCTGCAGGAGAACTCCCCAAACAGAGGCGGAGCAGGGCTTGGTCGCTGAGCTCCTACTGATGCTGGGGCTGTGATTCCCGGTCAGTGCCACCCCTCTCCAGGTGAGCCTGGCTTGGGGAGACCACCATGGAATGCCAGCGGCTGCCAGAAGTGGGACCGGTGCTGGACATGATCCCACCACGGGCCACGGATGCCGCAGATGACCGCCGACATCATCCCCACCCGCTGACCTCCAGGAGTGCCGTGGGAAGAGAGGCCGGGACGCGATAACACCCACTGGTGAGGCCTCAGAGGTGAGTCCTGACATAATCAGATTCAATGTCATGTAGTTTTAGGACAGGGTCAGATGAGCGTTTTTAAAAGGGGAAGGAACGTCCGTGTGAGCGGACGTTCCTTCCACTCTGACGCCCGTCTGGCCACCTTGCTGAGCGCAGTTAGTGCGCTCAGTGCTGCAAGGCTCGATCCTCCTCTGGAGCATCACGTTTGCAGCCCCATCAAATGTAGGGATGTGCGTTTCGGAATTTCGGAATTTTCATGAAATTTCCCGATTCGTGTTTTCGGATGCGGCCGATTTTCCGAAAATTTTTAGATCCGAAAATGGCAGATCCGAAAAGTTTTCCGAGCCGAAACAAAATTTTTTCGAATGGACTTGAAATGTGTCAAATCGAAAATTATTTTCGCTCTATTCCTGATTTCGGTTCCATTCGTGATAAAAAAAACACGATAGAATCGCCAGAATTATCGTAGACACTTTGAAACGAGGAGAACAGACGTTCCGAAAAAACGAAAATTTCCGAAAAGTCGATACACAAAAACGAGCAAAGTGACACGAAAATCCGAAAAATGGTCGATATTCCGAAAAAAAAATGTACACGAAAAACGATCCGAACCGAATCGAAACAGAAATCGGTCGAAACGAGCCGAATCGAAAAGTTTAAACATCCGAACAAATCGAACCGAACCGAAAAAAAATAAATCGGTGCACAAGCCTAATCGAATGCACTTTGACGGGGAGGCTATCAGCACGCCTGCAGTACGTCCGCTATAGTGCACGCAATTCATGCGCGCGCTACTGCGTGTGGCCGGCCCCGTCGACGCGTCACAGTGCTGCGACGGACACCGGGAGCCACGTCTGTATGGGCGCACATAGTGCGCTCATCTGACCTGGCCAAAGAAGGAATAACTTGCTTGTTGGCTATAACTTTCTGAAAAGACCCAACTATTAATCCGCGGCGTTTAATACCATAACAATGAACAGGTTCCGTGTTTACCAGGTAAACGTATTAATGGATTATATGGTTCAGAAAGTCCCAAGTGCTTTGACATTTTGAATAAGATTACTGTGTGAATAATTCCTATGATGAATCATATGTCACGGAGAAAACTTGGCGTATTTATCCTGATATTCTAAACGATCACCTTCCTTTTTAGACGTGACCCATGTGTCAGAGAAAGGATAACAGAAAACATTCAGGGTTATTCAAGAAGTGCCGCACTTGCCACAGAATTGCACAGAACAGTGAAATTTCCCGTACGGTGCAAATACGTGGCAGTTTGTGAAATACGGTGCAGTTCACCACAAATCGCCGCAATTCGGAAACCTTTGGCAGCAGCGAGATTATCCCATAGAGAAGTAATGGCTAATGTTATTTATTTATAAAGTAATTTTACTCCTATGGAGAATCGCGATTTGCAGCTCCGTCAACGCACGTCCTAGCGCTTTGACAGAGAGGGCTGCTGCACGGACGCAGCACAGCCGCTGTTGCGTGCGCAATTAGTGCGTGCGCAACAGCGTGTGGCTGGCCCCGTCGCAGCGTCTCAATGCTGCGACAGATGCCAGAAGGCACGTCAGTACAGGCGCACATAGTGCGCTTCTTTGACGCCAGCCTTATTATTCGGAAATAAGTCGTAACCTAGTGTTTAAAAAAAGACCGCCGCCTCCGACACTAAATATGGACGTCATCTCTTAAATACCTGAAAAGGTATAACTTTGGATAAGCAAAATGTTATACTTCAATCATCTGGCACCTGTGTTTAAATTATACCCCCGCTTCCCTAAAAGTGGGTTTCTAAGCTCCTCGTGGCATGGAAGGAGAGGCTGCTGCGCTCCTCTTGGCGTGGAAGGAGAGGCTGCCGCATTCCATGGCCAAGAAGCTATTTGAGAGTTTTGACAGTAAGAGTCAATATTTACCTGTAAACTATGCCATCATTCTGTAAATCACTACTTCATATGATTTCCCTGACCTCTTACCCTCCTTTGAGCCGGAACATCCACTCACACATACACGGCAACGTTATAATTACTAGCTAAAAATCAGGGGAAAAAAAATGCTTCTAATAATATTAATGTCAAGCAGAAAGCTGAGCATCTTAAAGCAATGAGAGCGCGCGGGGGGACGAGAGAGCGTGCGGGGGACAAGAGAGAGAATGCACGGGGGGACAAGAGAGAGAATGCACGGGGGGACAAGAGAGTGCGCATGCGCGGGACAAGAGAGTGCGCATGCGCGGGACAAGAGAGTGCGCATGCGCGGGACAAGAGAGTGCGCATGCGCGGGACAAGAGAGAGAGTGTGCGAGGGACAAGAGAGAAGAATCCATGAAGGCCCCCCAAAAAGAGATCTATATTTTTACTTTTTTTTCCCTGCAGTATAAAAAAGATAGTATTGCCCCCAGTTCACATGGATATATTGCCCCCAGCTCACATTGATACATATATTGCCCCCAGCACACATGGATATATATATTGCCCCAGCACACATGGATATATATATATTGCCTCCAGCTCACATGGATATATATATATTGCCCCCAGCTCACATTGATATATATATATATATATTGTCCCCAGCACACATGGATATATATATTGCCCCAGCACACATGGATATATATATTGCCCCCA
The DNA here is from genome assembly GCA_009667805.1 of Leptobrachium leishanense. Lineage (NCBI taxonomy): Eukaryota > Metazoa > Chordata > Amphibia > Anura > Megophryidae > Leptobrachium > Leptobrachium leishanense. The sequence goes on from CM019069.1 coordinate 20,244,189, forward strand.
GCTCACATGGATATATATATTGCCCCAGCTCACATGGATATATATATTGCCCCCCAGCTCACATGGATATATATATTGCCCCCAGCTCACATGTGTGACGTTCTGGGTCTCTGGCGCCCCCTCTGGCAGTAGTGGACATTGCTGCTTTTGGTTTATTTTTATTTCGTTCATTTCTTGGATTCCAAGCCTGATTAGTACCTGGACTCCATTGGTTCACCCTGGACCATTTTGTATAAATGGAGACCACTCCCTTACTAGGGTGCGGTCTCATTCATCCTGGATCAGTCATTCAGCTCATGTCTGGTTTGCCTTGCTCTAGATTCATCCTTAATCATCTATTCAGTTCAGTTCAGTTCTGTCTGTCTTCAAGCTCCTGTCTGGTTTGCCTTGGTCTAGATTTATCCGGTTCAGTCTGTCTGTCTTCCAGCTCATGTCTGGTCTTTCCCTGGCCTAGATTTATCCTGTTAAGCCTGTCTACCTGGTCATTCTGTTTACAGGCTCATGTTTGGTTTGTCCTGTTTTTCTTGCCTTCTTGTAGTATCATATTTAGTTCTGCTTCCCATATTTAGTTCTGCTTCCCATGTTTAGTTCTGCCTCCCATGTTTAGTTCTGCCTCCCATGTACAGTTGCCTATTTTGTTTATATCTGGTTTTCTTTTATTTCTTGCCGTGAGGTTAAAGGCTCTGTTTATTGTATTTATGTTCTGTATTCCCTGCTCTTGGTTTAAGTTCTTGGTTCCTAGAATAAATGATATATATTTATTTTTCTAGTTCAGGCTCATGGTCTATTTTCACTGCTCATTAGGCTCACACCCCTCTCTGTCAGGTCAGGTCCCCGACCCCCATCATGACAACATGGATATATTGCCCCCAGCTCACATTGATATATATATATATTGTCCCCAGCACACATGGATATATATATTGCCCCCAGCTCACATGGATATATATATTGCCCCCAGCACACATGGATATATATATTGCCCCAGCACACATGGATATATATATTGCCCCAGCACACATGGATATATATATTGCCCCCAGCACACATGGATATATATATATTGCCCCAGCACACATGGATATATATATATTGCCCCCAGCTCACATGGATATATATATATATATTGCCCCCAGCTCACATGGATATATTGCCCCCAGCTCACATTGATATATATATATATATATATTGTCCTCAGCACACATGGATATATATATTGCCCCCCAGCTCACATGGATATATATATTGCCCCCAGCTCACATGGATATATATATTGCCCCCAGCACACATGGATATATATATTGCCCCAGCACACATGGATATATATATTGCCCCCAGCACACATGGATATATATATTGCCCCCAGCACACATGGATATATATATTGCCCCCAGCACACATGGATATATATATTGCCCCCAGCACACATGGATATATATATTGCCCCAGCACACATGGATATATGTATTGCCCCCAGCACACATGGATATATTTGCCCCAGCTCTCACCTCCTCTGCTGCCACTGCCAGGCCCCACGTATCCACTGGCATTCTTCTCCCTACGAAGCGAGCGGCCGCTGGCATGCAGCAGGGAACCACCTGACCAGCGCAGCCGCATTCTCACGAGATTGCGGAGTTCACGTGAACTCCGCAATCTCGTGCGCTGGTCAGATGGTTCCCAACCCAGGCGAGCAGCCAAGCTGCATGCCGGCGGCGCTGCTCCCAGATTCCGGTGCTGATTGCCGGAATCCGGTGGCAAATTAAAGAGCCGTCTGCGGCTGCATGGGCCCCCCTCCAGTGGCAGAATGCGAGGGCCCGGTCACAAGTGTGACCGCTGCGACCCTGGTACTTCCGCCACTGGTGCGCACGGAACAAGAGAGAGAGCGCGCGCGTGGGACAAGAGAGAGAGAGCGCGCGCGTGGGGACAAGAGAGAGAGAGAGAGAGCGCGCGCGCGTGGGGACAAGAGAGAGAGAGCGCGCGCGCGTGGGGACAAGAGAGCGAGCGTGCGGCACAAGAGAGCGAGCACGCGCGCGACAAGACAGAGCACGGGAGGTAAGCGACGGAGATAGAGGAAGGTGAGAGCTAAGTAAGAGAGAGAGAGAGGGAGATGAGAGGGTGGTAAGAGCAGGGCCGTCTTTAATATTGACTGGTCCCTGGGTGAATATTTTCTTCCCCCCCCCCTGAAATTTTGCTCTCCACTCCAACATCCAAAAAAAAAAAGCCACACACATAGACTTGTCTCCCAAAACTAAAATCAACTAAATCATATTTTACAATTACACATCCTACGCATACTGTAAAAACACTATCTTTGTGTGTATTTATTTATTAAGTATGAAATGCTGCCCCCCCCAAAAAAAAAACACTCAGCATGTATGAGCATATCACAGTGCGCCACAGCAATAAAATTCACTCATACACACCGTACATTAGAATTTTATTGCTGTGGAGCTCTGTGATACAGTAATGTGAGGTGTATAGAAGTGTATAACTGAGCTAGTAAATCGACCGGGCACCAGTGAACAACAGCGCTGCATAGTGTTAGATTTTCATTTTTGTACTCCTAGTTGTACTGCTAATAGGAAGTTAAACTCACAGAATTTTATGTACCCAGACAGAGCCCAGAATCTGATATACCCAGACAGAGCCCAGAATCTGATATACCCAGACAGAGCCCAGAATCTGACATACCCAGACAGAGCCCAGAATCTGACATACCCAGCAGAGCCCAGAATCTGACATACCCAGACAGAGCCCAGAATCTGACATACCCAGACAGAGCCCAGAATCTGACATACCCAGACAGAGCCCAGAATCTGACATGCCCAGACAGAGCCCAGAATCTGACATGCCCAGACAGAGCCCAGAATCTGACATGCCCAGACAGAGCCCAGAATCTGACATGCCCAGCAGAGCCCAGAATCTGACATACCCAGACAGAGCCCAGAATCGGACATGCCCAGCAGAGCCCAGAATCTGACATACCAGACAGAGGCCAAAATCTGACATACCAAGCAGAGCCCTGAATCTGACATGCCCAGCAGGGTATCACATGCCCAGCAGGGTATCACATGCCCAGCAGAGTTTCACATGCCCATCACATCACGCCCAGAGTTTCACTTCCCATCACATCACGCCCAGCAGAGTTTCACTTGCCCATCACATCAAAACATGCCCTGTAGAGTTTCACATGCCCATCACATCACGCCCAGCAGAGTTTCACATGCCCAGCAGAGTTTCACATGACCAGCACATCCCATCATGCCCAGAGTTTCACATGCCCATCACATCACGCCCAGCAGAGTTTCACTTCCCATCACATCATGCCCAGCAGAGTTTCACTTGCCCATCACATCACGCCCAGCAGAGTTTCACATGCCTATTTCACATCATGCCCAGCAGAGTTTCACATGCCCATCATATCATGCCCAGCAGAGTTTCACATGCCTATTTCACATCATGCCCAGCAGAGTTTCACTTGCCCATCACATCACGCCCAGCAGAGTTTCACATGCCTATTTCACATCATGCCCAGCAGAGTTTCACATGCCCATCATATCATGCCCAGCAGAGTTTCACATGCCCATCAGCGGTGTAGCGTGGGTTGTCAGCGCCCGGGGCAAGGCAAGAGTTGTGCGCCCCCCCAACCTGTGGACACAGTAACACACCCTGATTCCCTTCTACCAGTATTGAGTATTGACCCCCTTACCCCACAAGCACATGTATTGTATATTAACAAAATATATAAATAGGTGTCACACAGTGTCGCCTACTTGTGTGGAATTGTTGGTGGCCCGGGGGGGTAGCTGTTCAGGGGACTTGGTAGAGACCGTATTTTAAATGTGTTGCAGGGCAGGCGCTTCCCTCCATCCTTCCTGTTCAGCGGCTGCAGGGCTGCCAGCAGGGGGGGCTGGCACAGGGCTTCAAGGGGGGCTGACGAGCATGGAACAGGGTGTACCATTGGATAATGCTGCGCTGCTTCATGTGACTCATGTCAGCGTTACGGAGGAGTCAGAACAGAATTTTCTGTCCTGGTCCTCCCTTCCAGATGCTGAGTGCTAAGTCACCGCCGGCACTGAAAAACTGGCGGCTGCCCGTGCAAGCGCCTCTCACGGACAACAGTGCTGATCCCTGCTGGAAAATATTAGTGGTTCAAATTTGTTTTGAAATTTTGCGCCCCTAAGAAAATTGCGCCTGGGGCTACCGCCCCGAGGCCACCCCCACGCTACGCCACTGATGCCCATCACATCATGCCCAGCAGAGGTTCACATGCCTACATCACATCATGCCCAACAGTTTCACATGCCCATCACATTATGCCCAGCAGAGTTTCACTTCCCATCACATCATGCCCTGCAGTGTTTCACATGCCCATCACATCATGCCCAGCAGAGTTTCACTTCCCATCACATCATGCCCAGCAGAGGTTCACTTCCCATCACATCATGCCCAGCAGAGGTTCACATGCCTACATCACATCATGCCCAGCAAAGGTTCACATGCCTACATCACATCAAATCATGCCCTGCAGAGTTTCACATGCCCATCACATCATGCCCAGCAGAGTTTCACATGCCAATCACATCATGCCCAGCAGAGTTTCACATGCCCATCACATCATGCCCAGCAGAGTTTCACATGCCCATCACGCCCAGAGTTTCACATGCCAATCACATCACGCCCAGCAGAGTTTCACATGCCCATCCCATCACATCATGCCCTGCAGAGTTTCACTTCCCATCACATCACGCCCAGCAGTTTTACTTGCCCATCACATCACGCCCAGCAGAGTTTCACATGCCCAGCACATCACATGCCCAGCACATCACATCACGCCCAGCAGAGTTTCACTTCCCATCACATCCCATCATGCCCAGCAGAGTTTCACTTGCCCATCACATCAAATCATGCCCAGCAGAGTTTCACTTGCCCATCACATCAAATCATGCCCTGCAGAGTTTCACATGCCCATCACATCACGCCCAGCAGTTTCACTTCCCATCACATCATGCCCAGCAGAGTTTCACATGCCCACATCACATCATGCCCAGCAGAGTTTCACATGCCCATCACATCATGTCCAGCAGAGTTTCACATGCCCACATCACATCATGCCCATCACATCAAGCCCTGCAGAGTTTCACATGCCCATCACATCATGCCCAGCAGAGTTTCACATGCCCATCCCATCACATCATGCCCTGCAGAGTTTCACATGCCCATCACATCACGCCCAGAGTTTCACATGCCCATCACATCACGCCCAGAGTTTCACATGCCCATCACATCATGCCCAGAGTTTCACATGCCCATCACATCATGCCCAGCAGTTTCACTTGCCCATCACATCACATCATGCCCTGCAGAGTTTCACATGCCCATCACATCATGCCCAGCAGAGTTTCACATGCCCTATAACCTCAAATCAAGCCCTGCAGAGTTTCACATGCCCATCACATCATGCCCAGCAGAGTTTCACATGCCAATCACATCATGCCCAGCAGAGTTTCACATGCCCATCCCATCATGCCCTGCAGTTTCACATGCCCATCACATCATGCCCAGCAGAGTTTCACATGCCAATCACATCACGCCCAGAGTTTCACTTGCCCATCACGCCCTGCAGAGTTTCACATGCCCATCACATCATGCCCAGCAGTTTCACTTGCCCATCACATCACATCATGCCCAGCAGAGTTTCACATGCCCATCACATCAAATCAAGCCCTGCAGAGTTTCACATGCCCATCACATCACATCCAGCAGAGTTTCACTTCCCATCACATCACATCCAGCAGAGTTTCACATGCCCAGCAGTGCATCACATACCCAGCTGGGACCCGGCGAGAGACGGGGATCTGCATATTGAAGAGGAGGGTAGGAGCCAACCGCATCTCTCGCGAGGCCTCACCTCCTCTCTGCGGTCACATGACATGTCCTTACACAGCATGCAATGCCATGATTTTTGCAGGCTGGGAGCAGCTGCCTTGGGCCCCATAGCAATGACTGGGCCCGGGGCAGCTGCCCCTTTTGCCCCGCGCTAAAGACGGCCCTGGGTAAGAGAGGAGGTAAAAAATGAGATAGAGGGAGGTAGAGTGGGAATCACGTGGGCACCCGGCGTGAGCTAAGGTGGGCCCTTTATGCAGGATAGTTAGCCCTTTAGGCAGGATTGCCACTGGCTACATATTACGCAGAACACGACCACAGGTTACAGAGAACAGGACAACAGGAAGGACAAGGGTTAAGGAAGAGAGTAACAATAGGCCGACATCCAGCAGTAAAATAAAAGGGACCCCTGATCTAGATACGGTCCTTAGAATGGCTGTCTAATCGAAGTGAAAGGGACCTCAGTGCTGGGAGACACATAGAACCAACAGACAGGATAATAGGGACAAACCCAGAGATGCTGTATAAACAATAGCCAAAGTCAGTAACCAGAACGGGTATTCATACAGAAGCCAGAGATCATAAACCAGAGAGGGATATCAGACAAGCCAGGATACAGTACACAGAAGATCACAAAGCATAAGGGATAATACAATGGGATAGTCAGATAAACTAGGCCAGAGACATACACAAGAAATCACAGAGCATAGAATATACCAACAGAACATCAGGGAGCAATGACCCTTATGCAAGAGCCCTGAGCAATGGGAAAGACGTGATATAAATAGGGAGTGGGGCAGAGCAGGCAGGTTATGTGATCCCAGCCCAGACCGGCTACAGGGGAATCAGGAATGAAGGGTGGAAGGGATAGCCCAGACAAGGTAAGAGCTGACCTGGATCACTCTCACCACCAGGGGGCAGGGCTGGAAATGTGTGGAAACATGGCAGTGGGAGATAGAGAGGGAGGCAGGGAGAGAGGGAGGTAAGAGACAGGGAGAGAGAGGGAGGTAAGAGAGTAGAAGAGAGAGAGGGAGGTAAGAGAGTGGAAGAGAGAGAGGGAGGTAAGAGAGTGGAAGAGAGAGAGGGAGGTAAGAGAGTGGAAGAGAGAGAGGGAGGTAAGAGAGTGGAAGAGAGGGAGGGAGGTAAGAGAGAGGGAGGGAGGTAAGAGAGTGGGAGGGAGGTTAAGAGAGTGGGAGGGAGGGAGGGAGGAGGGAGGTAAGAGAGTGGGAGGGAGGGAGGGGAGAGAGGGAGGGAGGTAAGAGAGGGGAGAGAGGGAGGGAGGTAAGAGAGTGGGAGAGAGGGAGGGAGGTAAGAGAGTGGGAGAGGGAGGGAGGTAAGAGTGGGAGAGAGGGAGGGAGGTAAGAGTGGGAGAGAGGGAGGGAGGGAGGTAAGAGACGGGAGAGAGTGGGAGGTAAGAGAGTGGGAGAGAGGGAGGTAAGAGAGCGGAAGAGATAGAGGGAGGTAAGAGACGGAGATAAGAGTGAGAGGGAGGTAAGAGACAGGGAGAGAGTGGGAGGTAAGAGACAGGGAGAGAGAGGGAGGTAAGAGAGGGAGGGAGGTAAGAGTGGAAGAGAGGGAGGGAGATGGAGGTAAGAGAGTGGGAGGTGAGAGAGAGGGAGGTAAGAGACAGGAAGATAGAGGGAGAGTGAGAGAGGGAGGTAAGAGTGGGAGAGAGAGAGGTAAGAGAGAGAGAGAGGGAGGTAAGAGTGGGAGAGAGGGAGGTAAGAGACAGGGAGAGAGAGAGAGGGAGGTAAGAGACAGGGAGAGAGAGAGAGGGAGGTAAGAGACAGGGAGAGAGAGAGAGGGAGGTAAGAGACAGGGAGAGAGAGAGAGGGAGGTAAGAGACAGGGAGAGAAGAGAGGGGAGGTAAGAGACAGGAGAGAGAGAGGGAGGTAAGAGACAGGGAGAGAGAGGGAGGTAAGAGACAGGAGAGAGAGAGGGAGGCAAGAGACAGAGAGAGAGAGAAGGAGGTAAGAGACAGGGAGAGAGAGAGGGAGGTAAGAGACAGGGAGAGAGAGAGGGAGGTAAGAGACAGGGAGAGAGAGAGGGAGGCAAGAGACAGAGAGAGAGAGAGGGAGGTAAGAGACAGGGAGAGAGAGAGGGAGGTAAGAGACAGGGAGAGAGAGAGGGAGGTAAGAGACAGGGAGAGAGAGAGGGAGGCAAGAGACAGAGAGAGAGAGAGGGAGGTAAGAGACAGGGAGAGAGAGAGGGAGGTAAGAGACAGGGAGAGAGAGAGGGAGGTAAGAGACAGGGAGAGAGAGAGAGGGAGGTAAGAGACAGGGAGAGAGAGAGGGAGGTAAGAGACAGGGAGAGAGAGAGGGAGGTAAGAGACAGGGAGAGAGAGAGGGAGGTAAGAGACAGGGAGAGAGAGAGGGAGGTAAGAGACAGGGAGAGAGAGAGGGAGGTAAGAGACAGGGAGAGAGAGAGGGAGGTAAGAGACAGGGAGAGAGAGAGGGAGGTAAGAGTGTGGGAGAGAGAGAGGGAGGTAAGAGTGTGGGAGAGAGAGGGAGGTAAGCGTGTGGGAGAGAGGGAGGTAAGAGACAGGGAGAGAGGGGAAGGTAAGAGAGGGGGATAAAGGGAGGTAAGGGAGGTAAGAGAGGAGGGATAAAGGGAGGTGAGAGGGAGAGAAGGAGGTGAGAGGGAGAGAAGGAGGTAAGAGTGTGGGAGGTAGAGAGGGAGGAGAGAGAAGTAAGAGAGAGGGAGATACGAGAAAGAAGAAGAGATACTTGATATAGCAAGTCTCTTAAGATATGAGATGGATAGATAGAAACTAGAGAAGTAAATATAGATAAGACATATGGGAGATAAATGAGAGAGATAGAGATAGACTGTATTTTTGGACAACCTATAACTCAACCACTAGAGACTGGACAGTGTGTTTATCAATATTACAAGCCTCAGACAGTGCGGTACAGATTCAGGTCCACCATGGATATCCATAACCCTGCCCGATATCTCATCTATAAATGCTAATTATAAAACAGTAATATTGTGTAAAATTCTGTGGTAGAATTCAGAGGATTTACAAATGCGTTCTCCACTGAAATAAAACCGTTATCGCCTTTCTGAGATTCCCTTTCATTTAATTAAAAAGCAGCGTGTCTCTGGGACCAAGATGGGCGAGAACGTGTTTAATGAATCATCTCTGAAGTCAGAAGTGCTGATGATTTTACTTTTGTTGGGGTTTGTGTGAAAGTGCCAAGAGCCTCATTAAATTTCTTCAAAGTAGTTAATTTCATTTCTTCTTGCAAATTGCAAACCGTGAAGCCAGACCGTCCCAGGGAGGGATTTATAAACACAGCGACGGTTTGAGAGTTTTGATTAAAAGTGATGATTTATTAAAGGATTCTGAAAGATTCCATATTTTTTAGGTTTAAGATAAATCAACGGGAGACACATCAAAACAGACATTACCATGTACATACATGAGGTAAATACATAACACATATTGCTGTGGAGCTCTGGGATACGCTCATACACACCGCACATTACCGTGAGTTTTATTGCTGTGGAGCTCTGGGATACCCTCACACACCGCACGTTACTAAGAGCTTTATTGCTCTAGTGCGCTGCGATACAGTAATGTGCAGTGTGTATGAATTTATCACAGAGCGCCACACCAATAAAGCTCTTGGTAACGTGCGATATGTATGAGGGTATCCCAGAGCTCCACAGCAATAGAACTGTAACGTTCCCCAGGACAGACCTGGTGGGATCCCTGGTGACAGACCTCTATACCTCCGATCCTTAGGATGGTCGGGACTACTAGCCCTATACTTCTAGCAGCCACCAAGGGCAGGGAGATAGTACCACAACAGGACAATGTATTCACTGTGGACAGCGCTACAGTACGTGGCAGGATCAAATGCACACCAGCAGCCACAGGAGACAAACACAACAGGCATGCAGAGAGTGAATCGTTATAACAGACTGCATTAGCAATGATTTTCGCACAGTGTACTGCGATACAGTATATGGCAGGATCAGGCGCACACCAGCAGCACCAGAAGGCAAACACAACAACAGGCAGGGATACAAGGAGAGAATAGTCGTATGGCAGGCAAAGTCGGCAACAGAGCGGGTCCTCAGAATCAAGCAGGGTCAGTAACGATATACACACTAAGGCTCGTGTCAGATGAGCGCAGTGTCAACGTCCATTTTTGCACACATAATAACCTCCGTCACAGCATAGAATAATCGCCAATGGAGCCCCCCACGCAAAGTGCGTCCGCACCGAACTGTGGGCGCACAACGCACGCGCCAAATGGACGCAAGTTAGGGAAGATCGTTAGGCAAGAAAGTTAGGCTGCGTCCGCAACATCCGCGTAGCTTTGTGTGATGGAACGTGGTCAGACGGACTGCATTTATACGTCCAGCATTTTTCACGGACAAAAGGTTTTTCATATTTAATTTATTTTCCCTCCTACATCCGTCAAAAATAACGTCAGTTAAAAAACCGACTGTGTGGCCACTACTGCGTCTTCCGTCAGAAAGTGCGTCCGTACTGCACGGGCTCACAGTCCGTACAAAATGCGCTCGTTTGACACCAGCCTAATTCAGTAAAGCAGTGATGCGGGAAATGAAACTCCACGACAAGCAAGGCGTACAGCGCGCGTTGCTGATTTAAAGGTCCCGGCGACTCCACGTCATCACGCCGCACCCTGCCCCCTGATCGGCCACAGCTGCACTGGGTGCCGTCGGAGCTCCTGGCACTTGGCGGCACCATGTGTCCAGGGCCCCCCCGATCGCCACCCAGTGCCCTGGATGTCACAAAAACTCAGTCATACACACTGCACATTACTGTATCACAGAGTTCCACAGTAACAAAGCGCACAGCAATGTGCAGTGTGTATGAATGTGAGTTTTATAGCTGTGGAGCTCTGTGATACGCTCATACACACCGCGCATTACTGTGAGTTTTATTTGCTGACAAGCTCTGTAACACCCTCATACACACTGCACACAGTACTGTGAGTTTTATTGCTGTGGAGCTCTGTGATACGCTCATACACACCGCGCATTACTGTGAGTTTTATTTGCTGACAAGCTCTGTAACACCCTCATACACACTGCACACAGTACTGTGAGTTTTATTGCTGTGGAGCTCTGTGATACGCTCATACACACTGCACATTACTGTGAGTTTTATTGCTGTGGAGCTCTGTGATACGCTCATACACACTGCACATTACTGTGAGTTTTATTGCTGTGGAGCTCTGTGATACGCTCATACACACTGCACATTACTGTGAGTTTTATTGCTGTGGAGCTCTGTCATATCTCATACACACTGCACATTACTGTGAGTTTTATTGCTGTGGAGCTCTGTGATACGCTTATACACACTGCACATTCTGGACTCGATATCTTTAGGCTAGGGTCAGACGAAAGCATTTTTCCCCGCGAACGTGAAAAAGTGCGTCCGAACGCATTGACGTATTTTTTCACGGAATGCGCAAAAACGGTCAGACGACGCGCATTTTCGGGCGTGATTTTGTACGGATCGTCAATAAAACTCTTTTTGCGTCTGGACGTTATGTAGGCTGGACATTAGCAGCGTTTGACATCTCCTAATCACGCAAACACGCCGCTATGCCGCAGCTGCGCACTCAGTACGTCAGTACTAGCGGTTCAGCATTCTCAGAAAAATGCGTTCAAATTCCACTTGCGTTGCACGGCCGGACTTTTGTGCGGCCGTACATCGTATATTGGCCGTCATTGCCCGTCATCTGCTGCTAGTGCGGCCGTAATTATGTGCGCCAGAACGCACGTTAAAAGTGCGCTGGTCTGACCCCAGCCTTAATGAATTGAAATGACATATGTTACTTACAAAACATAACCTTTTCATTGTCAGGATTGTTTGTTTCTTTTGCTGTTACCGAGAGCAAAGTTTTAATGAGTTTCTGTCTGGTATCTAAACGGCCATCCCTGAACCCCAGCAAGTCAGTGGTATTTATAGGAGTGATATGGCCACGTAATCAGTCACTGTGTCCCGGAATGCTTTAGCACAGTGAGAAAAAAATCCCATCTTCATAGAATAGTAATGACGGGTATTTATGATCAACTTCTGAGCCTCTGATAACCATTTCCATCACGCAGCCGAGAGGACCAACAACGGCCTCTTAAAATGTAGCTTTTTTATGATTCTTTGCAGAAGTGAAATGATTCCTTCCGGATATAATTAAAAAAAAGTGTATCGGCAAGTGTCCTATTGACAATCAAAGTAAAATATCCTACAATTACTGATTTTATTGGCTTTATGACACCTCTATTACCACAAAACATCTTGTCGGGGCCAGAATTGTCCACTGGACTGCATGGTAATATATGATGGGTTTAAATGCGCAGGCTCAGTGGCGTCGAGACTCTTGGAAGTAGGGTTGCCAGATCGGCCATGTTTTCCTGGACACTTATTATTTCATGCAGAGAGGAGCACAGGGAAAAGTGCTGCCCTGCAACATGTATAATTCATATGCTGCAGGAAGGAAATCAAGGCAGGTCACCTGGGATTTGAAATTCTTACCTACAGCATATGGATTATACATGCTGCAGGGTGGCATTTTCCATGCACTGCACACCAGCATGAATAAATTAAGTGTGTCCAGGAAAACATGGAGGATCTGGCAACCCTATTTGGAAGTGTTTTTCTCGTTTGCTCTCAGGATTTTACATTTTTCATTTTAAACACTTTATGCAGATATATATATATATATATATATATATAAATATTCTTAAATATTCGGACGCACACAGAGGCTGTAATAAAAAAAAATATATTTATTGCATAGGATCAACGTTTCAGTCCCAACCAGGACCTTTCTTTAGGCCGATCATGGCCTTCATGGCCGATCTGGCAGTCCTACTTCGAAGAGTCTCAAAGCCACGGAGCCAGCCACATGTAAACCCATCTTGTATTACCAGGCCAGTGGACAATCCTGGCCCCAACAAGATGTTTCATGGCTTCCAACAGGTAGCCACAAACACATTTGGGTAGCCTCAAAACATCCACGCCCTGTTGACCATGTGACCACTGGATCGGAGGACCAGAGGTGTTTGTGGCTATTTGATGGAAGCCAGCAGGATGACGGACAACCATTCTTCTAGATCACCAAGCAGAACGGCCAGCAGCCATTGTATACAGGTCTCCTGGTCCTGCAGTAACTTGAACATTTGTACCAAAGGTCAGAGTATTTGTTGCCGTTGAGATCCCAGATAACACGGATAACTTGCAGCAACCTCGTGGCACATTTGAATTGTGAGTCTTGCAAACTTGCAGCAAGTTTTCACTGGCAAGTCGTTAACTTGCAGCACAAATTCCAGTTGACACTTTTTCAATTTGTAGAAAATTTGCTTTGCAAGCGCTCTGCGAGTCGCAGCAGCATCTCTTGGCTAGATTTCCTACCTGCAATATATGAATTATACATGTTGCAGCCAGCCTGGCATGTTTCCAGGAATTCACCCTCTGAATGAAATAGTTATGTGTCCAGGAAAACATGGCCGATCTGGCAAATCTAGAGCAGTGGTTCCCATCCGTGGTCCTCGAGTACCTCCCAACAGGCCAGGTTTTAAGGATCACCTTGGGAAAATGCAAACTCACTGAACAGCAAATCATATCACCTGTGCTGTGCTTCGGATATCTGGAAAATCTGACCTGTTGGGGAGACTTGAGGATCACCGTTGGGAACCACTGTTCTAGAGCACAGGGAAAAATGCTGCCCGGCAACATGTATAATTCATATGCTGCAGGAAGGAAAATAAGGCCGGCCACCTGGGATTACTTTTTGTTTTCTTACCTGCGGTGTATGGATTATACGTGAAGCGGGGTGGCATTCTACATGCACTGCCCATCAGCATGGATAAATTATGGAAAAACCATGGCCGACCTGGTAACCCTATTTATTTATTTATTTATTTATAAAGTATTTTACCAGGAAGGATACATTGAGATTTCTCTCGTTTTCAAGTATGTCCTGGGTTCAAGAACATTGAAGTGTTACAGTTACAGAAATACAAAGTAATACAATGCAAGATATTAACAACACAAATATACAGATTAACAGAAAATAAATATGTAGGAAATAGTCATTATGTTACATGTTTACAGGTGCATTCTGTATTGAGGTATGTTAGTAAGGAGCTCTTGAGTGACTTAAGACTGGTGGAAGATTTGATGGTGTCTGGGAGGTTATTCCATATTTGTGGTGCTCTGTAGGAAAATGAGGATCGAGCCACTGTCTTTTTGTATTGTGGTATAGCAAGTAAGGTGCTGGTCTGGATCGGAGGTTATAGATGAGGGAGCTGCTGGGGAAGCAGTCTATTCAGGTAGGGTGGCAGCTTCCCCGAAAAGCTCTTAAACACCAGGCTGGAAAGGTGAAAGGGGCGTCTGGATTCCAGCGACTGCCAGTTTAGCTCTTTTAACATGTCACAATGGTGGGTCATGTAGTTACATTGTAGCGCAAAGCGGCAGAATGAGTATACAATGTAGTAAGTTTCTGAAGATGTGTTTGCGGGCAGCTGCATACACTACATCTCCGTAATCAATAGCCGGCATAAGCATTTGTTGTACAATCTGCTTTCTTACGCGGGGCTCAGGCAGGATTTGTTTCTGTACAGGGCACCTAGTTTGGGGTAAAGTTTAGATGAGAGTTTTTCGATGTGGGGGCCAAAGGATAGATTAGGGTCCAACCACATACCTAGATATTTGAAGTGACTAGAAGTGACTGTGGTCAGCGGGCCATTTGATTTTGTCCCAACACATAGATGGGGATTTTGCAATTTGTGTAGTTTAGGTTTTGTTCCAAAGAGCATCGTTACAGTTTTGTCAGTATTTAAAAAAAGTTTGTTGTGTTTGATACACTTTTCTACCTCTGTTAATTGTTCTTGCAGCACGGCTTCCAGCTGTGGAAGATCTGGTTTGCTGGTATAGATCAGTGTCGTCTGCATACATATGTATAGTTGAGGCTTTGCAGACGTTGGGCAGATCATTTATGAATATTGTGAATAGCAGGGGGCCGAGTATTGAGCCTTGGGGTACTCCGCACGTGACTGGGAGCGGGAGGGAGGAGCTGCCAGAAATTGACACATATTGTGATCGGTCGGATACATATGATTGAAACCAGGTTAACGTGCGATCACCAATGCCAGAGTTTTTAAGTTTTTCTAACAAGATGCCATGGTCTACTGTGTCAAAGGCCTTGACAAAATCAAGGAAGATGCTCCAGTTAGGTTTCCTTGTTCCATCCCAGCCTGGATATCATTACAGACTTTTAAAAGGGCAGTTGTAGTTGAGTGATTTTGACGAAAGCCGGATTGATCCGGGGTTAAATAGTTCCAATATTGATAATAATCACGTAATTGTGTGTAGACGCATTTTTCCAAAATTTTTGACATTACAGGGAGCAACGATATCGGACGGTAGTTGGATACCAAAGTACTGTTGCCACTTTTATGGATAGTGTCACGGATCCCCCTGATACTAGAATGGTGGTCCCTATACGCAGGACACTCTCTACCCTTCCGATCCTTAGAGTGGTCGGCACGACTAGACAGACTACTAGAATGGCAGTACAGAGCACATACAAGAGAGACGTCACGGATCCCTCTGCTTATCTGACTAGTGGTCCCTAGACGCAGGACACTCTCTACCCTTCCGATCCTTAGATTGGTCGGCACGACTAGACGGACATAGAATGATACACAAGGACTTAGAATAATTAGCTCTTCCCAAGACCCTAACAACACAAGGGGTAGTCTGATGTGTGCTTAGGGTGCCACACAGACTGACCTCAATACCAGAAATAGAAGAGTTAATACCAATACCAGGGTTACGCACAGAATGGTTCGTTCGCCAATGCCAGGGGTCATACACAGAATCGTTAGTTTGCCAATGCCAAGGGTCATGCACAGAATCGTTAGTTTGCCAATGCCAAGGGTCATGCACAGAATCGTTAGTTTGCCAATGCCAAGGGTCATACACAGAATCGTTAGTTTGCCAATGCCAGGGGTCATACACAGAATCGTTAGTTTGCCAATGCCAGGGGTCATACACAGAATCGTTAGTTTGCCAATGCCAAGGGTCATACACAGAATCGTTAGTTTGCCAAAATATACAAGAGCTCTGCGGGAAGTAACTACCACGTCAGGGCATCGGCGTCTCTGTGAGTCTGGGCTTTAAACCCGGCGGGTCCGCGTCTCCCCGCCAGGCCCCGCCCCCCGGCGTCCCACGTGTGCGGAAGCGACCGCAATATCACTCGGCGCCTGGCCAGCGAGCAGCGAGGAAGCTGCTGCCAGGCGCCGGGGGGGTGCGGGGGCCACCGTGACAGATAGGTACCACTCTCGCAGTCTTCCAGAGTTTGGGTATGTATCCAGTCGCCAGTGATTCATTGGTTAGGGTTGCGACAGGATTTGCAATTGCCGGTGCACTGATTTTCAGCAGCATTGCTGGTATTTGATCAGGTCCAGACTGGTATTTCATTTTTTGCTTACGGAGAAGTTTAGTAACGACACTGACAGGCACTGGTCTAAAACTGAATTCCTGTCTGATATAGGGACTTTGCACAGTTGGAGGGGCCTGACCTGCATGAGGCCTTTCTGATTGCATGTCATTTCCTAGCTTGGCAATCAAAGTGGTGGCGCATCCAACAAAATAACCATTAAAGGCATTTGCTACTTCTAGGGGGTGTTGCAGGGTTTGGTTGTTTACTTTGACAGCAGCCGGCTGGGAGTGGACTGGGGGTGCTTGTATGTTACTTACGGTTCTCCAAAAGTTTCTAGGGTTTGATATGTTATTGTTTAGATTTTCATTGAAGTAATGGGCTTTAGCCATTTTTGTTTGTTTTGTGCATTCATTCCGGCATTTTCGGTATTCGCAGTGATCGTTCATGGAACCAGTACTCTTGAAATTTGACCACAGTGAATCTCTAAGACGGTACATTAGTGTAAGATCAGCTGTAACCCAGGGGAGATGGGTCCCTTTTACTCGCACTTTACGCAGCGGGGCATGGGAATTCCAGACTTGCAGCAGCTCAGACTGAAAGTATTCAATTGCACAGTCTAGGTCTGGGATTAGGTTTAGTATTTGGGGGGCCCAGTAGTCCTGCTTTGCATGGGGTCCCCGCAAGGTGGCCCTAGCCCTATAATCTAATAAATTTTATGTGGGAGTTTGTTTGGTGGGGGGGGGGGTGAAACTGTGAATTCACTAATCGGTTAAAACCAGGCCTAAAATAAATATTTCTGTTTATTCCACAAAAACTTGATTTGCAGCATTTGAAGGTGAAGTAACAGAGGCCGCTATCACCGCCCGGGACGCCTGGATATACCCAGACGTGGGTTTATTAATTGGCTTATTATGGCAACTGATTGTTTTCTTCCTGCAAATGTCTCCAATCTATATATCTGTGGAAATGCATTACATGACCGGTGATTTCTTCTCGTTTTCGTGAGGAAAGCGTGAAGAGAAATAGATTTTATTGAAATGTAGGCCAAGTAAATATCAGGCAGCCTCGCAGGGACGGGAGGTTTTATAGTGATATCGATTGACAGCCAAATAACCTGACTGAGGGGGGGTGGGTGTACGTTAAAAAGCTTAAATTGTCCCTGTTACCTGACATTTTCTTTCTATAAATCATTTTAAAATAACGATCTACATGGACGGACATTATTCTCCCTGCAGCAAATCAATTTGTTGCCGTTTGAGCTGACATTTGCTTGAGTATCCGTGAGGGGGTTCTGGCGCACAGGCCGCCATTTTGGAATGATGTCATAATAATAACAAACCCTCGGTGACGGATACTGATAGCAGAAAACATGGCTGCAGATAGAAAGCGTGTGGTGGCAGAGGCCATTTAGATACGGGGTTTGAGTTGTATTGAAGTGGAATCAGGCTGGAAGATGGTCGCCATTGTGAGCCAGGCGGCCATCTTGTTCAGAATATTGGTTCACTTGAAAATAACTAGGTAGATTTCGGTAGAAACTAGAATGAAGCTTACATAGAATTTTAGGAATGTGTTAGATTAGCAGAGATGCAATTAAAATTGAGGAAGATCCGGGCCGCTCTTGGCACGGAGAGACAGGATGAGAAACAGTTACATCAAGGTCACAAAGCCCTGCAGAGAGACAAAGAGAGCGTAGAAAACAGACCATGTCTTATCTGTGACAAATAAACATAGGCTCTGGGGAGGTGGGCACGGCCCGGATTGAGTGCCGCAACAAATCACGAACTGTCAGACTAACCTGAAGTTTGCCAATTTATGGCCAATGTATGGAATGCCTTTGTAATTAACCAAGGGAGGTACTAACCCACGTGGGGTGGGATAGTGTCACCAGGAGGTGGGCTAATTGGGATGCACCTAATTACGTATTCGGGGTATAAAACCCCTTGTCGGGGTGAGTTCGGGGCTCACTCTTTGCGATTTAATCCCGTGTGAGCATTGTGTGACGACACAAATAAAGTTTGCCTTTCCTGAAGAGACTCGTGTTCAGACAATCCTTGCTCGTGTCCGGTCCGGCTTCGTCCCGAGTGAACCTAGCAGATTCCGGTAACATTATCTCCCAGCATTCCAATGGGCAGAAAACAGGAAGTGTTTTGAACTTTCTGCTAATGGTCAGTTCCCAACATGTCCGCAGTTAATTTCTTTTTCTTTTTCTTTTGATATAAACAGTGGTTAAAATACCAAAGGGGTTATTCAATAAGAGCCAAACTTGCCACCGAATTGCGAATTTCTCCATACGGTGCAATTTCGTGACAGTTTGGCTATTCACAAAGCTTTCAATTCGCCAAATATTGGTGAATTACAGCAGAACATGGTGCAGTTCGCCTCAGATCCCTGCAATTTGGCGATCTTCAGTGGCAGCGAAGTTATCCCATACAGAAATAATGGTTAATCGATTCAGAGAACGCCGAAATGCCCAGTCTTCCGTTGGTTCAGTTCAACAGGTTTAAACAGGCGAATCCCATAGGATTCAATCAGGTCTATTCAGAGAGGGGTGAAAACCAGGAGAATGACTGGAGAAGTGAAAATTCTAGGTCAAAATAGCCGATTTGGAAAGTGAGATAAACGGGAGAATTTTTTTGGTTTGGGTATTTTGACCTAGAATTTTCTCTTCTCCAGTCATTCTCCTGGTTTTCACCTCTCTCTGAATAGACCTGATTGAATCCTAATCAGGTCTATTCAGAGAGAGGTGAAAACCAGGAGAATGACTAGAGAAGTGAAAACTCTAGGTCAAAACCAATATAGCCAAACCAGAAAATTTTTCCCTTTTATCTCACTTTCCAAATCGTCTATTTTGACCTAGAATTTTCACTTCTCCAGTCATTCTCCAGGTTTTCACCTCTTTCTGAATAACCCTGAATGTAAAAAATATATATATATATTTTTTTTTTATAAAAAGAAAATTATTCAACCGTTTATTCTTTTTGCAGCAAAAAGCTTTCTATTTTTTTTGGATTTTCTTTAGGTATTTTTCTGGATTTTTTTCAGTGGCCGTTTTTTATTATTATTCTGTAATAGATTGTTTTATTATTTTATAGGACCATGTTTAGTATTTCCATGCATTTCAATGTTTTTTAGTTTTAAACACCTTTTTTTTTTTCCTTTTCTTTTCTTAAATTGCAGAGTTCTGTTTTCTTTATTTTATCCACCAGTTCAGCGGCTGATGTGTGGCGGTCAGTTCGGCTGATCCCTTTCAGCGCACTTTGGGGACCCTGCGTTGAATACTGAAATCACCGAAGTCACATTTCGGTGCTCTCTGAATAACCCCTATAGTATTTTAATATTATCATTTGGGTATCGCCAACAGTGTCCGCAGAGCTTTACGATAAGCATTGGGAAATTAAAATGACTAATTTTAGAAACAATCATGGGAACCAGAGGCAAGAGGTGTACAGGGCCCTGATCAGAGGAGCTTACAATCTAGAGGCTGTTTGTGACTGCTGAATTAATGCCGTGACACTTGGAAGACGGGGCTTTTGTTAAAAATGTTGCAATCTTGTGGGCGATTGCAACATTTTTAACTTTGAAAATATATTTTACAGGGCGCAGCAGCATTTGCTACGTGCAGTGATAGACCCGTCATGGGATGGGTGCGTTTCCCAACTTTCAGCCACTCAAGATTAACTAAGAGGTGCACTTAAATAAAGGCCAGAGCCATTAGTCGCTGGATTCCTGCCCATCACACGGGTCCCGAATAACACATTCTGTTATCCATGTTTGTTCCTTTTTGTTAAAGGGCTTCTCGGTGAATCAAACACGACGGCATTAATTGAGGTGGATCATTTAGTCTGAGATGATACAAAATGACGCAGAGGACTCTATCTGCTCTGTTACAGAATGTGATCCTAAAGCTCCAGCGTGTCTGTTTATAATACAGAGAAATATTGTGCGAAAAGGAAAATATTTGGAATTTAAGATCAGGGCTCGAGTGTTAATTAGAATGCTTCTATACCCAGCTCCTCTAGTTTGTAAGGTCCCGTGAGCAGGATCCTTTATGGCAGGGCTGTCAAACTCACGGCCCCCAAGATGTTTTGCCTACAATTCCCAGAATTCTGTAAATGCGATAGATTGGGAATCAT
Source organism: Leptobrachium leishanense (assembly GCA_009667805.1). Taxonomy (NCBI): domain Eukaryota; kingdom Metazoa; phylum Chordata; class Amphibia; order Anura; family Megophryidae; genus Leptobrachium; species Leptobrachium leishanense. The sequence goes on from CM019069.1 coordinate 20,264,644, forward strand.
GGGAGTGGTAGTTCAGAAACATCGGGGGGGGGGAGTTTGACAGCCCTGCTCTACAGCATTTCTGTCATTTTTGCCTTTTTACTTTCATATTAAGGCTAGGGTCAAACGAACGCATTATTCGCAGCGACCGTCAAAAAGTGCGTCCGAACGCATTGACGTATTTTTTCACGGAATGCGCAAAAACTGTCAGACGACGCGCATTTTCGTGCTTGATTTTTTTTTTACGGATCGTCAATAAAACACTTTTTGCGTCGTTATGTAGGCTGGACATTAGCAGCAAAAAAGAAAGTGGTGGGCGCCCCAGCTTGTACTGCCACCAATTCTCCACAGCCAACCAGAAATCAGTGGTTTCCCCCAAACCAATGTGTCAAGGTTACAAAGAATATGTATCTGGCGGCGCGATGGTGGTCGCTCTTGGATCGTATGGTGGTTCTCTTGTGATGTGTCATCCATATGGGTATAATAAAAAAGAAGCAAATGACATAATAGTGCAGAGCGAATATATAGTGTATAATACAGATTAATGTCCACTCATCCCACTCACAAATAAGGAGCCCCAGCACTGGCTCTGAGTGGGTAGACGCATTCGGGTCCTTTGCTTCTATATTCGAAAGGTGACCCCACACCCTTTTAGGTGGAAGGATCCTCTTCCAATCACGGTGTATGTGAAGACATAAAAACAAGCAAAATTGCTTGTGCAGGTCCACTGATGCTAAAGTGGATATAATTACACAAAGGGTTAACTCACATTTGGTGGAGCTTATAGCCAAGCTCTAGGTGGGAACGCCTATGGACTTATTCTCAGGTTAAGTCCATGAAAACCCTTAGGATTCAAAAACACCAGGGACTGGTGCAAGTAAAATAAAATGTATTAAAACATAAAAGAAAGTAAACCTGGCACAGCCAGGTGACCAGGACGCGTTTCGCCACGTGCTGTGGCTTCCTCAGCTGGTTTACAGGTAGTACCGGACAGGTTGTGTATATATAGTGTCCTCTTATTGATCAAATTGTCCCCAGGTGTTGGAGATGCAATGTCATTAATGTACAGACAAAAATATGATGCAGAGAAGGAGGAATTGAATAACTGCGATAATAAAGGAGCGGCGCGGAGGGGGGGGGGATAAAATAACTTCTATATTTCACCCATTTTGTTCCTGTCTGCTTGGAATATAATTGTATGGACTTTATTGGTTTTCTATTTTATGTTATGAAAAAGGAAAAAAAAAAAATTCCGATTGATCCTGTACTAAATCGCGTCAGACCTGGCCTCATTATAAAATGTTTCTACACTAAGGATTATTTGAGCTTTTTCCTTTAGGTGTCACGATAGCGTCCCTTTCAATTAGACTAGGGATGTCAAACGCTGTCCCCTCCCCAGACGCTGATGCCTACAATTCCCTGAATACTTTGAATGCAATAAATGGTGAGAGAATTATGGGAGTTGTAGTTCAGGCTTGTGCACTGATTTTTTTTTTCGGTTGGATTCGGTTCGATTTTTCAGATTTTTAAAATTTTCGATTCGGCTCGTTTCGACCGATTTCGGATTCGGTTCGGCTCGTTTTTCGGGTACATTTTTTTTCGGAATATCGACCATTTTTCGTATTTTCGTGTCACTGTGCTCGGTTTTTGTATCGACTTTTCGTGATTTCAGAAATTTTCATTTTTCGGAATTGTACATTTTTCGGAATATCGACCATTTTTCGTATTTTTCGTGTCACTTTGCTCGTTTTTTGTATCGACTTTTCGTTTGTTGGGAAAATTTTCGTTTTCAGAAAAGTTTCGTTTTTCGGAAAATTTTCGTTTTTTCCGAACGTCTGTTCTCCTCGTTTGACACATTTCAAGTCCATTCGAAAAATCCGAAAATATTTCGTTTCGGCTCGGAAAACGTTTCGGATCTGACATTTTCGGATCTAAAAATTTTCGGAAATTCGGCCGCATCCGAAAACACGAATCGGGAAATTTCGTGAAAATTCCGAAATTCCTAAACGCACATCCCTAGTTCAGAATCATCTGGGGGGGCAGAGTTTGAGACCCCCTGGGACCCTTCACCTGACCTTATGCTCCAGTCGCCTAGCTGTGAAAAATACTTTGTTCTTGTTCTCGACCAGCATTTTGTATAAGCAGTCAATTTCAAACAGAGACGGCTCCATAGTCACATGGGCTATGGTCTGTTGCTGAAGGAAGCCAGTTTAACCCTCTACTGCCGGGTGGGTTGCACCCAGCGGGAGGGTGTTGACGCCCTGCTTGCCAGCTGCTGCAGTGGGCCCGTCTACACAGCTGATGAGCAGCAAGTGTCATTGGCTGCTGGGGGATTGCCTATGGCACATGCCACCTGGTGGACGGGCCTGTTGCGGCCCATAGACACCAACGATGCGTGCTATGCTGCCCTGTGGCGTTCAGTCCCACCCACCACGAAGGCGGCATAGTATGTCCCGGTGCAGTAAGGCAGGGGGCGCACTAGGTGCGCCTGTATTGCCATACTTACTTTCACAGCCATGTGACGCTGCAACAAAATGCGCGCGTAGCAAGCGTCCGCCCAGAAAGCTTCTCCGTTGACGCACTAGTCGTGCGTCAACAAGGCTGCAAAGCGTGGTCCTCCTATGGAGGACCACGCTTTGCAGTGCTGAGCGCACTCAGCGCACTCAGCGGCTGCGTCAAGTGGAAGGAACGTCCATTCTCAGACATTCCTTCCACACTCGTGTGCCCCCAGCCAAGGTTAATCTACCCACTCCAAGGGAAATAAATATTCAGATGACCCAGAAGCCTCTAAAGGGGCAATGAGGGGGTCCGGATTCATCAGGGTAGGAGCAGTCAAGTGGGGCCTTGCCAGTTGGTGGCTTGGAACAGCCATGCGTACCATGGTCACAAAAATTGCAACGCGATGCCCATTTTCAGAAAAATACAATGTATGTGGTCACGGCATAGATATAAATCTTAAACCATCTTCTGGGAATTGTAACCGCATCGAAAGCCGTAAATACTACAATAAAACGGAATTTTATAAAACTATCGCTCAAGAATATATTATTAAAACACATTATACACAAAGATTTTTTGAAGAGCAGAAGAAAGTCGTACATTAACTGACCAGGAATAAACTTTCAGGAGCAGAATCCTATGATGGCTCGGCGAGTTTCTTCGACAGCAGGTGTGAAATACTGCGGTTTCTTATATTATTTGTATGGAAGCTTTGGCTGAAATGTAAAAATGAGCTGCTAATTAAGAGACTCTACATGCGAAAATACAGCACGGCAAAATAAAACAAACAGGGGTGTCGGCGCGCACCGGGTACTGCGCTACGTCACACGTGTTGGACGGTGATGAGAATTCTAGGATTGCAGTGACGGCATTCGGTGTGATATATATAATTTTTTCTTTTCGCCATCGAATTCAATGCGTGGGGTTGACTTGACCTTTTATTTTTTTTAATTATTTTTTTTAGGTATCTGTCCAGATTTTTGAGGCAAGAAAAAAAAAAGGGGGGGGGGCTGGTTTATTATTATTGTTATTTTTTTCTGCTTCGGCTGCATTCCTACAGGGCTATCCTTTTCAGCACCAAGGACAGGTTTGTTTTTTTTCCCCGCAGTGTTTTTTTTTTTTTTTTTCCTTCTTCATTCCACAACCTGTCCATCGGTTGACACTCGCTTGTCCACAGACGCTTCCAGTGTACAACCCCGATCGGGAAACGCCGTTGTCCATAGGCAGATGACCAAGTCGAACCAAGATGACCAAGTTGTCCGACTACGGTTCCAGTGGACGGGCAGCCTAAAGCAGTTAAAGCCTGCCATGGGGGGTACATTGTGTACTCCATGCTTTACTAATTCAGAGTGTATCCTTACACTTTGGCTGATGGAGCTTAGGGATGTGCGTTTCGGGTTTCAGAATTTTCACGAAATTTCCCGATTCGTGCATCCGAATTTGGCCGATTTTCCGAAAATTTTCAGATCCGAAAACAGCAGATCCGAAAAAAAATTCGAGCAGAAACGAAAAACTTTTTGGAATTTTCGAATGGAGTAGAAATGTGTAAAATCGAAATTCATTTTCGTTCAATTCGTGATTTCGGCTCCATTTCAGTAATTTCGGACATCGTATTTATTTCGCTGATTCTGTAATTAAATTTTGTATCATTCCCATCTCAATGTTTCCTTCTTGTAAGGCTAGGGTCAGACGAAAGCATTTTTCCCCGCGAACGTGAAAAAGTGCGTCCAAACGCATTGACGTATTTTATCACGGAATGCGCAAAAACGGCCAGACGACGCGCATTTTCGGGCGTGATTTTGTACGGATCGTCAATAAAACTCTTTTTGCGTCTGGACGTTATGTTGGCCGGACATTAGCAGCGTCTGACATCTCCTAATCACGCAAACACGCCGCTATGCCGCAGCTGCGCACTCTGTACGTCAGTACTAGCGGTTCAGCGTTCTCAGAAAAATGCGTTCAAATTCCACTTGCGTTGCACGGCCGGACTTTTGTGCGGCCGTACATCGTATATTGGCCGTGATTGCCCGTCATCTGCTGCTAGTGCGGCCGTAATTATGTGCGCCAGAACGCACGTTAAAAGTGCGCTAGTCTGACCCCAGCCTTAAACCAGAGAAATCTCAATGTATCCTTCCTGGAAAACCAGAGAAATCTCAATGTATCCTTCTTGTAAAACCAGAGAAATCTCAATGTATCCTTCTTGTAAAACCAGAGAAATCTCAATGTATCCTTCTTGTAAAACCAGAGAAATCTCAATGTATCCTTCCTGGAAAACCAGAGAAATTTCAATGTATCCTTCTTGTAAAACCACAGAAATCTCAATGTATCCTTCTTGTAAAACCACAGAAATCTCAATGTATCCTTCTTGTAAAACATGAGAAATCTCAATGTATCCTTCTTGTAAAACCACAGAAATCTCAATGTATCCTTCTTGTAAAACCACAGAAATCTCAATGTATCCTTCTTGTAAAACATGAGAAATCTCACTGTATCCTTCTTGTAAAACCAGAGAAATCTCAATGTATCCTTCCCGGGAAACCAGAGAAATCTCAATGTATCCTTCTTGTAAAACCAGAGAAATCTCAATGTATCCTTCCCGGGAAACCAGAGAAATCTCAATGTATCCTTCTTGTAAAACATGAGAAATCTCAATGTATCCTTCTTGTAAAACATGAGAAATCTCAATGTTTCCTTCTTGTAAAACATGAGAAATCTCAAGGGCAGAATTATCGTATCGTATCCTAAAAACCATTAGTTTACGTCAAAACGAATAGACACTTTGAAACGAGGAGAACAGACGTTCCGAAAAACACGAAAATTTCTGAAATCACGAAAAAAAAAAGTCGATACGAAAAACGTACCGAACCGAACCGAAACGGAGATCGGTTGAAACGAAAATTTACAAAATCCGAACGAACCGAACCAAAAAAAAATCGTTGCGCAAGCCTAATGGAGCTGGAAGTTGCTATTGAGGATTTATTTATTTATTAGTTTTTAAAAGATGGGAGTCTCGCATTTAATGATCTCTCTGACCTTTCATTTATTTATTTGCAAAGGATTTTTCCCAGGAAGGATACATTGAGATTTCTCTCGTTTTCAGTATGTCCTGGGTTCAAGAGCATTGAATTGTTACAGAAATACAAAGTAATAAAATGCAAGATATTAAAAACAAAACACAAATATACAGATTAACATATCATAGGATGGGCTAGAAACTTGGGTTAATTAGAGTGATTTGCAAAGTGGAAGCAGCTGGAAAGTAAAGTTACATGATATTTTAGACCAGCACTGGGAGGATGGGGTCGGCGGGTGGGACAGCAGAGTCCAGAAGCAAGCGCTGTGGCAGAGGGAGATGCGAAGAAAGAGGTTGCAGAGTTAGAGTGTGGGCTCTATATGCCAGGTATTTTAATGACATGGTGAGGGGGTGGGGAGGCCATATGGGAGCATGTGTTTAACAAAGCAGAGCATAAATGTATCAAGAAAATAACAAACAGCCAAAATATTACCGTAGATACTCGAGTATAGCGCGACCCGAATATAACGCGATGGGTAGAGATTTATTATGGAAATGAGAGATTACTCAAGACTCGAATATAACGCGAGGAACAGAATTGTACTGTACCCGTAAACAATTAAAATCCTTCCAGGTTCTCTTAACACAGTCTGGCTCCCCCTCAGGTCAGAGTGTTCTGCTCTAGAATGATTGCAGTTGTTACTAAGTATGAAGCCGCCGGCCACCCGTCTTCTTTACTACCAATTTAGATGGTCGGTGGAGGCGAGTGAGGTAAATGATTGAACAAAAAAATACAAATAAATGTATTTAAGGGAGCGCAGTACATATATTGATGGAAATTGTAAACAAGGATTGACTTAGCTTTAAATTAATCAGCATAGGGTTGAACCTTCTTATTCGGAAATCTGATCATATAATGTCATCATCCTACATAAAAAGAAATATAAATTGCGTAGTACAGTATGACAGTTTATAACACACTAAGTGGTGTAAATGGTCGCACTCACAAAGATGGAGCCCCCAATGGCTCGTATCAACTGGCCTTTAGGTCTCTTATAGGAGGGGGACCTCGCCCATATAGGATGTCTTGAAGTTTTCCTGGGATAGAGGATAACCAAAGGTGGAGTCTCCAATGCCTCTTATCAATTGGCCTTTAGATCTCTTGTAGAGGGGAAACTTCGCCCATGTATGAATTTTTTTCTTTTGGATGGCAGGATGTACCTCAAATGTAAAGGATAACGCTATAGTGCATTATCATAGATACACAAATAAGGTATATAAAAGTGAAAACTCACGTGATTCAGAGCCTTCCGATATGATGGCTCTGTATATAAAGCATATGAACCTCTTATTTGGTCAGAGGGGGTCCTTCCTCCAGGATAGAGATAGATAAACTTCCAAAATGAAGAAAATTGAGCATAAAAATAGAAAATTGAGCATAAAAATAAAAGAAAATTTAATAAGAATAAAATCCGAAGGGGACAAAATCCGAAAATACACCCAATTGATATTGGTAAGGTGACAGGTACACCCAATAGGTGAGCAGCATTATACACTACCAGTTCACTATATGAGATAGCGCCGATACTCTGAACGTCTTTTCGTTCTATTTTTGAGGTAAATGATTGGCTTAAACCGAGCGTGCCCTCTGGCTGTGATGGATCCCGTCACTCCCAAATCCGGGAGTTCCTGAAGTGTTTGCAAGCAACAGGGAGCCCGCGTTCAGATCAGCGAGACTACCGGGAGACAGGATCCAGAGCACGGCAATTTTTTTAAAAATTTTTTTACACGCGTTGCAGATGTCTCGAATATAACGCGACCCCTCCAATTTTAAGGTAAATTTTTGTCACCGAAATCTAGCGTTATACTCGGGTATCTACAGTAATAGATAGATGCAAGCATAAAATATGAACAGTAGGATTAAAGTCGAGATATTTTTATTATTATTTTTTTTAACTTTACTTCTTTTTTCTGTAACAGCCCTTTTTATTATCATTCAATGGATTTTATATGTAAATTTCAGACATTTTCGCTCAGTAGTTTCTTTGCAAACAGCGTTTCACTTTTCAAACATTCACGCAAACTGTTTTGCTAATTTATTCACTGCCTCGTCTGCGGTGTCGGCTTTTTCCGGAGGCTTTGCTGTGTGTGATCGGCTCCTGCTTGGGTTTTTCCGGCGTCTTCGACGGGTTAATCCAGATGTTTTTGCCGGGTTTTCGGCAGCTTTTCCCTGCATTTCGACAGCCCTGTGGTGCTTGCTGAATACACCGCAGGGTCGCCGAAATGGGAAAGCCGATTTGCACCGAATTGAAGAGAACGAAAAGTCACCGAACGTGCGGTGACTTTTCGAATCTCTTTGAATAACCCTGTATGTGAAAATAACTCTCTGTTTCGGCTGGAGCGTCAAAATTCGGATGTGGCCAAATTGGAAGGTGAATTTAAATCCGCGCCGTAGGATACCTCTCTCAACTGTAAGTTCCCTCGAGCAAGGTCCCCCAATGTGTTGTTATCCTTGTTACATTGGAGCAGCAGGTATAGCTTAACACACATCTTGTAGAGCGCTGGAGAATATGTAGGCACTATATAAAAATGAAGTGATATTCTTATTGATATTGTTACTCTTGTTGTTTAAAATATACTTTAAAGGGAGAAATATTGGCCTGAATGAACTTTATTATGTAATGGGCTGGAAATATTAGTACAAAGAAAAATGACAGGGGTTATTCAATAAGAGCCGAATTTGCCACCGAATTGCACCAAACGGTGAATTTCCCCGAATGGTGCAATCTCGAGGGTGTTCAGCTATTCAGAAAACTGTCAATTCGCCAAATATTAGTGAATTGCCATGAAATACAGAGCCTTGAAATTCTCCAATAGAGAAGTAATGGTTAATCAATCTATTCAGAAAATTCCGGACTGTATCGACCTGTTGGCAAAATGCCCAGATTTTTAGTGATTTCAGTTTGAGAGTTTTAAACGAGTGAATCCCATAGGTCTGAATATATAGAAACGAAAAAAAAAAACTTTGTTGAATAAAAAAAAGATTAAAAAAAAAGTTTATTCTTTTCATTTGCAGCAAAAAATCCTTTTTAGAATTTTTAGGCAGTTTTATAATTTTTAGGGGATATTTTTGAGTCTTTTATTTATTTTTATTTTTTTATGGCGTGTTTTTTATTTTTCATATTCTTATTTTATAGGACCAATTTTATTATTTTTATGCATTTTAATTGTTTTAAACGCCTTTTTTAAAAATTGTGCTGTTACTTCCAGTTCGGCGGATTCCACTTGGCGTTCTTCAGGGACCCGGAAGTGAATTATGAATTCCACGCAGGGTTGACGAACTGAAGTGACTGAAGTGTGCCAAACGAGAGTGCTCTCCGAATAACCGTGTGTGTGTGTGTGGTGTGTGTGTGTGTGTGTGTGTGTGTGTGTGTAATAAATAAATCAATAAATAAAAAATATATATATATATCTCAACATTAACATTTATAGGTTTTTCATTTCTCCGTTGCTTACTGCCTTGTTTGTTTCCTGATTATCAGAGTTTAGGTACAAGAGAATATATCTCCGTGGAAAGAAAAGTGAATTTGCACTTTGAACTTGTCGTGTGGCCGGCCGCCTGTTTTCTTGGCTTTTCATTGGTCGCAGGTAAGGGGTGTGTATGATGCTCTGTTATTTAGTAAATTGTCATACACAGCACCGCTCCGCTGAGATCCGTGTTATTAAACCGGCGACTCTGGCAGGATGAAAATTGACATTCACAGTCACATTCTTCCTAAGGAATGGCCGGATCTCAAAGAGGTAATAAAAGTTTTCTTTGAAAATCACCAAAAAGAAAAATCGATATTTAGTGGGTTATTCAGAGAGCGCCGTTTTTTTGCCGAAGTTCAGTAGATATCAACGTTGTTGCAATTGTGACCAAGGTCTGCATTTCACAAAAAGGAAATTCAAACAGCTGCAGGAGAAGCTTCACTGTGAAGCTTCTTCTGCCACAGTTTGAACTATCCTTTTGTGAAGCATTGACGTTTATCACCACTGCAAGAATCTGATTCTTTTTCTTTTTCACAGTTTGTTTGCAACTACTGCAGACTCTACTGTTGCGCGTATAACCACTTTAGGCCGGTGTCAGACGAGCGTTTTTACGAGCGGAAGGAACATCCATGAGTGGACGTTCATTTCACTCTGACGCCCGTCTGGTCACCTCGCTGAGTGCAGTTAGTGCGCTCAGCGCTGCAAGGCTCGAGCCTCTTATGGAGGAGCGCGCTTTGCAGCCCCATCGACGCGCGTCCTAGTATGTCGATGGGGAGGCTTTCTGAACAGATGCAGCACGCCTGCTGTAGCACTCGCAATTCGTGCGCACGCTTCAGAGTGTGGCCGGCCCCATCACAGTGTCACAACGCTGCGACAGACATCGGGAGGCATGTGAGTACGGGCGCTCGTCTGCCAACAGCCTTAATGTAGCATTATTCCTTTGACAATAATGTCATCATATTTTGTGGCTGATAAAGACACCATTTGTAGAGCTTTCAGGGTCCCATACCAGGTTTGATTCCTTGCAGGAATGTTTGGGCCTTTTCATCCTACCAAGGCATAGGCGTCTCTACGGGGGGGGGAGGGTAATTTCCCCTCCTCCAGGAGGTCGACCGAGGTGCAATAGGAAAGGACGGAGTCTGGCCTTTCCTACGATATCCAAAATGACCATATTCAATGTAAAACGAAAAAAATAATAAATAATAAATTCATAACTATGTTTTTTTTCCACCGGGTTAAATGGCTCAGCATTGCAGGGGTTAAACCTCCGTTTATCACATTGTGTATTATTTTCGTTTTTCGCTAGTGAAACTTCTAGGTCAAAATAGGTCACTTTCCAAATCGACTATTTGGTCTAGATTGTTCTCTTCTCCTGGTTTTCACCTTTCTCTGAATAACCCTGCCTGTGTCTCTTTTCGTTCTTACAGGTCTATTGACTAAAGGTGAACCTCAGGAGAATTGGCATTAGAAGTGAAAATTCTAGGTTAAAATAGCTAAATCAGAAAAATTCTCCCATATTATGCCGGATGCACACGAGCGCACTCAGAATGGAAGGAATGTCCACGAGAGTTGACGTTCCTTCCACTCGACGCCCGCCTGCCCCCCCCCCCTCAGCGCTGCAAAGCGCGATCCTCCTATGGAGGATCGGGCTTTGTAGCCCCGTCGATGCGCATCCTAGCGCATCAACGGTGAGGATCTCTAGGAGGACGCATGCTACGCGCGCACATAGTGTGCGCGCACAAGCTTTTGACCGGCCCCGTCGCAGCATCACAACGCTGCGACGGACACCGGTAAGTGCGTTTTAACGCACGTACTGTGCGCAGAAGAATACACTGTTTGCACCGGCCTTATCCCACTTCCCAAATCGGCTTTTTGGTCTAGATTGTTCTCTTCTCCTGCAAAATCTCCAGAGTTTTACCTTTTAGTGAATATACCTGTTAGGATAGAAATTGTATGAGGGACACTATGTCCCAGCTCCTTCCAAGCTTCCGATCATAGAATTATTTTGACACAGAGGCCACTTCTCTTTAACAATCAACAAGCGTTGAGGATACTTCTGACCCCCCTGATCTATCGTCTCAAGTTGCTGTAATTCCTCTATTTAACATTGAAATATTTCCCCGAATTCAAACGTCATATTCCCTGTGCTGTGTGCATGTTGCTGTTGTTGTTACAAAGTCGTGACCCCATGGACAACGTTCCTCCAGGCCTTCCTGTCCTCTACCATCTTCAGGAGTCCATTTAAGCTCAAGCCTAATGTTTCAGTGACTCCATCCAGCCACTTCATTCTCTGTCGTCCCCTTCTCCTTCTACCCTCAATCTTTCCCATCATTAGGCTCTTCTCCAGTGAGTCCTTCCTTCTCATTAGGTGACCACAATATATGAGTTTCATCTTCAGGATCTGGCCTTCTAAAGAGCAGTCAGGGTTGATCACCTCTGTGCTTAGCATCAGCTTATATCCATTCTACCTGTTATAATTGACCTGTGGGTTGTTGTCACAAGTCAATCCGTAAACCAGTATCTCCTAAAACTAACCATAGAGGTCAATTATAATAATCCTCTTTTAACGCTCGGCAACGTAGATTATTTTTTCTCAAACCTTACCATACAGTGCTGTGTGAGTCAATTCACTATGAAGCACTTTGTGTAAATAAACCGCTAATTAGTGAATTTACACTTAAAATCCGGGAGTGGAAACGGGATTTAAT
>CM019069.1:20281373-20317451 GCA_009667805.1 Leptobrachium leishanense
TAATTAACTCCTTGTAGCCTGAACACATTCTTGGTTTTTCCACTTTCGTTTCTTTTTTCTTCTACAGATTCTCTTTTATGTTTGCAGGTACGCTGAGCCGGGGGGTAGCGCTGCGTTCAATATGTGTTTCTGCCGCTCAGCTGACCTAAGAATACAACAAACTGTGAGGATCTTTCTAGAAATAAACCTTTATAACGGAGCACGGTGCTGGGAAGGCTAACACGGCTGCATAGAGGGTTCTAAAAGATGGAACCGGGAAGAATGGAAAGCAGACCTTGACTTGGGCCTCAGGATAGTCCTTCAAGAGGTTACAAGTATTTATAAGGCACCTACAAGTTCCGTAGCGCTGTACGATGGGTGAGACAGAACAACAACTATGCATAGACGTTACACACACGGAACAGTAGGAGAGAGGACCCTGCTCAAGAGCTTACAATCTAAGAGGAGAGGGGCGACACACTAGATGTGGGTAAATAGCTTAGCATGAGAAGTAATGGGGGGCATGGGGGGGCTGTGCGGGAAGACTGAGCTGAAAAGGTATTAAATGGGGGATTATGGAGTGAGCCGATGGACGTCTCCAAAGTAATGTGTTTTTAGAGGTCAGCGGCGCACACTGGAGACACGGGGTACATCGAGGGTCACAGTTCAGCAATAGAGAATTCAGACTTGAGGTCCCCTGGTGGACAGTACAATCAGCCCATTCTCCCCCATTTTTCCTTTTGTGATTCCATTGGTGCCTAGGCTCAATCCATCTCAATCCATCCTGCCTCTGCCCAGTCCTTTGATCTCGCATTGTGTCTCTGCCCAATCCCTCTCAACCTCCAATGTACTTATGTCCCAATATTTCCATTGTGCCTACGTTCCATTCCCCTAGCAATCATTGACCTATCCTGTTGCGACTTTGCATCATCCCTTTTAGTCCCACACTTTCATACCCATTGTACTTCTGATCCATGTCTCTCTCCATCCCATTGAACCATTACCCCACCATTCTACCCCATTGTGCCTCATCATGTTACATTTCACCATCTTTGTCTCTGTCCAATACATTAATTGAATCTCTATCCCACCCCTCTCTTCTCCATTGTGTCTACATTCTATCACAAAGCATCCCCATTATTTCTATGCCCCCATCTTCCTCCTCTTGTAACCCAAATATTAACCCTAACCCTAATGCTAACCCTAGTACTAACTGTAACCCTAACCCTAAAACTAACCCTATCCTTGTAACAAGCAGAACTAGTAACCCTAAAACTAATGCTAACCCAAGTATTACTGTATCCCTAAAACTAACCCTATCCTTATAACAAGCAGAACCAGTAACCCTAATCTTAATGCTAACCCTTGTAGTAACTGTAACCCTGAAACTAACCCTGACCATAAAACAAGCAGAACAAGTAAGCCTAAACCTAATGCTAACCCTAGTACTAACTGTAACCCGAATACTAACCCTAAAACAAGCAGAAAGCTAATACTAACCCTAAAAGAAGAAATGGTCACCCTAACACTGACACTAACCTTACACCTAGAGCTAATCCTAAAACAAACAGAACTATTAATCCTAACTGTAATCCTTTAGACATTCTAATCCTAGAATCCATTTTCCACTCTACTTTCCTCAGTAAAATGGTGTCACTAATAAAGTCTGTATGTTTGACATTTCAGATGATATTTGGTGAGGCTGAAATGGTAACTTCTCCAAATGTGAAGACTCAGAATTTTTGCCGAACCAAAGCGAGCTGAATTTTTTGGGTTGTGCACAATCACATGTCTATAATTTGCAGATTTGTGAAATGCATTCTTAAGGCTGGGGTCAGACGAACGCAGTGCGAACGCGCGTGCAGCCGCACTTAATCACGGCCGTAGTAGCAGCAAATGACGGCCAATATACGAAGTACGGCCGCACGAAAGTGCGGTTGCACAACGCAAGCGGCAGACAAACGCATTTTTTTTCGAGAACGTGTGCGCTGCGTCGGCATAGCACCATGTGTGCGTGATTGGGAGACGTCAGACGCTGCTAATGTCCGGCCAACATAACGTCCAGACCCAAAAAGAGTTTTATTGATGATCCGTACAAAATCACGCCCGAAAATGCGCATCGTATGACCGCTATCGCGTATTCCGTGAAAAAATGGGTCCATTCGTTCGAACGCACTTTTTCACGGACGACGTGAAAAATGCGATCGTCTGACCCTAGCCTATCAGGGTTATTCAGAGAGAGGTGAAAAGCAGGAGAATGACTGGAGAATGGAAAATTCTAGGTCAAAATAGCCAAACTAGAAAAATTCTCCCTTTCATCTCACTTTCCAAATCGGCTATTTTGACCTAGAATTTTTCATTCTCCAGTCATTCTCCTGCTTTTCACCGCTCTCTGAATAACCCTGTATGTCTTTAAATGCTAAAGTGATAATAATACGAATGCTAATGTATTCTAATAATCGTCACTTTATTATCTTCTATTTTGATCCATTCGAATATAAAATAAGAATGCCAATTTTCTGATTTATCTCTTTTTCTTTTCGATACAGAAATATGGCTATGGAGGTTGGGTCCAGATGCAGCATCACTGCCAGGTACAGTCACTGGGCATCTTTAACTCCTAATCCCCTTTTATGTTAGAAATTAGTAACACAAGTCTGTCGTGCTTCGTCCTCTGCACGTTCTCCTGCTGTTAATACGGGGGAAAAATCCGTCTTTCAAATATTCTGCCAACTTCGGCCGCTATTACAATGTGCCCGCTAAAACGGGGGGCGCTAAGGTGAAAACGTGCATCTGCAGGTATCCCCGTTTTAATACCCTGATACAACAGCCTGCCACGTAATGCAGCGCTAAGCCCTTTAATACTCATGGCGACTGTGGCGGGTTAGCATAGGACTCCATCCATGGAGGCTTGTGCTGCCGGGTCACGTGACCGTTAACCCCTTAGTGACCGGGCGGTTTTACACAAATCCGTCTTTTAGTGACCGCTGCTGTTTTTACGTTTCTGTGCTGTTAGTGTTTAGGACAAATTTTCCTCTTACTCGTTTATTCGACCCACACATATTATACACCCTTTTTCCCGCCATTAAATGGACTTTCTAGAAATACCATTATTTCATCATATCGAATAATTTACTATAAAAAAAAAATGAAATATGAGGAAAAAAATGGTAAAAACACACTTTTTCGTAATTTAACCCCAAAATCTACAACCACCCAAAAAGACCCCGGCTAAATAGGTTCAAAATTTTGTCCCGAGACTAGAAATACCCAATTTTAACATGCGTTTGCTTTTTAACCCCTTCACTGCTGAGACAGTTCACCTATGTGCGCTGCGCTCATTCTGACCATTTTGTGCTAATTATGTTTAGATGACAGCCTAGGTCCTATTTAATTAAACTCCCCCAGACAAAAAAATTTTTTTAAAAAAAAACATTTTTTTATTTTATTTAATTTTTTTATTATTTTTTTTTTATTTAAATTTTTTTTAAAATTTTTTTTTAAAACCAAACCTGGTCATGTTTGGTATCATTTGAAAGGCCATAATCAGGCCTTTTAAATGATGGCAAATATGACCATCCAGCTGCCATGGATCGGGAGATAAAGGATCCTTAGGATCCCCTTATCTCTACATGGCAGCTAGAGGGTTAACTGGCCCACTGACATCCTCACACATATGGTGAGGTTGTCAGTGGGGGGGGACCTGGAGGCTTGGCTGACATCCAAGATGTCAGCCCCCTCCAGGTTTGAATCGCGTTTTGGCGCCAATTGGCGCCGCAACGTAATCCGGCGGCAAAACTGTTAATGCCATACACCGCTGGAAAGGGGAGGCTCTCCCCTCTCCAGCGGTGCAAACGGCATCTCCCTAGCTTCAATGGTTCGGGAGATAGAGGGCTCCGAAGGAGCCCCCCTCCCCTCCATTGAAACACATGGGGGCACCTTCTGATGACGTCACCACGCAGCGTGGCGACGTCATCAGCCTCGCCTGCCCATGTAAATCACATGGGCAGGCTTCCTCCCTGCCAGATCGCCGTGGGATCCGACGAGGGAGGTGAGTATCGGGCGGGAGGGGGATTTGGCGCCGCTGACGTACCCTGTACGTCCGCGGGTCTAAGGGAGACCCGAGGACAGGACGTACAGGGTACGTCAGGGGTCATTAAGGGGTTAAAGATCTCGCGAGATCGTGCAGGTCCGCGGAGGGAGACCGGGCCTATTTGTCCCCAGTCTCACTCTGCTCCCGGTGGCCAGAAATGGCGGATCATCAAGTGAAAACTTTTTGAACTCCGACAGGATGCCACAAGCGGAAAATTCCAACCCTGACCACATGTGACAGGGACAATTTTTTTTTATAATCCTGTAAAAGGTTTGTATGAAGCATTAATAAATGTTTTGTTTACGTTTTGGGTCCCATCCCCGAGATCTCTCTTTTAGTATATGTAAATATCCCAAAATCTCTTTCAAAACACTTCTGGTCTTTGAATATTTTGGATAAGGGACCCTAAACCTGTATTATTGTAATTCCATGTACGGGTCCTTCATTCCTAACAATAAAAATCGGCCTTTCCGATTCGACGCTGCAGGTTCCCCAAATTGTGACGGCCACAAAACTAAACTGTTTTTCTCACGGGTTTTAAATGTCTCTCCCAGCTAAATACATCTAGAAACTTTTATTTCTGACCAAGGGTTCGATATTTAATTAACCAGTTAGGGTCGGGTTCAGGGGAAACCGGAACCAGATGCGGAGAATCCGAGGCGAGGTACAAGTAAGGGTTAATCCAGAATCAAAGTCAAGGTGGAAGCCGGGTCTGGGGTAGGTAGCAAGCAGCGATATCGGGAGACGTTCCGGGACTGGTACACAGGGAGACAATTCGAGAGATAGCTGCAGGCACAGACACCATACATGGAGCGACGCTGTGGCACTGAACGGGCTGCACAGCATTTTATGGGTGAGGTGGTCATGCCTCATCCGGGTGGTGACGTCTTGTCTTCCCATTGGTTCTTGCCTGGACTGGGAGTCCACCTTAGTGCTGATCCCAGCTGACAACAATCTCGGCCTCTGCCGCAACCTCGACGCGTTAAAGGGAATCCCGAACCCCAGGCGTCATCTTTGGCCACTCCCTCCAGGCAGCCTGTGGGAGAACCACATGCCGTGGTTTCCCAACGCTACGAGTCCCAGCGCATCAGCTGACTCCCCCGACTGCTCACCTGCACGTGACCCTTCCGGCGCTGGAGAAGAAACCCCCCCCCCCCCCGGCCAGGCCAGCGCCATGGATGCCAGCCAAGACCGTGGGTTGACTCTAGGGTTGCCGGCGTTCCGCGGTAGGGCTTGACATGTCCTCTTTTTTTATTTTCTTCCAAATATCAACTAATTAATTTGATTTTCGAAAATGGCGCTGATCCTCACAAAAAAAATTCTTGGTAAAAAGCCAGCACCGTATAGATTTGTGCCTTTTTTTAAAAAATATTTGTTTAAACAAACATTTCCGTCTGATGCCCTCTTTTTATTTCCCTGCCTGAAGATCCGTTTATCAGCACCTTTTACAGCATTTGACACGTCTTTGGAAATCGGCCCACCGATGGATTCGAATTGAAACGATGAAGCCGATATTTCCATTTACAAATTGTAGCAACGGGAGCTAATATTCAATCCGAATTTTTATTGGGAGTTGAAATGCTCGTGAACCCAAATTTCAATCTCCATGTCCAAAATAATGCCTGAAATGTGGTCTAAAAGGTCCCGACCTCAGCCGTGGGGTCAAATTCTATCGAGCCCCAAGTTCTTCCCAAATCCGGGATTTACAATCATGCAGGAAGTGCAAGCGACATCGTCTGATACATCCGAAGCAATAATAACCATTTAAATATTCATTTGTATCTTGATTATTATTACTATTGATCATAAACACAAAACTAGTGCAAAAAAAAAAACAAATGTTTGTAATTTCCACAGCCCAACTGGGCGATATTAACAATAAAGAAATTAAGACATGACGGCCTGTCTTGATTTATCCACAGATATGAGAGGGTTTTATTAAAGTACATCAACGAATAGAAATAATATATATGTAAAACACAGGAAAAAATACAATGTGTATATTATTATTTTTTTTTTAAATTGATATTATTTGGTAACTAATTATAAGCGATTTGGATTAAATTGACAGTTGGGGTCCGTTTGTGGAACGGAACGAGCCACGCAAATAAGGCTCGGGTTCTCCGATGGAAATGTGCGGGTTTCCATGGCAACAGTGGGCAGTTTTCACAGCTATATATAAACAGAGTCTCTCCAGAGTATATTCCGGCGCGCTTCCAGTCAATATGTACACTCTTACACTCCTGCGTAAAGACTAATGAACAGGCGCTTACCGCGGGTGCCTATTTATACCTTTTCATTAATTGGCACAGCTGGGGGACTATTTACCAACCGGGCCTTAATTTCATTTCGCACGACACGATTACCTCTGGTTATATGCTGGCATACATGCAGATATTAAATAACCTGCTCACGCCTCGCAGCGACAGAGAATATATATGTTTACTGTTGCGAGCGCCCAAGTCTATTTGTTCCCGGAGTCCCTTATGTTTGAGGTGAGAGGAGGTGGCGAAACGCGCCGCCCGCTGCATTGCGCGACCAGAGCTAAGTAATATTTTGATACAGGTATTTCTAAAGTATTAAGTGATTTTGCAAAAGCAGCATAACAGGACCCGAAGTATTTATGTAAAATGCAATTACCGGTGGTAAATAACTAACTTTTTATAAAGAAGAGAAAACTTGGCGTTCCGATGACATCATTAAAACTACGAAGCATAAATCCGTTGGAAAGTGCACTCCCTATGTAGAAGATGCAAGACCATTCCATGGTTTTTCAGCATAAAAATCGTCTTTCGATGGTCGGTCATTGAATTGTGCAATGCAGAGATATTAGAGAGCTGGTAGAGGAATGTGGGATTTAGGGCTCGCCTTTAGGGAGGAGCTTGCAGAGCTATTTCAGGCCCCGTGGAGTGCGGGACCCGGCCACCGGGATCCTTATTTTATTATTTTATGTTCCGGAAGTGGACCAAGGCTAAAAGAGATTAATAGAAAGATAGATTGGATAGGTCTGCACCCCACTTTTGCCCACAAGGGTTTAGGGTGACTCATTTGCAAATTCTGAGCAAAAATACATGTATAATAGATAAAAAATTCCAATGTTCTTTTACTGGTAGATATGATCTGTCTGTTTTAAACAAATAAATGTTTTTACTTTTATTCAACTGCTGTCTGCCTTTATGATCCTGGAAAGAAGGTTTGGGGAACACCTATATGATTCCCTGCGCATATTGTGACGGAGCCAATAGAGGCTCAATCGTTCGTGAGTTTGAATTTGGCTCTTTTTTTTAAACCACGATAATATTTGTGATTTACTGCACCAAGAGGTGCCTTCTTTTGGTCTTGTCAATTTTTTTCAGTATTACTCTTTTTTCTCAACACTGGAGAAGTGGATCGAAGGGTCTATGGGCACCTGATATAAGTCCCTGTCCGCTATACTCCTGAGAGCCGGCTGTAGGCTCCCCAGAATGTGAGTTAAATACGAATAGAATTTACTCTCATCGTGTGCTGTTGTACTGCGCCATTGTGGTCGTCTCTCTGTTTTCTCCTGCAGTGTATGCCTCGTCATCTGCATTTTAAAGAAGACTAACTCCTGAAGATAAGGACTATTGTTTATGGACATACAGTGTGTCTATTCCACGTTCTTATGGACCCTAGTCTTTAAGCGCTGTGTTGTTTTCCTTTTGTCTAGCTATGTATTCAGGTATTTCGAGAAACCTCCATACACAACATTCAGTTGTGGGGTAGACACTCGTTTCCGGTGGGCGCTTCACCCCCCCCCCCTTTCTTTTCTTTTACGCTGTCTATTTTAGCCTATATAGTCCCTTGCCATCCTCCAGTTGTTGGAAAGCCACTTTATACTGAAATTTCAGAGGTGGAAACTTAAGGGAGTCATGTGTGTGCTAATTTCCAGACCTCGGGGGCGGTGCTTTTATATGGAGGCAGGACTGGATACTCAGCTCCTCCTACTTCCCATGTAGAGCTTTAACCATTAAGTCTTACGCTGCATTATTAGAAGAAATTACATTTCTTAAAGTCCGCTCTAGTCATAAACTTTGCAGTTTGCATCTACGTGAATAAATACCCAGTCGAGGAGTCAAGTCGAGCAAAAGCAATATTTTTGCTAAAGAAACGCAGTTCCCCGTTGGTCTATGCATATGCGATATTAATGTTTAACCCCTTCACTGCTGAGCCATTTCACATCTGAGCTTATTTTTACCGTTTTGTGCTCATCTTGTTTAAACGTGATTTGAAGTCATATTTTATTGTACGACCCAGACATATTATATATCCTTTTTTACGGCAGACTCGGCAGATTCCTAATATATCATTATTATATGCGTATATCATGCCCTACCAGAATGCTATGACAAAAAATGTAATAAAATGAATTTCCATTTAGATTTCACTCATTTTACAGCGTGTGAAATATTATTTTTCACGTTTTTTTTATATTCGAGCCTTTGTGGTCATACATTCTATGGGCTTGGTTGTTTAAAAAAAATATTATAAATGGGAACCTGTTACTGTATTTTTCTAAGAAAATACGCGTTTTTTTAACTTAAAATTGAAAAAACTTAATTTTTCCATCGTGGGAAATGAGAAGGTGAATTGGTGCAGCATCATTGTTCACATTATAATTGAAAAGTGAACAATAGTGCTGCATTTTAACAAAAAACAACATTTTTATCATTTTTTTTATTTTAGTTTTTAATTTACATGTAACCCGATCAGGTTTAATATCATTGGAAAGGCCATGCTCTGGCCTTTCCAATGATGTCAAACATGACCCTCTGCTCCTCACCGTGTGGTAGATACATGGATCCAAAAAATGTCAGTGAACGAGGGGAGGCCCAGGAGGCGGGGCTGACAACCGCATCAGCGCGATGACGTCAGTGCATCGGGATGGTTTAAAAGTGGGGTCTGACTTTAAGGAAGTCAGACCACTGCAGGACCCCGGACAGAGAGGTAAGTATAGAGGGGGAGGCCCCTGCGACCCGACAACGTGTGGGGGACGTCCTCCGCACACAACGATGATGCATGAGGACGTCCCCCACACGTTGTCTGCAGGGATAGTATAAAGATAGGCCGGGTTTTAGGAAATGTTAATTGTAATAAATATCATCTATTTCTGGTGACTTGATGAGGAAACTTTTGATTGAAGCCTAATAAAAGTTTCACAACATGTGACCAAAAGGGAACCCTCTGCCTCCTGATAAAATAGTGGAGGAACTGCGTTCCCCTGCGTTCCCACTCAACTTGAGCCCTGGTTGCAATAGATGTTAACTAAAACCCATTGTGGATCTATAAATAACCTTACAGGTCTATTCAAAGAAAGGTGAAACTCAGGAGAAGTGAAAATTCTGGGTCAAAATGGCCAAACCAAAAAAATTCTCCCGTTTATCTCCCTTTCCAAATCGGCTATTTTGGTCTAGATTGTTCTCGTCTCCTGCAAATTCACCTGAGTTTCACCTTTCTTTGAATAGAGCTTTTAGTATAAAAATATGAGTGTGGCGTGGTGACTTATGCAACACTCTAATTAGGCAGAATAGCCAGTCTCCCAAGGCCACACTCAGACAGGGACCTCACGCGGTGAAACTTGTATTATTATTATAAGCACCATTGATATCCAAACTTATAAACCACATACATAAACTCAGGCATTCACAGGTACCCGCTTAACGGGAGAGATCTTGGAGTACTCGTTTATTAACATTTATTGGGATAATATATAGATTTTGTGCGTAATAAAAGGGGGGCCATTGGGAGAGTTGATGACCTTGATAAAGTGGGGGGGGGACCAGAAATCGTGAATGATGTGTTACTCTACGTAAACCCTCATCCAAACTAATTTCCATAAACTTTAATTCTGCTTTACCCCTAACGGGATAGAATAATAATAAGAAAGGCACAGGGTGAGCAATCTATGAATCCATTGTGTATCTATTAGTGGTTGGAATCAAACAAAGCACCTTTCGAAGAGGTGACGGAGCCGTCATTTATCACTGTGACTAGCATCCACTGGGCGAGGACATACTAATCAATCACAATAAAAATATATATAGTTTTGCACACCCAAACAGTTTGATTCAGATGTAATAAATCTGTGTTTTTCTTGTTTCGGTAGCAGAATATATATATATAGATAGATAGATAGATATTCGTATGGTGCCAAATACATAAACTTTGTATGTATGCAAATCTTCTTTACATTATTGATTACCATCCCATGACCCGGTGCTTGTTTATCTCAACAGATACATTATTTTATCAGTCAACATGAATCTCTGTATACTTGGGGGAAATCTTACTTTTAATTAACCTCTTCACGGCCGTGATCGTGCATACACGATCAGCAGTAGGAGACGCAGCAGCCCGAGATCATGTTAACACAATCTGCCGCTATGCCACATCTTTGCAAATTAATTTTCTTTGCATTTGGTTTCCAAAACATGTCCCTAAAGGTTTAGCACCGTGGACATGATGCTCGAGGTGCTAACGCTTTTTAAAACCAGCTGTGAGATGCATCTGACCGACATCTCCCCAGCTGATCCTGCACGGATCCCAGAACTGCAGTAACTAATTTTGGCCAGCAGATGGTGACATCTACCTCCCGAATAGGTTATTGCAGTAAGGAATACAATGGGAATATTCCCAAATGTTTCTTTACTGTATAGTTAAAAAAAGATATTCTAAAAATCACGGGGCCCTAACGGGGGGTTTTTGGACATTCACTTGGCAGAGTAGGGGTTAAGCAATTTCTCTAGCATAGGACATCACTCTATATTAAGTATTAAACTGCTAGTGCTTTGAAGATAATGGGGCATAGCCCAACCCTCACCATGTCCGAGGCAGCCCTTTAATCGGGCCAAATAGATGATAACTGAGGCCAGTCCAGGCTGGATACAAAGACAACCGCCATGGCCAGACTTGGTGGGCCACCAACCGCTGGACAGCATTATGATTTTTGGTGGTGCTGATGCTAATTATACGCCACCAGTACAACCACAGATGACCCGACGTGGACCTCAACCTCTGCATAGGTCTTGGTGATGGGTCCAGTCCAGCCTGGCTCTCTTTGGCTCCTTCTTAGATTCCTGGCCAATATCATGATGGCAACTACATGTTACACCAGGGCTGTCAAAATCTGCCCCCCCCCCAGATATTCCTGAACTATTCCTCCCGCGATACTCTGCCCGTTTATTGTATTCAAAGAATTCTGGGAATTGAAGGCGGTAAATATCTGGGGGAGCAGAGTTTGAGGTCCTTGGCTTTGTATGGCTCCATGGTCACATTCTTCGTATCGCCCCTATTTTTGGTGAGATTCGTCTCTCCACAATTGGCTGTTTAAGGGCTATACTAGGTTGTGCATAAATCCTTAGAATTTGAGATTTCTCACATCCGATTGATGGTTTTTCCCCCTTCACAATGTAAGCCGTGCTGCGTCGGAGCAGCCATTCTGTACCGCGCCGGCCTGATTATACATGGTGCTGGAAAAGGCTTTGTTGGCGTTTTCTCTCTAGGTATTACCTGATTGAGATATCCATTATATTGCGTCGTCTCCTAATCTCACAAGAGGAAATCTAATTTATCCCAACACCTCCTGACAAGGCGAGAGAGATTGAAGTAGAACCAATCAATTCCATGAAAGGGCTTGTCCTTTATACTTTAGCCTTTGACGAGAACATTCATCCAGTGCGATGAGTGTCCCCCCCCCCAGCCTGCTTTGCGGCTTCCTCGCTTGATGTCTCTATCTCTGCTGCTAATAAGTGGGAAAAGCAGGGAGACGTTTATTACTGAACCCATGGAATAGTGTATGACGTACAGAGTATGTGATTGGGCTGGGACCAAACTTCACACAGAGGCACGGAGCGCTGGATTAAAACTAGACTATTCTAGAAACTATCAATATATTTAGTTTTATTTGCAAAATTATGAGTTTTATTGCTGTGGAACTCAGTCTCATGTACACATTACTGTGAGTTTTACTGCTGTGGAGCTCTGTGATACGCTCATACACACCGCACATTACTGTGAGTTTTATTGCTGTGGTGTTCTGTGATACACTCATACACAGTGCACATTACTGTGAGTTTTATTGCTGTGGAGCTCTGATACGCTTGTACACAGCGCACATTACTGAGTTTTATTGCTGTGGTGCTCTGTGATACGCTCATACACAATGCACACTGTCAGTTTTATTGCTGTGGAGCTCGGTGACACACTCAAACACACTACACATTACTGTGAGTTTTATTGCTGTGGTGCTCTGTGATACACTCATACACACCGTGTATACACTGTGAAGCTCTGATATGCAGATGCACACTGTACATTGCTGTAAGTTTTATTTGCTGTGGAGCTCGGTTTCAGGTTCATATAGATCACACATTGCTGTGAGTTTTATTGCTGTGGAGCTCTGTTACAGGTTCATATAGCTCACACATTACTGTGAGTTTTATTGCTGTGGTGCTCTGTGATACGCTCATACACAATGCACACTGTCAGTTTTATTGCTGTGGAGCTCGGTGACACACTCAAACACACTACACATTACTGTGAGTTTTATTGCTGTGGTGCTCTGTGATACACTCATACACACCGTGTATACACTGTGAAGCTCTGATATGCAGATGCACACTGTACATTGCTGTAAGTTTTATTTGCTGTGGAGCTCGGTTTCAGGTTCATATAGATCACACATTGCTGTGAGTTTTATTGCTGTGGAGCTCTGTTACAGTAATGTGTGAGCTATATGAACCTGTAACAGAGCTCCACAGCAATAAAACTCACAGTAATGTGCGGTGGGTATGATTGTATCACCGAGCTCCACAGCAATAAAACTCACAGTAATGTGTGAGCTATATGAACCTGTGAGTTTTATTGCTGTGGAGCTCGGTGATACAATCATACCCACCGCACATTACTGTGAGTTTTATTGCTGTGGAGCTCTGTTACAGGTTCATATAGATCACACATTACTGTGAGTTTTATTGCTGTGGAGCTCTGTGATACAATCATACACAATGCACATTGTCAGTTTTATTGCTGTGGAGCTCGTTGATACACTCATACACACTACACATTGCCGTGAGTTTTATTGCTGTGGAGGCCTGCGATATCATGTACACTACACTTGTTGCATTCGTCAAGGTCCAAGACCTTTAGGCCTGTGTCCGTTTTTAATTCAATATTATCAGTCAGTGTGCGCTCATTTTTATTTTTAAGATCTTTTCCAGTAAAGGCCACTGGACAATTTGTGTAATTTGATGAATATCTCCTCAGACGTAAAACACAATCCAGTAGATACATGACATCAGTCAATGTTTATATATTTGGGGGAGAAAGAGTTTTCCCTCTTTTTAATATCCGCAGCAGAATGAGAGCTATATATTATGTAACAATATTTAAACGTGAGATTGAAGGTTTTGAAGCATCAGACGTGCTCACTCTGCTCGGGTTCCTGCAGGATTTCAGGATATGATCTCTGCTTCCAGTTTAACATCTCGTGTCTTTAGGGTCAAGCAAAAATGATGAAAGATGGGAACGTGTTTCGTGTTGTCGACTCCAACTGCTGGGATCCTGAAGTGAGATTAAAAGAGATGGATCAGTCGGGTAAATATCAAACCTCTAATATAATGTATCAGGTTAAGCCCAGAATCCTATCCGGATGTCGCCAGCTAGTGATTAAAACAAAAAGACATGAATTTACAAAAAAGGTGTTTCTGCCCCTCCCCAAAAAAAATTATGCACTTGGCATGTTTTTTTAGTGCAACTTGGCACCATACTCGCATCAGTTTTCAGAAGTCAGTATGAGCATAAAAGTTGCAAATTTTTGTTTCCGGATTAGTATTGGGGTCACAATTTTAGGGTTAGCATTTGGGTTAAGGTTACTGTTAGGGTTATGGTTGGGGTTATGGTTAGTGTTTCGGTTGGAGTTATGATTAGTGGTTGGATTAGGGTTGGGGTTATGGTTAATGTTTGGTTATGGTTAGTGTTTGGGTTGGGGTTATGGTTAGTGTTGGTTGCAGTTAGTGTTTGGGTTGGGGTCGCAGTTAGTGTTTGGGTTGGTTATGGTTAATGTTTGAGTTGGGGTTATGGTTAGTGTTGGTCGCAGTTGGTGTTTGGGTTGGTTAGTGTTTGGGTTGGGGTTATGGTTAGTGTTGGTCGCAGTTAGTGTTTGGGTTGGTCTCAGTGTTTGGGTTGGTCGCAGTTAGTGTTTGGGTTGGTTAGTGTTTGGGTTGGGGTTAAGGTTAGTGTTGGTTGCAGTTAGTGTTTGGGTTGGTCGCAGTTAGTGTTTGGGTTGGGGATAAGGTTAGTGTTGGTGGTCGCAGTTAGTGTTTGTGTGTGGGGTCGCAGTTTGGGTTGGTTATGGTTAGTGTTTGAGTGTGGTTATGGTTAGTGTTGGTCGCGCAGTTAGTGTTGGGTGGTTCGAGTTAGTTAGTGTTTGGGTTGGGGTTAAGGTTAGTGTTAGTGTTGGTCGCAGTTAGTGGTGGGTTGGTCGCAGTTAGTGTTTGGGTTGGGGTTAAGGTTAGTGTTGGTCGCAGTTAGTGTTTGGGTTGGTTAGTGTTTGGGTTGGGGTTAAGGTTAGTGTTGGTCGCAGTTAGTGTTTGGGTTGGGGTCGCAGTTTGGGTTGGTTATGGTTAGTGTTTGAGTTGGGGTTATGGTTAGTGTTGGTCGCAGTTAGTGTTTGGGTTGGTCGCAGTTAGTGATTGGGTTGGGGTTAAGGTTAGTGTTGGTCGCAGTTAGTGTTTGGGTTGGTCGCATCTAGTGTTTGGGTTGGTTAGTGTTTGGGTTGGGGTTAAGGTTAGTGTTGGTCGCAGTTAGTGTTTGGGTTGGGGTCGCAGTTTGGGTTGGTTATGGTTAGTGTTTGAGTTGGGGTTATGGTTTGGGTTGGTCGCAGTTAGTGTTTGGGTTGGTCGCAGTTAGTGTTTGGGTTGGGGTTAAGGTTAGTGTTGGTCGCAGTTAGTGTTTGGGTTGGGGTCGCAGTTTGGGTTGGTTATGGTTAGTGTTTGAGTTGGGGTTATGGTTTGGGTTGGTCGCAGTTAGTGTTTGGGTTGGTCGCAGTTAGTGTTTGGGTTGGGGTTAAGGTTAGTGTTGGTCGCAGTTAGTGTTTGGTTTGGGGTCGCAGTTAGTGTTTGGGTTGGTCGCAGTTAGTGTTTGGGTTGGTTAGTGTTTGGGTTGGGGTTAAGGTTAGTGTTTGGGTTGGGGTTAAGGTTAGTGTTGTTTGCAGGTAGTGTTTGGATTGGGGTCACAGTTAGTGTTTGGGTTGGGGTTAAGGTTAGTGTTGGTCGCAGTTAGTGTTTGGGTTGGGGTCGCAGTTAGTGTTTGGGTTGGTCACAGTTAGTGTTTGGGTTGGTTATGGTTAGTGTTTGGGTTGGGGTTATGGTTAGTGTTGGTCGCAGTTAGTGTTTGGGTTGTGGTTAAGGTTAGTGTTGGTCACAGTTAGTGTTGGGGTCGCAGTTAGTGTTTGGGTTGGTCGCAGTTAGTGTTTGGGTTGGGGTTAAGGTTAATGTTGGTCACAGTTAGTGTTTGGGTTTGGGTCGCAGTTAGTGTTTGGGTTGGGGTTAAGGTTAGTGTTGGTCGCAGTTAGTGTTTGGGTTGGGGTTAAGGTTAATGTTGGTCGCAGTTAGTGTTTGGGTTTGGGTCGCAGTTAGTGTTTGGGTTGGTCGCAGTTAGTGTTTGGGTTGGTCACAGTTATTGTTTGAGTTATTGTAGAGGGTAATAATTTGTTGGCAGCGGTTTAGATCTTTATGACTGTGTGTTGAGTTATTTTGAGGGACAGTAAATTGACACTGTTACACAAGCTGTATTCTCACTACTTTACATTGTAACAAAGTGTAATTTCTTCAGTGTTTTCAAAAGATAAAATAAAATATTTACAAAAATGTGAGGTGTCTTCTGTGAGGTACTGTATCATTCGGTAAGTTTCCTTTCTGAATGTGCCTCAAATTCTCCCAATTTTCTTCCAAATTTGTACCAGAAAGCTGACAATATTTTTTTGCAGGAGTGACCGTGCAAGCCCTGTCTACTGTCCCAGTCATGTTCAGCTACTGGGTAAGTCCTGCAGTATGTCTGGCACTATTCAGGCAGCATCGAAATACCCTAAAAGTGTTATTGTTTGTCTATATGTATCTACGAAGATCTAACAAGCGCTTATTAAAAGTCCACTTCACCACAGAAGTGATTTGAGACCTTGGTGGACTGGTGCATGTTGCAATCTCACAGAAATAACCGTAAGGTTAAGCATTTGGTGGAAATACAGATTTTGTGCAAAGACTTTCCTTAAATGTCTTTAATTCTGGTCTTCGCAGGCAAAACCCCAGGACACCCTGGACCTGTCTCGCTTTTTAAATGATGACCTGGCTGCCGTTGTCAGAAAGCATCCGAAAAGATTCGTAGCGCTCGGAACATTACCAATGCAAAGTCCAGAGCTGGCGGTGGAAGAGATGCATCGGTGCGTGAAGGAGCTTCAATTCCCGGGCGTGCAAATAGGATCCCACGTCAACCAGTGGGACCTGAACGCGGCAGAACTTTACCCCATATATGCAGTAAGTGCTCGCTACACGGTAACAGGTGATTTATTGGCAAAGAATAATTTATGACGTTTGTAGCAAATCTTAAAATCTGTTACTACAGGCTGAGTATCTTTTACCTTAAACGCTCGCCACCAAATGTGTTCTGGATTTGTGAATTTTTGGGTGGGGATTTTGGAAAAATTGCATATAATACTGAGATATTGGGGATCCAAGGCTAAACAGGACATTAATTTGTGTTTCATACACGCAGGGCCGGCCCAACCATAGAGTGGTTTGGTTTGGAGCAACCGCTCCAGGCGGCATGTTTTGGGGGGGTGGCATATTTTTTGCCGCCGAGCTGCTGCACTTTTTTAAATTATTTTTTTTTATCAGCACCACGCCAGCGTCTCTTGGAGTCTGGCGCAGTGACCGACGACCGTGCCCACACACGCGGCCAGTAGTCGGTGAGCGGCGAGAGAGAACAAAAAAACCCACAAAAGCTGAAAAGAAAGCTAAAAATATAATAAAGCAAAATAAAAAAGGATATGTTTAAAATAAAGATTTTCTGGCTTGCAGAGATACGGCCTGCTTAGCCTTTGAATCTGCAGTCTCGTGCGCTCAAGCCCTCGTTCCTCTCTACTAGCCTAAAACTGTGCCATAGGTCTGTGGCAGGGAGTCCAGGGCCGGTGCGAGGATATCCAGGCACACGGGCAGCTGATGCGTTGTGAAAAAAAACGTTGCCTGTATGAACTGTATTATTATTATTATTTTATAAAGCGCCAGCATATTCCGCAGCGCTGTACAATAAGCACAGTACAGACAGGGTTACAATACATTGAACAACATTTGACAAACAGTACAGGAGGAGATGAGGGCCCTATTCCCGTAGGAACTCACAATCTAGGAGGGTTGGGGTTGGAAACAGGAGGAGAGGACTGTAAGGTGAGAGTGATTGATGGTTGCGTCAGTGAGTTGGGTGGTAGGCTTCCCTAAATAGGAATGTTTTCAGGGAGCGTTTGAAGGAAGAGAAGTTAGGGCAAAGTCTGACAGTACGAGGGAGAGCGTTCCAGAGAGTGGGGGCTGCGCGTGAGAAATCCTGCAGTCTATCATGGGAAGAGGTGATGCGGGGAGAAGCTAGGCGCAGGTCACTGTTTGACCTTAGGGAGCGGGCTGGGGTGTATTTGGTGATTAGTGAGGACAGGTAGTGGGGAGCTGAGTTAGTGAGGGTTTTGTAGGTAAGGATAAGGATTTTGAACTTAGTTCTGCAGTGGATGGGGAGCCAGTGAAGGGACTCGCAGAGGGGAGCGGCAGAGACAGAGCGGCGGGTGAGGTGAATTAGCCTGGCGGAGGCGTTCAGGATGGATTGTAGGGGGGAGAGGCGGGACAGAGGGAGGCCAGATAAGAGATTATTGCAATAGTCGAGTCGGGAGATTACCAGGGCGTGTATGAGTTGTTTTGTGGTGACAGCGGTAAGAAACGGCCGAATTCTGGAAATATTACGCAGTTGGTATCGCAGGAGGAGGAAAGAGACTTGATGTGGGGGATGAAGGAAAGAGCAGAGTCCAGTGTAACTCCAAGACAGCGAACTTGGTTTGATGGGGAGATGGTGATACCCTCCACCGTGATAGAGAAGTCAGGAGGTGGGGAGGCATTAGAGGGAGGAATAAGTAGGAGCTCAGTCTTTGACATGTTGATCTTTAGGTGGTGGGAGGCCATCCAGGAGGAGATGCAGATAAACAGTCACTGACTTTTGAAAGGACAGGGGGAGAGAGATCAGGGGTAGAGAGGTAGATCTGAGTGTCATCAGCGTAGAGGTGGTAATTAAAGCCAAAGCTGTTGATGATTTTGCCCAGGGAGGAGGTGTAGATGGAAAAGAGCAGAGGACCAAGGACAGAGCCTTGAGGTACACCAACAGATAGAGGCAATGAAGAGGAGGAGTTACCAGCAAAGGACACACAGAAGGACCTGTTGGATAAATAGGAGTCAACCCAAACAAGTGCAGTGTCACCGAGACCCAGAGAGTTGAGGGTCTGTAGAAGGAGGGGGTGGTCAACAGTGTCAAAAGCAGCCGAGAGGTCAAGCAGGATGAGAATAGAATAGTGGCCGTGTTTTTTAGCAGTTAGGAGGTCGTTGGTGACTTTGAGGGCAGTTTCAGTTGAGTGTAGCGGACGGAAGCCAGATTGCAGGGGGTCAAGTAGGGAATTGGAGGACAGGAAGAGGGAGAGGCGGTTGAAGACTAGTTTTTCTAAGAGCTTTGATGTGAAGGGAAGCAGGGATACAGGGCGGTAGTTGGATGGAGAGTTTGGTGTCTAGGGATGGTTTCTATAGTAAAGGGGTAACTAGCGCGTGTTTGAAGGCGGATGGAAAGGAGCCAGTGGAGAGAGATAGGTTGAAGATGTGTGTGAGAGCAGGGGTGAGGGAGGAGGAGAGGGGAGGAATTAGATGTGAGGGAATGGGGTCGAGCGGGCACGTGGTGAGATGTGAGGAGGACTATAAGGAATTGACTTCCTCCTCAGTGGCTGGGAGGAAGCGGCAGAGGGTGGCAGAGGGACCTCTGGGAGTGGAGGTGGCAGATAACTATCTTGTGTTGGATGTTGCTTCTGATAGTTAGAGTTTTACTGAGGAAGTAGTCTGCCAGGTCTTGAGCGCTGAAGGCAGCTGAGGGGGGAGGTGCAGGTGGGTGGAGGAGGGTGTTGAAGGTGGACCAGAGCCGTTTAGGGTTGGAGGACAGCGTAGATATAAGAGATGAGAAGAAGGATTGTTTGGCCAAGTGGAGGGCAGAGGTGTATGACCGGAGAATAAACTTGAAGTGAACAAAATCAGCTTCAGAGCGGGATTTCCTCCAGGCACGCTCTGCAGTGCGGGAGCATCTTTGCAGGTAGCGAGTTTGGAGGGTGTGCCAGGGCTGAAGCTGGCGGCGTGGGGCCTTGCAGAGTCGAGAAGAGAGCAAGAGTGTCTAGAGCAGAGATAAGCGTAGTGTTGTAGTGATTAGTGGCAGCATCAGGGCAGGTGAAGGATGAGGTATGAGGGAGGTGGTGAAGTAGGTTGGAGAATTGATGGGGGTCCACAGCATGTAGATTTCTGCGAGTGTGTGTGCGGGGTGGGGGAGCAGGGTGTTTAGGAAGTCCAGATAGGTTGAAAGAGAGAAGGTGGTGGTCAGAGATGGGGAAAGGGCGACATTTGAACTCAGAAATGGAGCAGAGGTTGGAAAAGACCAGGTCAATAACGTGACCATCGCGGTGGGTAGGGAGGAGGGAGGATTGTGTGAGTCCAAGGGAGGACGTGAGTGAAAGAAGTTTGGAGGCAGCAGGAGCGGAAGGATCGTCAATGGGAATGTTGAAGTCCCCGAGAATTAGGCATGGAAGATTAGAAGACAGGAAGTGAGAAAGCCAGGTAGCAAAGTGGTCAAAGAACTGGGAGGTTGGTCCCGGTGGGCGGTAGATGACTGCCACCCTGAGAGCCAGAGGAGAGAACAGGCGGATGCAGTGTGTCTCGGAGGAGAAGGAGAGGGATGGGGGTGGAGGGAGATGCTGGTAGGTGCAGGTGGGAGAGAGCAGGAGCCCGACCCCGCCACCATTTCTCTCACCCGGTCTGGGGTATGGCTCAAGTGTAGACCGCCATGTGAGAGAGCAGCAACGGAGGCCGTGTCAGAGGGAGTTAGCCAGGTTTCAGTGCCCTGTGTGGCATGGGAGTGGATGTGACTGAGGTGGAATGTAGGGATGTGCGTTTCGGGTTTCGGAATTTCGGAATTTTCACGAAATTTCCCGATTCGTGTTTTCGGATGCGGCCGAATTTCCGAAAATTTTTAGATCCGAAAATGGCAGATCCGAAAAGTTTTCCGAGCCGAAACGAAATATTTTCGGAATTTTCGAATGGACTTGAAATGTGTCAAATCGAAATTGATTGCTTTGAAACGAGGAGAACAGACGTTCCGAAAAAACGAAAATTTCCGAAATTACGAAAAGTCGATACAAAAAACGAGCAAAGTGACGCGAAAATACGAAAAATGGTCGATATTCCGAAAAAAAATGTACACGAAAAACGAGACGAGCCGAACCGAATCGAAACAGAAATCGGTCGAAACGAGCTGAATCGAAAAGTTTAAAAATCCGAAAAATCGAACCGAATCGAACCGAAAAAAAAATCGGTGCACAAGCCTAGTGGAATGAAAGGCTGAGAGGGGTGAGTATGAATTTGGGGTACACAGACATTGATCATGTGGTTGGATGGAGGTGGGTGTATCTTGGGCGTCATGGTGGGGGGGGCAGCATTTCATCCGTCGCTCCAGGCAGCACAATGTCTTGGGCCGGCCCTGCATACACACCTTATACACAGCCTGAAAGGCATTTTATACAAGATCTATGATCATTTTGTCCCTGTCACAAGAGGTCGGGGGGGGGGGGGTTCTGCTTGTGTCATGTCGTGGCTGTTCAAAAAGACATCAGTTTCTGGATCACTTTGGAATTTAGGATAAGGAATACTCAACCTGTATTATCGGGACACTACCACGAACACAAGCTGTAACTAGATTACTTGTACATTATAAAGCACAGTTATTCAGTAGGGATGTGCATGGCTGAAAAATTTGTTTCATTTAGTTTCGTTTCGTTATGTTTTTAAATAATTTCGTTTTTGGAATTTCGTAATTTCGTTTCGAATCGATTTTTGAAATTTCGAATCGATTCCAATTTCATATATCAATTCGATAGTTGATATCAATTTGAATTTTGCATCACTAAATAAACCCAAATTGAGCAAATTATGCTGTTAAAAGATAAGCTAGGGTTAAATATTAAGCTGTGTCAAAGATTTAGTGTTTGAGTCAATTTAAACAGTGAAACAAATTTAATTTGTTTCATAAAGTCCTTTGCTGACTATTACTTGTATTGTAAGATAAGATCAATTCAATAGTTGATATCAATTTGATAGTTCTTTTCAAATTCTCTTTATGAATTTTCTTTTATGATGACACCGTGTAAGACGAAATAAATTCTTTGTATACCGTTTCGTTTCGAATTCGTATCCTATCGATTCGTTATTCGGAAGCACTTCTGAACTACGAATTATCAAATTTATTACAAATTCCGAATTTTTCCGAAACGAATGCACATCTCTATTATTCAGAAAGAGTCGATCTGGCCCCAAAATGTCACCGAGCAGTGAATTTCCCCGTACGGTGACATTTTTGGGCCATTCAGCTATTCAGAGAGCAGGCAGTTCACCAAATTTTGGCGAACTGCCAGCAAGTTCGGTGCCTGTTCGACTGCAGAGAAATCCCCCATAGAGAAGCAATGGTTAATCTATTCAGACACTGAACAGCAGAGAAAAGTTCGGGCATTTTCATTCGGCAGGTTTATTCAGGCGAATCCCATAGGTTTCAATGTTAAAAATATTCCCGTTTTAATTCAATATCTGATAAACCGTTTATTATTTTAATCTGCAGCAAAAAGTCTCTCTTTATTCTTTTTTATTTCTATTTAGGATATTTTAGGCATTTTTTGTGGATTTTTTGTCAATTTGTCAATTTTTTTTTCTTATTTTTTTTTAAGCGTTTTTTCTTTTTTCTGTAACAGACCTTTTTATTATCATTCATTGGATCTTATATGTAAATTCCAGACATTTTCATTCAGTAGTTTTTTTTGCAAACAGCGTTTCAATTTTTCGCACTTTCAATTATTATTATTATTTTTTTTATTTTATTTTTTTTACCCTGTTTGTCGGCTTGTCAGCTTTTTCTGGCAGCTGTTCTGCGCTGTGTTCAACGGCTCGTCGGCAGTTTCCGGCAGGTGTTTGGTGGTTTTTAGACAGGTTTTCCCTGCCTGCCTGGGACCCTGCTGTGAATGCTGAATGTGGGGAACTTTGATTCCGGGAAGTGCAGGGAATGAGAGGGCACCAACATGTCGGTGACATTTCGGTGGTCTCTGAATAACCTCCACATTATAAAACCCATTCTAAAACACATGCTGCTGAGGTTTCTCTTTCTTATAGCTATGGAGTACATTTAGAGAAGGGATAACAAACGCCAACACCCCAGTAGGGTAGCTTGCCACTCGGCCGGTATCTTACCGACACAGTTTGGTATTTGAGGTTAACCGGCTCCTGGTCGCCGACAAAACTATCCCTAATACTCCTGCAGTTGGTTTGAGGAGTTGAAAAAGAAAAGTAAATTAAATAAAATGGATATTGAAGAGTCCGAGCTGCTGGATGAGGTAGAAGGCCTTTATTCTCCAGTCGCAGCGCCACGATCCCCATGTATCGCATTGATTCTCTTACAGGGAGGAAATGAGATCTTAATCAATATATGGATTTTTTCTTCTGTCGGTGAAATCGAAGCGGCGTCTTTGCAAGCTTTTCCCCCTCTGATAATTGCTTTAAAGTGTTAATTCTTCTGCTAAAGACTAGAGATCGTCCGTCCCATTTATTATTTACCATGTTTAAAAAAACGTTGGATTTTCGGGAGGAAATGTCCTTCACATTTAGCAGGAGGCGATCGGTAAAAAGGTCACTGAATGTCATCGTTATAAAGTGCCGGACACGTGTCTGCAAAATGTCACGTTTTATTTCAGCAGGGCCCTCTCTACATCATTTCTGTATAGTCACGCAGCACCTTAACTTACTGTAACCCTGCGCCGCGGAATATGTTGGTGCAATACAAATAGACAGAACATTTTAATAATAATAATTTAGAAAGTTTACTAATACTTTTTTCCCAATGATTTTTCCCTTCATCTTGCAACATTGTGGAGCAAAGTAAAAATGTTAGTGTTATTTAGCTCCTTCAGTGCAAAGGACGTGTCGCACCCCAACGCGGGCGACAATCTGTGTACGTCCTCCTGATTTTTTGTTAATTCTGGCCCCATACCTTTTTTGATCTGTGGCTTTTTTCCCAGTGAGCAGTCTAGCCCACAGTCAGGCCTCGCTGGTGACATCATGTTGCAGACCAAATGACGTCATCTCACCAAGGTGTGATAATATGTGATTGTATGTAACACAACATTGCTAGGAAAGTAACAGAAGAGGAGGGTCCTTTGGTCCCCTCTTTCTCACCGATTAGGGCTTTATGCCCAAAAGGGGCATCGTTGGAAAGGTAACTCATCTTCTCATATCACACACCAAGACCAAGTGCAGAAGAGATGATGCAATGCGTAATTGCACACTGCGTCATCTAAAATGTAAGTGTGGCGCCGCTGTGTTTTACTATGCATCGAACAGCAGGTCCTGTGGACAAGATCAAGTGAGGTATCATTGGACAAGTCAAAGTCTGGCCTAACTACTTTTACACTTTACATGGTCATGTTTGGTAGAAGAATTTTTGTTTTGGTTTGTTGGATTTTTTGTATTTTGTTATGTTGCAGTGTCATTGTCCACTTTTCACTTGGAAAGAGCATTGCTTGCTTTTATATTACTCTCCTACTCATATCCCACACTGGGAAAGCCTATGGATTAGGGCTTTATGCCAAAAAGGGGCATCATTGGAAAGGTAACACCTTTTCTCATTTCACACACCAAGAGCAAGTGTAGAAGCAATGATGCAGGGAGTAACTGCACGCTGTGTTATCTAAAACGGATGTATGGCACTGCTAAATTTTACTCTGCAGAGAACAGCGAGTCCTCTGCAGGTCCCAAAAGGTCAAGTGAGGTATTGATGGACAGGTAAGAGTCTGGCCTTTCCCATGATACCAAACCTGACCATGTGAATTGTAAATATTTATAAAAAAAAAGATGGTGTTTTTTTTTCTACGCTAATTAAATGACGGATGTAAATTAGGAAAATGTATTTTTTAACATGAAAAAGATTATTTTAGCTACATTTAACAAATTCACTGGAATATCCCTTTATTGATTGGACGTTTACCTGGGGATGTCTGTTTACTCGTGTCTGTTTCAGGCTGCTGAAGAGTTAAACTGTTCCATTTTTGTGCATCCGTGGGATATGCAGATGGATAAGAGAATGTCAAAATACTGGCTGCCCTGGCTGGTAGGTGAGTAGGTTACAGTGTTGACCGTCTCTACTTATTGATTTGTTACTTTATGTCCATATACATGCAATGTGATCTGTGTATTGGTCACTAGTCGGTCATATAATCATTTTCTGGGTCATGCAATAGTGTGCATTTAAAGGGACACGCTATTCTATTAGGTCACCTTCCATTATTATTATTATTTATTTATAAAGCGCCAGCATATTCCGCAGCGCTGTACAATAAGCACAGTACAGACAGGGTTACAATACATTGAACAACATTTGACAAACAGTACAGGAGGAGATGAGGGCCCTATTCCCGTAGGAACTCACAATCTAGGAGGGTTGGGGTTGGAACAGGAGGAGAGGACTGTAAGGTGAGAGTGATTGATGGTTGTGTCAGTGAGTTGGGTGGTAGGCTTCCCTAAATAGGGAATGTTTTCAGGGAGCTTTTGAAGGAAGAGAAGTTAGGGGAAGTCTGACAGCACGAGGGAGAGCGTTCCAGAGAGTGGGGGCTGCGCGTGAGAAATCCTGCAGTGTATCATGGGAAGAGGTGATGCGGGGAGAAGCTAGGCGCAGGTCACTGTTTGACCTTAGGGAGCGGGCTGGGGTGTATTTGGTGATTAGTGAGGACAGGTAGTGGGGCGCTGAGTAGTGAGGGTTTTGTAGGTAAGGATAAGGATTTTGAACTTAATTCTGCAGTGGATGGGGAGCCAGTGAAGGGACTCGCAGAGGGGAGCGGCAGAGACAGAGCGGCGGGTGAGGTGAATTAGCCTGGCGGAGGCGTTCAGGATGGATTGTAGGGGGGAGAGGCGGCCATGTCATAGCAAGCGACTCCCTCTTCTAGGTTGCTTTGCCTGCTTTCAGATCGTTGCAATTCGGCGATCTCCGGTAGCAGGGAAATTATCCCACAAAGAAGTAATGGTTATTATTATTATTATTATTATTAGTATCATCATCATTTATATAGCGCAACAGTTTCTGCAGTGCTTTACAATAACCAAAGGGAACAAAATACATAAAAACGGACATATGATGGAAACAAGAGGTGTAGAGGGCCGTGCTCATAGGATCTTACAGTCTAGAGGGATTGGGGTTGAGGAAGACCAGAGGAATTGCACTAGATAGCAGGATCATTAGTGCCAATGGTTTGGGAATGATGGGGCCATACAAGCGGCTTCAATCAAGTGTGAGTAGGTGAGCAGAGGGATGAGTTGCATCAGTGATGCGATATGCTAATAGAAGAGATGGGTTTTGAGGGATTTCTTGAAGGCCTGAAGGTCAGGGGTGAGTTTGATAGGGCGAGGCAAGTCATTCCACAGGACCGGTGCTGCCCTTGAGAAGTCTTGGAGGCGAGAGTTGGCTGTGCGCGTGTAGACCGATGACAGGTGGAGATCACCTGCAGATCGGAGTTGTCTAGTTGGGACGTGCTTACTGAGTAACGAAGACATGTAGGGAGGGGTTGAATTATTGAGTGATTTGAACGCGAGCATCAGTATTTTAAACTGTATCCTGAAATGTACAGGAAGCCAATGGAGGGACCGGCAGAGGGGGGAGGTACAGGAAGCCAAATGGAGGGACTGGCAGAGAGGGGGGGAGGTACACGAGGTGCGTTTAGTGAGAAAAATAAGCCTGGCCCCTGCATTCATTACAGATTGCAAAGGGGTGATACGATACAGGAGTTGGGGAGGCCAATAAGGAGCGAGTTGCAGTAGTCAAGTCGTAAAATGACAAGAGCATGAACCAGCACTTTTGTGGTATCTTGTGTCAGAAAGGGGCGGACACGGGCAATGTTTTTGAGTTGAAAATAACAGGATTTGGTCACTGTCTGGATGTGGAGAGAGAATGTTAGGTCAGAGTCAAAAGTGACTCCACGGCAGCGAGCTTGGGGTTTTGGGCTAATGGGCGTTCCATTTACTCGTAGATAGACAAGTGGTATTGGGTTCTTCTTGGAGGGAGGAATGACGAGAATTTCAGTTTTGGCAAGATTGAGTTTAAGGAAGCGGGAAGACATCCAATTTGAGACAGCATAGAGACAGTCAGTGACTCGATCGGGGAGACCTGGAGAGAGATCAGGGGAGGAGAGGTAAATTTGAGTGTCATCAGCATATAGGTGGTACTGGAATCCAAAGGAGCTGATCAGTATTCCTAGAGAGGCAGTGTAGACTGAAAAAAGTAGAGGGCCCAGTACTGAACCGTGGGGCACCCCAACAGAGACAGGCTGCCGGGAAGAGGTACTTCCAGCAAATGTGACACTAAACGATCGTTGGGACAGGTAGGTAGCGAACCATGAAAGTACAGCACCTTTAAGGCCTTTATCACTAAGAGTTTGAAAGAGGATTGAGTGGTCAACTGTATCAAAGGCAGCAGTGAGGTCAAGAAGGATCAGCAGTGAGTAGCACCCATTGGATTTAGCAGTTGCAAGGTCATTGGTCAGTTTTGCAAGAGCCATTTCTGTTGAGTGCAGTGAGCGAAAGCCAGATTGCAGAGGGTCAAGGAGAGAGTGGGTGTTGAGGTAGTCAATCAGATGGGCATACACAAGCTTTTCGAGGAGTTTGGAGGAAAAAGGGAGCAGGGAAACGGGGCGGTAGTTATAGGGAGCAGTCGGATCCAGAGATGGTTTTTTTAGGATTGGGACTACTGTGGCATGTTTGAGGGGAGCAGAAAAGACCCCAGAGGTTAAAGACAGATTAAAGGTGTGGGCCAAGCAGTGCTCGAGTCCTGCGGGAATGGCGTTCCCGCACTTCTCCCACAGCAGGAACACTGCGGGAACGCAGGTTCCCGCTGTGGCCCGAGCCCGAAACGATTGAGC
This sequence comes from Leptobrachium leishanense, assembly GCA_009667805.1. Classification (NCBI taxonomy): domain Eukaryota; kingdom Metazoa; phylum Chordata; class Amphibia; order Anura; family Megophryidae; genus Leptobrachium; species Leptobrachium leishanense. The sequence continues at coordinate 20,308,736 of CM019069.1, forward strand.
AGGCCGTAATCTCACATTGCCGGCGGCCGCGTGCTTCCTGCTAGAACGGCCGCTGACAGGAAATGCAGCCGCTCGCCTGGGATCTAACAGTCAGCCGCGATCTCGCGAGGATCGCGGCAGGCTGTTTCATCGATCCCAAGCGAGCGGCTGCACTTCCTCGCACCGACCGTTGTAGCAGGAAGGACTTGGCCGCCTGCAATATGAGGTGGCGGCTGTCACGTCTCAGCCTTGCCCCCCTGGTGGTGAAGGGTCTTCATGTTTGTTTTTCCCCTATGGTGTGTCTGGCTGTGCTGTTTAGGGCTGATCTGGGGTTCTGTTGTGATCTCCTGGTCTGGGGTCACATGGCCCAATCACACAGACCCACTCCTATATATTCCCAGCAGCACAGAGCCTCATTGACTGTTTGTGGAGTTTGATGGTGGTTTGTCTGGTTCGTGTTTCCTGAGTTGCTGCAAAGCATTCCTGTTCAAGTGTTTTCTGGTTCTGACCTCGGCTTTATTTTTGACTATCCCTTCTACTCCCCCTGGTACCGTATATTTCTGATCTGTTGCCAACCTCTGCCTGATTGACGATTCTTGTATGTTTCATGTTTTATGTACCTTGTCTGTCTTAGTTTAGAATTATATTCAGAGGCCGCTTATAAGGACCTCTTTTAGTATAGTCTGTCTGTTTTGTTTACTGTCCAGCAGCCTGCTCCCTTCACGGATTGTCAAGTGTATCTTTGTGTTCTGAGTGTCCTAAATTGTCTGTCGGTCTTGAAGCCTTCGGAGCTTAGTGGCAATTCTGTTCTGTTTTTTTGGTGCTCCTTGGTTTTGGAGAAATCCGTCTGTCCTTGTGTCCAGTCAGTTACTCACCTGCCTTAAGGGCTTCATCTCATGTTCCAAGCCACCACGATGGCCCAAGCAGGGGCTAACCGTTACAGCGGCCTGCTCAATCGTTTCGGGCCCAGAGAGGTGAGCTGAGCTGCTGGGGGCAATAATATCTACGAGACCTGGGACATTATCCATGAGAGCTGGGGGGCATATCCATGAGAGCTGGGGGGCATATCCATGAGAGCTGGGGGGCATAGCATGAGAGCTGGGGGGCATAGCCATGAGAGCTGGGGGGCATATCCATGAGACCTGGGGAATATTCCATGAGACCTGGGGCATAATCCATGAGACCTGGGGCATATCCATGAGAGCTGGGGCAATATCCATGAGAGCTGGGGGGAAATATCCATGAGAGCTGGGGGGAAATATCCATGAGAGCTGGGGGGAAATATCCATGAGAGCTGGGGGGAAATATCCATGAGAGCTGGGGGGAAATATCCATGAGAGCTGGGGGGAATATCCATGAGAGCTGGGGGGCAATATCCATTGAGAAGCTGGGGCAATATCCATGAGAGCTGGGGCAATATCCATGAGAGCTGGGGCAATATCCATGAGAGCTGGGGGGCATATCCATGAGCTGGGGCAATATATACCCATATGAGCTGGGGGTCAATATTATCCATGTGAACTGGGGGTAATTATATCCATGTGAATTGGGGAAAATATACACATATGTGCTGGGGGCAACATATACCCATATGAGCTGGGGAAAATATAACTGTGAGCTGGGGGCAAATATATCCATATACCCAGTGCTGTGTATATTTTTCTTGGGGTCCAGTGCTGGGTATATTATTCTGGGGTCCACGGGCTGGGTATATTATTCTGGGGGCTCGGTGATGTGTATATTATTCTGGAGGCTCAGTGCTGTGTATATTATTCTGGGGGACAGATTAAAGGTGCGGGTCAAGCAGGGCTCGAGTCCTGCGGGAATGGCGTTCCCGCACTTCTCCCACAGCAGGAACACTGCGGGAGCCCAGGTTCCCGCTGTGGCCCGAGCCCGAAACGATTGAGCAGGCCGCCACCTCACATTGCCGGTGGCCACGTGCTTCCTGCTAGAATGGCCGCTGACAGGAAGTGCAGCCGCTCGCCTGAGATCTAACAGCCAGCCGCAATCTCGCGAGATCGCGGCAGGCTGTTTCATCGATCCCAAGCGAGCGGCTGCACTTCCTCGCACCGGCCGTTGTAGCAGGAAGCACGTGGCCGCCGGCAATGTGAGGTGGCGGCCTGCTCAATCGTTTTGGGCCCACAGAGAGGTGAGCTGAGCTGCTGGGGGCAATAATATCTACGAGAGCTGGGGGGCATATCCATGAGAGCTGGGGGGCATATCCATGAGAGCTGGGGCAGTATCCATGAAAGCTGGGGCAATATCCATGAGAGCTGGGGCATATCCATGAGAGCTGGGGCAATATCAATGAGAGCTGGGGCAATATCCATGAGAGCTGGGGCATATCCATGAGACCTGGGGCAATATCCATGAGACCTGGGGCAATATCCATGAGACCTGGGTCAATATCCATGAGACCTGGGGCAATATCCATGAGACCTGGGGCAATATCCATGAGAGCTGGGGCATTATCCATGAGAGCTGGGGCATTATCCATGAGAGCTGGGGCATTATCCATGAGAGCTGGGGCATTATCCATAGAGAGCTGGGGCATTATCCATGGAGAGCTGGGGCCAATATCCATGAGAGCTGGGGCAATATCCATGAGAGCTGGGGCAATATCCATGAGAGCTGGGGCATATCCATGAGAGCTGGGGCATATCCATGAGAGCTGGGGCAATTCCATGAGAGCTGGGGCAATATCCATGAGAGCTGGGGCATTATCCATGAGAGCTGGGGCATTATCCATGAGATCGGGGGCATAATCCATGAGACCGGGGGCATATCCATGAGACCTGGGGCCATATCCATGAGACCTGGGGCAATATCCATGAGACCTGGGGCAATATCCATGAGACCTGGGGCAATATCCATGAGAACCTGGGGCAATATCCATATGACCTGGGGCATTATCCATGAGAGCTGGGGCATTATCCATGAGTGCTGGGGGGCATATCCATGAGCTGGGGCAATATATACCCATATGAGCTGGGGTCAATAATATCCATGTGAACTGGGGGTAATTATATCCATGTGAACTGGGGTAATTATATCCATGTGAACTGGGGTAATTATATCCATGTGAACTGGGGTAATTATATCCATGTGAACTGGGGTAATTATATCCATGTGAACTGGGGAAAATATATCCATATACCCAGTGCTGTGTATATTTTTCTTGTGGTCCATTGCTGGGTATATTATTCTGGGGTCCAGTGCTGGGTATATTATTCTGGGGGCTAAGTGATGTGTATATTATTCTGGGGGCTCAGTGATGTGTATATTATTCTGGGGGCTCGGTGATGTGTATATTATTCTGGGGGTTCAGTGCTGTGTATGTAATTCTGGGGGGTCGACTGTGTATATAATTCTGGGGTCTGTGCCTGGATATATGTTTGTGTGTATGTATGTATATATGTATGTGTGTGATAAATGTAAAGTTAACCCAACAAAAATGGTATCACCACGTACTGCTATACTCGTGATATATATATTTTTTCTTCAGGTAATAGGGGTTGTGGAATTCGTGGGTGATTTCCCTCACTTTTTTTCCCAGGACTCGACCCCTGGTCAAGGATGGTACAAGAGAAACAGAAAGTGTTTTGGCAAGATGTGAGGGAACGGGGTCGAGGGGGCAGGTAGTGGTATGAGAGGATTGTAGTAGTTTACGGACTTCTTGTTGAGTAGCTGAAGGGAACGAGTTAAACATGTGAGGATAGACATGGTTAGCATCTTCCTGCATCGGTGAAGATGGCATTGCGAGATTTCAGTTCATATCTGTTCAATCTGGTTAACCCCTTAAGGACCCAGGACGTACCATGTACGTCATTGCAGCGGGTCTCTGTCATGGAACTGACGTAGCGCTCCCCGCGTCAAACCCCAAGACTTTTATTTCCATGGCGAAAACCCCAAAAGACATAGACCGCTGCTTTGGGGAAGACCTTATGCTCAGTTATATTGTGTGATTTTAAATGTATTGTCAATTGTTCATTTTTAGCTTTAAATACTTATATTTCTTTAGTTAAATGTGGTTTTTAAAAACACGACCCGCCTAGAGTCAAATTCTTTCCTTCGTATAGAATGTACAATAGGTTTGTGTAATTTGTGGATTATGCAAAGGTGCTTTCTCTTTGTTTATCTGTTATCTGTTTACCCGTTCTGAAAGGCTGGGAGTCACATTGTCTCAGCCACCCACTATCTGATTCCCTTTACAATGGGTTATGTAAATCACTGTATGTGGTCACTGTGAGGTCAAGACTGCATCTGCATACAACCAGTGGACCCAAGTGAAGACTGCAGGCTTCTTTCAGGTCCTCTCAATGGTCTTGGAACCAACCAATCAGAACCTGGGCTATGGCTAGCCACTGTGCAGAATTCACTCCAGGGGTCTGGGGGCGGGCATGGGAGAGAACAATGGGACTGTACCATATAAAAGGACCGTGTATGTTCTGCTTTAGGTTATTAAAGATCCTGTGTTGGAACATACAGCCGCGTCTGGTGTTTCATTCAGCGACGCTACACTACACTATCACCCTCAGACGGCAGAGAGCGGCCTTCTGGAGATTCCTAACGGCTCCAGGGCAGAGGAACAGAAGCAGGCAGGTCAAGCTGCTCGAGGCGCTGAGGACAGCGCTCCCAGTAGCCGGGCTGACCGCAACGAAGGGGTGTCTGGAGAGCCAGGACAGACGGAAGGGAACGGTTCCGTCACACTGGTGGCAAGCGGTGAGGATAAGCTCTCCAACCCCAGAAGAAACGCAGAATGGCCAGCTATGCCAACTACAAGAGGGACACGCTGAGATACATATTAGAGGGCCGTGGAGGAACCGCCGGCTCAAAGAACAAAAAGGCCTTGGTCAAAGAACTGAGAGAAATGGACCAGCGAAGGGGACACGGGACCCCCGTCCATAAGAGACCGGTTCCAGCAAAGAGTAAGGAGGGCGATGGCCCAGGCCAGGCGGATAAACCGGTACCTGGCAGGACGAGCACTGGTGGAAAGATTTTGTCCGCCAGGAGATGTGGGACGAGGCCATCCAACAGGAGGAGGACTGCCCTGAAGAAGCCCTTCCCACTTATACGGAGAGGTACGAGCACCAGTGGTACTTACGGGTGCCTTTTTGGGAGAACAGCCCCGAGAGGAATGGCTGACGGAGCTAGGCGAACTGGTCCAGAGCGAAATTATACTGGACACCAGCTACAGAGCCCTCCAGTGGTTTACGTCCCAACTAATGCCCAGCACAGCAGACAGCGGCCCAACAAAAGGCTTCGACTACGGTGGCACAGGGCTGCTGTATACAAGGATGGACAAAGACCCCGGTTTTGGGGACGACACAGAGTGGCGGCGGAACAACTCCTGGACCTCCGGTATGAGGAACTGGGAGACCTTTCCGATGACCGTGATGTAGAGGACCTGGAGTTCCTGGTTGAGCAGGAATGGGAGCTCGAAAAGGCCTACAAACAGCTGTTCGACAACGCTCCACAGCTAGCCCTGAGCCCCATTACCTGGGACTGTCTGGCGGAAGAAGCAGACAGTCAAAGTGACATAGAAGAATTGGAGCCCGAGGCGCTCCCTTGGTTCCCCCTCCTGACCGTAGCAGAAGAGGAAGCGCTGGCAACAGGGCAGAGTGCCGCTGGCCTCTGCCCAGACCCAGAGATGGAGGACACCATCCTCCCGCAAGACGACACTGTGACAGTGTCCAACCCCCCAGCTGAAGTTCTGGAGATGGGGCAGAGTGCCAATGCCCTCTGCCCACCTTCCATAATGGTTCCATCGGACCCAGGAGAGGATCCCCCCGGGCTGGTTTTCCCACAGCCCATGACCCCCCCGGAGTTGGAGGATGCCATCCTCCTGCCAGAAGACACCTTGTCAGTGTGCATCCCCCCAGCTGAAGCGCTGGCGACAGGGCAGAGCGCCGCTGGCCTCTGCCCACTCCCCAAGTTGCCCCCAGACGACCCGAGCAAGGATCTCCACAGGCTGCCGGCCCAGCAAGGAATGACCCCACCGAGAATGGAGGACACCATTCTCCCGCCCGGAGACACGACCCCAGCATCTACCCCTCCAGCGGAAGTGCTGGCAACAGGGCAGAGCGCCGCTGGCCTCTGCCCACCTTTTTCGGTCCGCACAGAAGATTTCGGTGAGGACTCCCAGGGGCTGCCGGCCTCGCAGCCGACGACCCTACCCCGACTGGAGGAAAACTGTTTCCCGTATATTACACCCGTCCCCCCAGCAGAAGAGCTGGCAACGGGGCAGAGTGCCGCTTGCCTCTGCCCACCACCCAACTTGTGCCCAGAGGATCCAGGCAAGTTTTTCAAGAAGGTGCTACCCTCCGGACCAATGGCTCCCCTGAGAATGGAGGGCGCCATTCTCCCACAAGGAGGCACTTCCCCAGTACCCACCTCCCCAGCAGAAGAGCTGGCAACGGGGCAGAGTGCCGCTGGCCTCTGCCCACCCTCCATCGTCTGCCATGAGGAGCAGAAGGAGGATTTCCCCGAGCTGCTTACCCCGCAGCCATTGACCCCATCCAACCGCCTGGACGTCGTTCCTGCGCCCGCTTCCCCAGCAGAAGAGCTGGCAACCGGACAGAGTGCCGCCGGCCTCTGTCCAACCTTCACTGCCTGCCTCGGGGAACAGAAAGAGGATACACCCGGGCTGCTTATTCCGCAGCCACTGACCCCACCGGAGATGGAGGATGCCATTCTCCTGCCCGGGGACCCTTCCTCGGCCTTGAACCCCCAGCCGACGCGCTGGCAATGGGGCAGAGCCTGTTTCAACTCTGCCCATCTCCACACCCCTTTGGCCCGGAGGCCCCATGCAGCCACTGTTTTTTCCAACGGCTGACCGGGGCACTCGGGGCACGTGCATTTAGCACCCGTTTTTCCCGGGTGCGCGATACCTCCGGAAGTGGTACAGGCGGTACCCCCCCCGACCACAGGACCCTTATTCCGGAGGGGGTACCCCCAAAGACTCGTACCCCCAACACGCCAGGCACTGCCGCAAGGACAAATGGAGAAGCCTGATGGCTCGCCTCCTCCCGACAGACTATGGACCCACAGCCTTCCAGCGACCGTCAGACCCCGCTGACTTTGCTTATGTGCCCGCAAACATGGAACTTTGAAGATGGCACAGAAGAGGGGCAAGGTGAGAGGTCACGTCAGTGGCAAGCGATCCGTTTGGGATCTAAGCTTGCCCTGCCGTTCTGGAAGGGGGGACATGTCATGGAACTGACGTAGCGCTCCCCGCGTCAAACCCCAAGACTTTTATTTCCATGGCGAAAACCCCAAAAGACATAGACCGCTGCTTTGGGGAAGACCTTATGCTCAGTTATATTGTGTGATTTTAAATGTATTGTCAATTGTTCATTTTTAGCTTTAAATACTTATATTTCTTTAGTTAAATGTGGTTTTTAAAAACACGACCCGCCACTAGAGTCAAATTCTTTCCTTCGTATAGAATGTCTCAGCCACCCACTATCTGATTCCCTTTACAATGGGTTATGTAAATCACTGTATGTGGTCACTGTGAGGTCAAGACTGCATCTGCATACAACCAGTGGACCCAAGTGAAGACTGCAGGCTTCTTTCAGGTCCTCTCAATGGTCTTGGAACCAACCAATCAGAACCTGGGCTATGGCTAGCCACTGTGCAGAATTCACTCCAGGGGTCTGGGGGCGGGCATGGGAGAGAACAATGGGACTGTACCATATAAAAGGACCGTGTATGTTCTGCTTTAGGTTATTAAAGATCCTGTGTTGGAACATACAGCCGCGTCTGGTGTTTCATTCAGCGACGCTACACTACACTATCACCCTCAGACGGCAGAGAGCGGCCTTCTGGAGATTCCTAACGGCTCCAGGGCAGAGGAATAGAAGCAGGCAGGTCAAGCTGCTCGAGGCGTTGAGGACAGCGCTCCCAGTAGCCGGGCTGACCGCAACGAAGGGGTGTCTGGAGAGCCAGGACAGACGGAAGGGAACGGTTCCGTCACAGTCTCTTTTAGACCCGCTGACGTACATGGTACGTCCTGCGGTTTTTTGAGCGCTGGAAGCGATCCGGATCGCTTCCAGCAGCTCAAACGCATTGCAGGATGCCTGGGAGTCCAGCCATCCGTGCAATGGCGGTGAGAAGTGCCGGGGCACCTTGTGATCGCTCCCGGGAGCGATCAACATCCGGTTTCACCGGAGAGGTGCCTGGCACTTCTAGAGAGCGCTGGAAGCGATCGTATCGCTTCCAGCTGCTCTGTGTATATTGCAGGGATGCCTCGACATCGAGGCATCCTTGCAATATGCTTACCTGCCGCCGGTCCGCTAAGTGATCGCTCCCCGAGCGATCACTTCCGGTAGCGGCAGGAAGTACTGAGTGCCACGAGGTATCGTGGCACTCAGTACAAAACGATAACATGAGTGATCAAGTGCTCTGCTGGGTGCCTCGAGGGATCAAGGCACCCAGCAGAGTAAAAAAGTGTAAAAAAAATAAAAATAAAAAATCAATAAAAAGTTATAAAATAAAATAAACTGACAGCCAAGATGGCGCTGCCCTTCTAAGGGCAGGGTCATCTTGGGGCTGAGTGGGATGTTCCTAGCCTGCCTCATCAGAGAGGCAGGCTAGCAACATCCAATCAGAAGTAAAAAAAATCAAAATAAAATTTCTAATTTGTCAGGTCAGGTCAATATTTTGGAAATATTGGCTCTGACCTCTGTGATTCTCCCTCCCTCTCCTCACTTGTGTTTTGGTGAGCGAGAGAGAG